>OX463323.1:9289135-9600135 GCA_949820665.1 Scrobipalpa costella | reverse complement strand
CTAACCTAACCTAACCTAACCTAACCTAACCTAACCTAACCTAACCTAACCTAACCTAACCTAACCTAACCTAACCTAACCTAACCTAACCTAACCTAACCTAACCTAACCTAACCTAACCTAACCTAACCTAACCTAACCTAACCTAACCTAACCTAACCTAACCTAACCTAACCTAACCTAACCTAACCTAACCTAACCTAACCTAACCTAACCTAACCTAACCTAACCTAACCTAACCTAACCTAACCTAACCTAACCTAACCTAACCTAACCTAACCTAACCTAACCTAACCTAACCTAACCTAACCTAACCTAACCTAACCTAACCTAACCTAACCTAACCTAACCTAACCTAACCTAACCTAACCTAACCTAACCTAACCTAACCTAACCTAACCTAACCTAACCTAACCTAACCTAACCTAACCTAACCTAACCTAACCTAACCTAACCTAACCTAACCTAACCTAACCTAACCTAACCTAACCTAACCTAACCTAACCTAACCTAACCTAACCTAACCTAACCTAACCTAACCTAACCTAACCTAACCTAACCTAACCTAACCTAACCTAACCTAACCTAACCTAACCTAACCTAACCTAACCTAACCTAACCTAACCTAACCTAACCTAACCTAACCTAACCTAACCTAACCTAACCTAACCTAACCTAACCTAACCTAACCTAACCTAACCTAACCTAACCTAACCTAACCTAACCTAACCTAACCTAACCTAACCTAACCTAACCTAACCTAACCTAACCTAACCTAACCTAACCTAACCTAACCTAACCTAACCTAACCTAACCTAACCTAACCTAACCTAACCTAACCTAACCTAACCTAACCTAACCTAACCTAACCTAACCTAACCTAACCTAACCTAACCTAACCTAACCTAACCTAACCTAACCTAACCTAACCTAACCTAACCTAACCTAACCTAACCTAACCTAACCTAACCTAACCTAACCTAACCTAACCTAACCTAACCTAACCTAACCTAACCTAACCTAACCTAACCTAACCTAACCTAACCTAACCTAACCTAACCTAACCTAACCTAACCTAACCTAACCTAACCTAACCTAACCTAACCTAACCTAACCTAACCTAACCTAACCTAACCTAACCTAACCTAACCTAACCTAACCTAACCTAACCTAACCTAACCTAACCTAACCTAACCTAACCTAACCTAACCTAACCTAACCTAACCTAACCTAACCTAACCTAACCTAACCTAACCTAACCTAACCTAACCTAACCTAACCTAACCTAACCTAACCTAACCTAACCTAACCTAACCTAACCTAACCTAACCTAACCTAACCTAACCTAACCTAACCTAACCTAACCTAACCTAACCTAACCTAACCTAACCTAACCTAACCTAACCTAACCTAACCTAACCTAACCTAACCTAACCTAACCTAACCTAACCTAACCTAACCTAACCTAACTCTAACCTAACCTAACCTAACCTAACCTAACCTAACCTAACCTAACCTAACCTAACCTAACCTAACCTAACCTAACCTAACCTAACCTAACCTAACCTAACCTAACCTAACCTAACCTAACCTAACCTAACCTAACCTAACCTAACCTAACCTAACCTAACCTAACCTAACCTAACCTAACCTAACCTAACCTAACCTAACCTAACCTAACCTAACCTAACCTAACCTAACCTAACCTAACCTAACCTAACCTAACCTAACCTAACCTAACCTAACCTAACCTAACCTAACCTAACCTAACCTAACCTAACCTAACCTAACCTAACCTAACCTAACCTAACCTAACCTAACCTAACCTAACCTAACCTAACCTAACCTAACCTAACCTAACCTAACCTAACCTAACCTAACCTAACCTAACCTAACCTAACCTAACCTAACCTAACCTAACCTAACCTAACCTAACCTAACCTAACCTAACCTAACCTAACCTAACCTAACCTAACCTAACCTAACCTAACCTAACCTAACCTAACCTAACCTAACCTAACCTAACCTAACCTAACCTAACCTAACCTAACCTAACCTAACCTAACCTAACCTAACCTAACCTAACCTAACCTAACCTAACCTAACCTAACCTAACCTAACCTAACCTAACCTAACCTAACCTAACCTAACCTAACCTAACCTAACCTAACCTAACCTAACCTAACCTAACCTAACCTAACCTAACCTAACCTAACCTAACCTAACCTAACCTAACCTAACCTAACCTAACCTAACCTAACCTAACCTAACCTAACCTAACCTAACCTAACCTAACCTAACCTAACCTAACCTAACCTAACCTAACCTAACCTAACCTAACCTAACCTAACCTAACCTAACCTAACCTAACCTAACCTAACCTAACCTAACCTAACCTAACCTAACCTAACCTAACCTAACCTAACCTAACCTAACCTAACCTAACCTAACCTAACCTAACCTAACCTAACCTAACCTAACCTAACCTAACCTAACCTAACCTAACCTAACCTAACCTAACCTAACCTAACCTAACCTAACCTAACCTAACCTAACCTAACCTAACCTAACCTAACCTAACCTAACCTAACCTAACCTAACCTAACCTAACCTAACCTAACCTAACCTAACCTAACCTAACCTAACCTAACCTAACCTAACCTAACCTAACCTAACCTAACCTAACCTAACCTAACCTAACCTAACCTAACCTAACCTAACCTAACCTAACCTAACCTAACCTAACCTAACCTAACCTAACCTAACCTAACCTAACCTAACCTAACCTAACCTAACCTAACCTAACCTAACCTAACCTAACCTAACCTAACCTAACCTAACCTAACCTAACCTAACCTAACCTAACCTAACCTAACCTAACCTAACCTAACCTAACCTAACCTAACCTAACCTAACCTAACCTAACCTAACCTAACCTAACCTAACCTAACCTAACCTAACCTAACCTAACCTAACCTAACCTAACCTAACCTAACCTAACCTAACCTAACCTAACCTAACCTAACCTAACCTAACCTAACCTAACCTAACCTAACCTAACCTAACCTAACCTAACCTAACCTAACCTAACCTAACCTAACCTAACCTAACCTAACCTAACCTAACCTAACCTAACCTAACCTAACCTAACCTAACCTAACCTAACCTAACCTAACCTAACCTAACCTAACCTAACCTAACCTAACCTAACCTAACCTAACCTAACCTAACCTAACCTAACCTAACCTAACCTAACCTAACCTAACCTAACCTAACCTAACCTAACCTAACCTAACCTAACCTAACCTAACCTAACCTAACCTAACCTAACCTAACCTAACCTAACCTAACCTAACCTAACCTAACCTAACCTAACCTAACCTAACCTAACCTAACCTAACCTAACCTAACCTAACCTAACCTAACCTAACCTAACCTAACCTAACCTAACCTAACCTAACCTAACCTAACCTAACCTAACCTAACCTAACCTAACCTAACCTAACCTAACCTAACCTAACCTAACCTAACCTAACCTAACCTAACCTAACCTAACCTAACCTAACCTAACCTAACCTAACCTAACCTAACCTAACCTAACCTAACCTAACCTAACCTAACCTAACCTAACCTAACCTAACCTAACCTAACCTAACCTAACCTAACCTAACCTAACCTAACCTAACCTAACCTAACCTAACCTAACCTAACCTAACCTAACCTAACCTAACCTAACCTAACCTAACCTAACCTAACCTAACCTAACCTAACCTAACCTAACCTAACCTAACCTAACCTAACCTAACCTAACCTAACCTAACCTAACCTAACCTAACCTAACCTAACCTAACCTAACCTAACCTAACCTAACCTAACCTAACCTAACCTAACCTAACCTAACCTAACCTAACCTAACCTAACCTAACCTAACCTAACCTAACCTAACCTAACCTAACCTAACCTAACCTAACCTAACCTAACCTAACCTAACCTAACCTAACCTAACCTAACCTAACCTAACCTAACCTAACCTAACCTAACCTAACCTAACCTAACCTAACCTAACCTAACCTAACCTAACCTAACCTAACCTAACCTAACCTAACCTAACCTAACCTAACCTAACCTAACCTAACCTAACCTAACCTAACCTAACCTAACCTAACCTAACCTAACCTAACCTAACCTAACCTAACCTAACCTAACCTAACCTAACCTAACCTAACCTAACCTAACCTAACCTAACCTAACCTAACCTAACCTAACCTAACCTAACCTAACCTAACCTAACCTAACCTAACCTAACCTAACCTAACCTAACCTAACCTAACCTAACCTAACCTAACCTAACCTAACCTAACCTAACCTAACCTAACCTAACCTAACCTAACCTAACCTAACCTAACCTAACCTAACCTAACCTAACCTAACCTAACCTAACCTAACCTAACCTAACCTAACCTAACCTAACCTAACCTAACCTAACCTAACCTAACCTAACCTAACCTAACCTAACCTAACCTAACCTAACCTAACCTAACCTAACCTAACCTAACCTAACCTAACCTAACCTAACCTAACCTAACCTAACCTAACCTAACCTAACCTAACCTAACCTAACCTAACCTAACCTAACCTAACCTAACCTAACCTAACCTAACCTAACCTAACCTAACCTAACCTAACCTAACCTAACCTAACCTAACCTAACCTAACCTAACCTAACCTAACCTAACCTAACCTAACCTAACCTAACCTAACCTAACCTAACCTAACCTAACCTAACCTAACCTAACCTAACCTAACCTAACCTAACCTAACCTAACCTAACCTAACCTAACCTAACCTAACCTAACCTAACCTAACCTAACCTAACCTAACCTAACCTAACCTAACCTAACCTAACCTAACCTAACCTAACCTAACCTAACCTAACCTAACCTAACCTAACCTAACCTAACCTAACCTAACCTAACCTAACCTAACCTAACCTAACCTAACCTAACCTAACCTAACCTAACCTAACCTAACCTAACCTAACCTAACCTAACCTAACCTAACCTAACCTAACCTAACCTAACCTAACCTAACCTAACCTAACCTAACCTAACCTAACCTAACCTAACCTAACCTAACCTAACCTAACCTAACCTAACCTAACCTAACCTAACCTAACCTAACCTAACCTAACCTAACCTAACCTAACCTAACCTAACCTAACCTAACCTAACCTAACCTAACCTAACCTAACCTAACCTAACCTAACCTAACCTAACCTAACCTAACCTAACCTAACCTAACCTAACCTAACCTAACCTAACCTAACCTAACCTAACCTAACCTAACCTAACCTAACCTAACCTAACCTAACCTAACCTAACCTAACCTAACCTAACCTAACCTAACCTAACCTAACCTAACCTAACCTAACCTAACCTAACCTAACCTAACCTAACCTAACCTAACCTAACCTAACCTAACCTAACCTAACCTAACCTAACCTAACCTAACCTAACCTAACCTAACCTAACCTAACCTAACCTAACCTAACCTAACCTAACCTAACCTAACCTAACCTAACCTAACCTAACCTAACCTAACCTAACCTAACCTAACCTAACCTAACCTAACCTAACCTAACCTAACCTAACCTAACCTAACCTAACCTAACCTAACCTAACCTAACCTAACCTAACCTAACCTAACCTAACCTAACCTAACCTAACCTAACCTAACCTAACCTAACCTAACCTAACCTAACCTAACCTAACCTAACCTAACCTAACCTAACCTAACCTAACCTAACCTAACCTAACCTAACCTAACCTAACCTAACCTAACCTAACCTAACCTAACCTAACCTAACCTAACCTAACCTAACCTAACCTAACCTAACCTAACCTAACCTAACCTAACCTAACCTAACCTAACCTAACCTAACCTAACCTAACCTAACCTAACCTAACCTAACCTAACCTAACCTAACCTAACCTAACCTAACCTAACCTAACCTAACCTAACCTAACCTAACCTAACCTAACCTAACCTAACCTAACCTAACCTAACCTAACCTAACCTAACCTAACCTAACCTAACCTAACCTAACCTAACCTAACCTAACCTAACCTAACCTAACCTAACCTAACCTAACCTAACCTAACCTAACCTAACCTAACCTAACCTAACCTAACCTAACCTAACCTAACCTAACCTAACCTAACCTAACCTAACCTAACCTAACCTAACCTAACCTAACCTAACCTAACCTAACCTAACCTAACCTAACCTAACCTAACCTAACCTAACCTAACCTAACCTAACCTAACCTAACCTAACCTAACCTAACCTAACCTAACCTAACCTAACCTAACCTAACCTAACCTAACCTAACCTAACCTAACCTAACCTAACCTAACCTAACCTAACCTAACCTAACCTAACCTAACCTAACCTAACCTAACCTAACCTAACCTAACCTAACCTAACCTAACCTAACCTAACCTAACCTAACCTAACCTAACCTAACCTAACCTAACCTAACCTAACCTAACCTAACCTAACCTAACCTAACCTAACCTAACCTAACCTAACCTAACCTAACCTAACCTAACCTAACCTAACCTAACCTAACCTAACCTAACCTAACCTAACCTAACCTAACCTAACCTAACCTAACCTAACCTAACCTAACCTAACCTAACCTAACCTAACCTAACCTAACCTAACCTAACCTAACCTAACCTAACCTAACCTAACCTAACCTAACCTAACCTAACCTAACCTAACCTAACCTAACCTAACCTAACCTAACCTAACCTAACCTAACCTAACCTAACCTAACCTAACCTAACCTAACCTAACCTAACCTAACCTAACCTAACCTAACCTAACCTAACCTAACCTAACCTAACCTAACCTAACCTAACCTAACCTAACCTAACCTAACCTAACCTAACCTAACCTAACCTAACCTAACCTAACCTAACCTAACCTAACCTAACCTAACCTAACCTAACCTAACCTAACCTAACCTAACCTAACCTAACCTAACCTAACCTAACCTAACCTAACCTAACCTAACCTAACCTAACCTAACCTAACCTAACCTAACCTAACCTAACCTAACCTAACCTAACCTAACCTAACCTAACCTAACCTAACCTAACCTAACCTAACCTAACCTAACCTAACCTAACCTAACCTAACCTAACCTAACCTAACCTAACCTAACCTAACCTAACCTAACCTAACCTAACCTAACCTAACCTAACCTAACCTAACCTAACCTAACCTAACCTAACCTAACCTAACCTAACCTAACCTAACCTAACCTAACCTAACCTAACCTAACCTAACCTAACCTAACCTAACCTAACCTAACCTAACCTAACCTAACCTAACCTAACCTAACCTAACCTAACCTAACCTAACCTAACCTAACCTAACCTAACCTAACCTAACCTAACCTAACCTAACCTAACCTAACCTAACCTAACCTAACCTAACCTAACCTAACCTAACCTAACCTAACCTAACCTAACCTAACCTAACCTAACCTAACCTAACCTAACCTAACCTAACCTAACCTAACCTAACCTAACCTAACCTAACCTAACCTAACCTAACCTAACCTAACCTAACCTAACCTAACCTAACCTAACCTAACCTAACCTAACCTAACCTAACCTAACCTAACCTAACCTAACCTAACCTAACCTAACCTAACCTAACCTAACCTAACCTAACCTAACCTAACCTAACCTAACCTAACCTAACCTAACCTAACCTAACCTAACCTAACCTAACCTAACCTAACCTAACCTAACCTAACCTAACCTAACCTAACCTAACCTAACCTAACCTAACCTAACCTAACCTAACCTAACCTAACCTAACCTAACCTAACCTAACCTAACCTAACCTAACCTAACCTAACCTAACCTAACCTAACCTAACCTAACCTAACCTAACCTAACCTAACCTAACCTAACCTAACCTAACCTAACCTAACCTAACCTAACCTAACCTAACCTAACCTAACCTAACCTAACCTAACCTAACCTAACCTAACCTAACCTAACCTAACCTAACCTAACCTAACCTAACCTAACCTAACCTAACCTAACCTAACCTAACCTAACCTAACCTAACCTAACCTAACCTAACCTAACCTAACCTAACCTAACCTAACCTAACCTAACCTAACCTAACCTAACCTAACCTAACCTAACCTAACCTAACCTAACCTAACCTAACCTAACCTAACCTAACCTAACCTAACCTAACCTAACCTAACCTAACCTAACCTAACCTAACCTAACCTAACCTAACCTAACCTAACCTAACCTAACCTAACCTAACCTAACCTAACCTAACCTAACCTAACCTAACCTAACCTAACCTAACCTAACCTAACCTAACCTAACCTAACCTAACCTAACCTAACCTAACCTAACCTAACCTAACCTAACCTAACCTAACCTAACCTAACCTAACCTAACCTAACCTAACCTAACCTAACCTAACCTAACCTAACCTAACCTAACCTAACCTAACCTAACCTAACCTAACCTAACCTAACCTAACCTAACCTAACCTAACCTAACCTAACCTAACCTAACCTAACCTAACCTAACCTAACCTAACCTAACCTAACCTAACCTAACCTAACCTAACCTAACCTAACCTAACCTAACCTAACCTAACCTAACCTAACCTAACCTAACCTAACCTAACCTAACCTAACCTAACCTAACCTAACCTAACCTAACCTAACCTAACCTAACCTAACCTAACCTAACCTAACCTAACCTAACCTAACCTAACCTAACCTAACCTAACCTAACCTAACCTAACCTAACCTAACCTAACCTAACCTAACCTAACCTAACCTAACCTAACCTAACCTAACCTAACCTAACCTAACCTAACCTAACCTAACCTAACCTAACCTAACCTAACCTAACCTAACCTAACCTAACCTAACCTAACCTAACCTAACCTAACCTAACCTAACCTAACCTAACCTAACCTAACCTAACCTAACCTAACCTAACCTAACCTAACCTAACCTAACCTAACCTAACCTAACCTAACCTAACCTAACCTAACCTAACCTAACCTAACCTAACCTAACCTAACCTAACCTAACCTAACCTAACCTAACCTAACCTAACCTAACCTAACCTAACCTAACCTAACCTAACCTAACCTAACCTAACCTAACCTAACCTAACCTAACCTAACCTAACCTAACCTAACCTAACCTAACCTAACCTAACCTAACCTAACCTAACCTAACCTAACCTAACCTAACCTAACCTAACCTAACCTAACCTAACCTAACCTAACCTAACCTAACCTAACCTAACCTAACCTAACCTAACCTAACCTAACCTAACCTAACCTAACCTAACCTAACCTAACCTAACCTAACCTAACCTAACCTAACCTAACCTAACCTAACCTAACCTAACCTAACCTAACCTAACCTAACCTAACCTAACCTAACCTAACCTAACCTAACCTAACCTAACCTAACCTAACCTAACCTAACCTAACCTAACCTAACCTAACCTAACCTAACCTAACCTAACCTAACCTAACCTAACCTAACCTAACCTAACCTAACCTAACCTAACCTAACCTAACCTAACCTAACCTAACCTAACCTAACCTAACCTAACCTAACCTAACCTAACCTAACCTAACCTAACCTAACCTAACCTAACCTAACCTAACCTAACCTAACCTAACCTAACCTAACCTAACCTAACCTAACCTAACCTAACCTAACCTAACCTAACCTAACCTAACCTAACCTAACCTAACCTAACCTAACCTAACCTAACCTAACCTAACCTAACCTAACCTAACCTAACCTAACCTAACCTAACCTAACCTAACCTAACCTAACCTAACCTAACCTAACCTAACCTAACCTAACCTAACCTAACCTAACCTAACCTAACCTAACCTAACCTAACCTAACCTAACCTAACCTAACCTAACCTAACCTAACCTAACCTAACCTAACCTAACCTAACCTAACCTAACCTAACCTAACCTAACCTAACCTAACCTAACCTAACCTAACCTAACCTAACCTAACCTAACCTAACCTAACCTAACCTAACCTAACCTAACCTAACCTAACCTAACCTAACCTAACCTAACCTAACCTAACCTAACCTAACCTAACCTAACCTAACCTAACCTAACCTAACCTAACCTAACCTAACCTAACCTAACCTAACCTAACCTAACCTAACCTAACCTACTCTACTCTAAAAAAATGTAACATAATTCATGACATTAAAGTCTTGAATCTTGAAAAGTATAAGAGATACCGCAAAAATAATTGCATTTTTGGACTCGAGTGTTCCACTTTGTGGAACACGTCCACCATGTATCGATTAAGATGACATAAAAAAAAAACTCATTTTTTTGTAAAATTTTGTTAAACGATGCATGAAATTGAAAAGTCTTGTATCTCAAAAAGTATAAGAGATACGGCAAAAATAATTGCATTTTTGGACTCGAGTGTTCCACTTCGTGGAACACGTCCACCATGTATCGATTAAGATGACATAAAAAAAAACTCATTTTTTTGTAAAATTTTGTTAAATGATGCATGAAATTTTAAAGTCTTGTATCTCAAAAAGTATAAGAGATACGGCAAAAATAATTGCATTTTTGGACTCGAGTGTTCCACTTTGTGGAACACATCCACCATGTATCGATTAAGATGACATAAAAAAAAACTCATTTTTTTGTAAAATTTTGTTAAACGATGCATGAAATTTAAAAGTCTTGTATCTCAAAAAGTATAAGAGATACGGCAAAAATAATTGCAGTTTTGGACTCGAGTGTTCCACTTTGTGGAACACGTCCACCATGTATCGATTAAGATGACATAAAAAAAAACTCATTTTTTTGTAAAATTTTGTTAAATGATACATGAAATTTAAAAGTCTTGTATCTCAAAAAGTATAAGAGATACGGCAAAAATAATTGCATTTTTGGACTCGAGTGTTCCACTTTGTGGAACACGTCCACCATGTATTGATTAAGATGACATTAAAAAAAACTATTTTTTTTTTAATTTTTGTGAAATAATTCATGAAATTTAAAAGTCTTGTATTTCGAAAACTATAGAATATTTGGCAAAAATAATTGCATATTTGGACTCGAACCATGCATTTATAAAGAAAACAGTAAAAAAACTCATTTTTTTTTTTTAAATTTGAAATAATACATGAAATTCAAAGTCCTGTATCTCAAAAACTATAAGAAATACGGCAAAAATAATTGCATTTTTGGACTCGAGTGTTCCACTACGTGGAACACGTTGACCATGCATTAATAATGATTACATAAAAAAAAGTCACTTTTTCCAAACTTTTCTATTAAAAAAAAATCTAACCCGGGTCTAAAATCCACATTTTTTGGACTATGACAACAAAATTAGTATCAATCGACGCGGAAAACAAATATCTTTTGGGTATTGTAGATTTCAAGTTTTTACATACATTAGAAAAAAAGTAATTTAAGAAAAACCTAAAAAAAAATGAAAAAATGTATGGGGGGTACCCGAACCAGGGCAGATCGCACCCCCGATGGGGGGGTACATCGAAAGACCATTTCAAAAGACCCCTAAATCCAAAATTTCAGAACGATCCACCGACAAGGAACCCCTTAACCTAACCTAACCTAACCTAACCTAACCTAACCTAACCTAACCTAACCTAACCTAACCTAACCTAACCTAACCTAACCTAACCTAACCTAACCTAACCTAACCTAACCTAACCTAACCTAACCTAACCTAACCTAACCTAACCTAACCTAACCTAACCTAACCTAACCTAACCTAACCTAACCTAACCTAACCTAACCTAACCTAACCTAACCTAACCTAACCTAACCTAACCTAACCTAACCTAACCTAACCTAACCTAACCTAACCTAACCTAACCTAACCTAACCTAACCTAACCTAACCTAACCTAACCTAACCTAACCTAACCTAACCTAACCTAACCTAACCTAACCTAACCTAACCTAACCTAACCTAACCTAACCTAACCTAACCTAACCTAACCTAACCTAACCTAACCTAACCTAACCTAACCTAACCTAACCTAACCTAACCTAACCTAACCTAACCTAACCTAACCTAACCTAACCTAACCTAACCTAACCTAACCTAACCTAACCTAACCTAACCTAACCTAACCTAACCTAACCTAACCTAACCTAACCTAACCTAACCTAACCTAACCTAACCTAACCTAACCTAACCTAACCTAACCTAACCTAACCTAACCTAACCTAACCTAACCTAACCTAACCTAACCTAACCTAACCTAACCTAACCTAACCTAACCTAACCTAACCTAACCTAACCTAACCTAACCTAACCTAACCTAACCTAACCTAACCTAACCTAACCTAACCTAACCTAACCTAACCTAACCTAACCTAACCTAACCTAACCTAACCTAACCTAACCTAACCTAACCTAACCTAACCTAACCTAACCTAACCTAACCTAACCTAACCTAACCTAACCTAACCTAACCTAACCTAACCTAACCTAACCTAACCTAACCTAACCTAACCTAACCTAACCTAACCTAACCTAACCTAACCTAACCTAACCTAACCTAACCTAACCTAACCTAACCTAACCTAACCTAACCTAACCTAACCTAACCTAACCTAACCTAACCTAACCTAACCTAACCTAACCTAACCTAACCTAACCTAACCTAACCTAACCTAACCTAACCTAACCTAACCTAACCTAACCTAACCTAACCTAACCTAACCTAACCTAACCTAACCTAACCTAACCTAACCTAACCTAACCTAACCTAACCTAACCTAACCTAACCTAACCTAACCTAACCTAACCTAACCTAACCTAACCTAACCTAACCTAACCTAACCTAACCTAACCTAACCTAACCTAACCTAACCTAACCTAACCTAACCTAACCTAACCTAACCTAACCTAACCTAACCTAACCTAACCTAACCTAACCTAACCTAACCTAACCTAACCTAACCTAACCTAACCTAACCTAACCTAACCTAACCTAACCTAACCTAACCTAACCTAACCTAACCTAACCTAACCTAACCTAACCTAACCTAACCTAACCTAACCTAACCTAACCTAACCTAACCTAACCTAACCTAACCTAACCTAACCTAACCTAACCTAACCTAACCTAACCTAACCTAACCTAACCTAACCTAACCTAACCTAACCTAACCTAACCTAACCTAACCTAACCTAACCTAACCTAACCTAACCTAACCTAACCTAACCTAACCTAACCTAACCTAACCTAACCTAACCTAACCTAACCTAACCTAACCTAACCTAACCTAACCTAACCTAACCTAACCTAACCTAACCTAACCTAACCTAACCTAACCTAACCTAACCTAACCTAACCTAACCTAACCTAACCTAACCTAACCTAACCTAACCTAACCTAACCTAACCTAACCTAACCTAACCTAACCTAACCTAACCTAACCTAACCTAACCTAACCTAACCTAACCTAACCTAACCTAACCTAACCTAACCTAACCTAACCTAACCTAACCTAACCTAACCTAACCTAACCTAACCTAACCTAACCTAACCTAACCTAACCTAACCTAACCTAACCTAACCTAACCTAACCTAACCTAACCTAACCTAACCTAACCTAACCTAACCTAACCTAACCTAACCTAACCTAACCTAACCTAACCTAACCTAACCTAACCTAACCTAACCTAACCTAACCTAACCTAACCTAACCTAACCTAACCTAACCTAACCTAACCTAACCTAACCTAACCTAACCTAACCTAACCTAACCTAACCTAACCTAACCTAACCTAACCTAACCTAACCTAACCTAACCTAACCTAACCTAACCTAACCTAACCTAACCTAACCTAACCTAACCTAACCTAACCTAACCTAACCTAACCTAACCTAACCTAACCTAACCTAACCTAACCTAACCTAACCTAACCTAACCTAACCTAACCTAACCTAACCTAACCTAACCTAACCTAACCTAACCTAACCTAACCTAACCTAACCTAACCTAACCTAACCTAACCTAACCTAACCTAACCTAACCTAACCTAACCTAACCTAACCTAACCTAACCTAACCTAACCTAACCTAACCTAACCTAACCTAACCTAACCTAACCTAACCTAACCTAACCTAACCTAACCTAACCTAACCTAACCTAACCTAACCTAACCTAACCTAACCTAACCTAACCTAACCTAACCTAACCTAACCTAACCTAACCTAACCTAACCTAACCTAACCTAACCTAACCTAACCTAACCTAACCTAACCTAACCTAACCTAACCTAACCTAACCTAACCTAACCTAACCTAACCTAACCTAACCTAACCTAACCTAACCTAACCTAACCTAACCTAACCTAACCTAACCTAACCTAACCTAACCTAACCTAACCTAACCTAACCTAACCTAACCTAACCTAACCTAACCTAACCTAACCTAACCTAACCTAACCTAACCTAACCTAACCTAACCTAACCTAACCTAACCTAACCTAACCTAACCTAACCTAACCTAACCTAACCTAACCTAACCTAACCTAACCTAACCTAACCTAACCTAACCTAACCTAACCTAACCTAACCTAACCTAACCTAACCTAACCTAACCTAACCTAACCTAACCTAACCTAACCTAACCTAACCTAACCTAACCTAACCTAACCTAACCTAACCTAACCTAACCTAACCTAACCTAACCTAACCTAACCTAACCTAACCTAACCTAACCTAACCTAACCTAACCTAACCTAACCTAACCTAACCTAACCTAACCTAACCTAACCTAACCTAACCTAACCTAACCTAACCTAACCTAACCTAACCTAACCTAACCTAACCTAACCTAACCTAACCTAACCTAACCTAACCTAACCTAACCTAACCTAACCTAACCTAACCTAACCTAACCTAACCTAACCTAACCTAACCTAACCTAACCTAACCTAACCTAACCTAACCTAACCTAACCTAACCTAACCTAACCTAACCTAACCTAACCTAACCTAACCTAACCTAACCTAACCTAACCTAACCTAACCTAACCTAACCTAACCTAACCTAACCTAACCTAACCTAACCTAACCTAACCTAACCTAACCTAACCTAACCTAACCTAACCTAACCTAACCTAACCTAACCTAACCTAACCTAACCTAACCTAACCTAACCTAACCTAACCTAACCTAACCTAACCTAACCTAACCTAACCTAACCTAACCTAACCTAACCTAACCTAACCTAACCTAACCTAACCTAACCTAACCTAACCTAACCTAACCTAACCTAACCTAACCTAACCTAACCTAACCTAACCTAACCTAACCTAACCTAACCTAACCTAACCTAACCTAACCTAACCTAACCTAACCTAACCTAACCTAACCTAACCTAACCTAACCTAACCTAACCTAACCTAACCTAACCTAACCTAACCTAACCTAACCTAACCTAACCTAACCTAACCTAACCTAACCTAACCTAACCTAACCTAACCTAACCTAACCTAACCTAACCTAACCTAACCTAACCTAACCTAACCTAACCTAACCTAACCTAACCTAACCTAACCTAACCTAACCTAACCTAACCTAACCTAACCTAACCTAACCTAACCTAACCTAACCTAACCTAACCTAACCTAACCTAACCTAACCTAACCTAACCTAACCTAACCTAACCTAACCTAACCTAACCTAACCTAACCTAACCTAACCTAACCTAACCTAACCTAACCTAACCTAACCTAACCTAACCTAACCTAACCTAACCTAACCTAACCTAACCTAACCTAACCTAACCTAACCTAACCTAACCTAACCTAACCTAACCTAACCTAACCTAACCTAACCTAACCTAACCTAACCTAACCTAACCTAACCTAACCTAACCTAACCTAACCTAACCTAACCTAACCTAACCTAACCTAACCTAACCTAACCTAACCTAACCTAACCTAACCTAACCTAACCTAACCTAACCTAACCTAACCTAACCTAACCTAACCTAACCTAACCTAACCTAACCTAACCTAACCTAACCTAACCTAACCTAACCTAACCTAACCTAACCTAACCTAACCTAACCTAACCTAACCTAACCTAACCTAACCTAACCTAACCTAACCTAACCTAACCTAACCTAACCTAACCTAACCTAACCTAACCTAACCTAACCTAACCTAACCTAACCTAACCTAACCTAACCTAACCTAACCTAACCTAACCTAACCTAACCTAACCTAACCTAACCTAACCTAACCTAACCTAACCTAACCTAACCTAACCTAACCTAACCTAACCTAACCTAACCTAACCTAACCTAACCTAACCTAACCTAACCTAACCTAACCTAACCTAACCTAACCTAACCTAACCTAACCTAACCTAACCTAACCTAACCTAACCTAACCTAACCTAACCTAACCTAACCTAACCTAACCTAACCTAACCTAACCTAACCTAACCTAACCTAACCTAACCTAACCTAACCTAACCTAACCTAACCTAACCTAACCTAACCTAACCTAACCTAACCTAACCTAACCTAACCTAACCTAACCTAACCTAACCTAACCTAACCTAACCTAACCTAACCTAACCTAACCTAACCTAACCTAACCTAACCTAACCTAACCTAACCTAACCTAACCTAACCTAACCTAACCAGTTGAGCTCCGACTCTCGTGGCGTGAGCATTAATGTGAAAGCTGCTCCACGCTTAAAAATTCGAAAAAATTGTAAAAAGTTGATATATTGCAGTGATTTTGGTGTCTCCAGGTGCTAAAGTGTTTTGCGTAATAGTGGCCAAAAAGTGCAACACCGGATCTCAGTGTTTCAGCCGCAATAAGCTGAAAACCTCATATTTGAGGTTAACACAAACCTTGGCAACCTTTGGAGTCGTGCGCTGCAAAAACGAGACCTCTAACCCCCCGACTTTTTATCACTCGCAGCGGAGGAAACAGGAGCTGCAACTTCATACAAAATTTCAGGGTTTTTCATGCATTGAAACAACCTGAAAATTGCAAAAAAACAAAAACCACGTGGACACGTGCTCAGTGAAGGAGATCAACTAGAAGCACCGTTTTTCGACAGTATCCTGCTCTACACTATCAGGAGTATCCCGGTATCGTGATCATAATTTTTGGACGTTTACTCTTTAAGTTATTAATTAAATTGTATTCAAACTTTGACGTTCAGCTACTCAAAATTTAAATCGATAACACCCTAATTTTCTATCATATTCTGTTGCGCGCTTGCTTGCTGAACATCATATTAAAATTTCAGATTTTTTACTTTCAAAAAAGTACCCCCTGGGGGAAATTTTCCATAAATTTAGGTTTTTGGTGTAACACAGATTTCTGTGATGGGTTTTAAAAACATTCTTTAACAAACATATTCAAAATATTTTTCTTCAAATTTTGGTATATTTTTTGTAATTTTCTGACCAATATTTTTGAAATTATTGATTTTTATTGTTTTTCTCGTAAAATACCCAAAACTTATTAAATATTATTCTTTGTCTTGATTTATTATCAAATTCCGCATCTTTAGATACCAAACTCGGGGTACCTACCATTTCTAAGGCCCGTGTAATTCAAAGTTTAAATTTTCGGCCGCCATCTTGGATTTCCAAGAACGCTCATTACTCCGCAAATAGTGGTCGGATTGATGCGGGATTTGGTATTTAAGATAACTATATCATTGTGATAGGGATTTTGGACAAAAATCCCCTCCATTTTTTGAATTAAAATTTCCATTAGAAATCAGTTTATCTGGTCAAGCCTTGCCCAGATATCGATTTTCAGAGCAATCGGAGCATTAGGGTCGGAGTACCGGCGGCTTGAATCTTGACTTTGACAGCTCAGCCGCCATATTGGAATTATTCGGGCTGCCTTTGCTCCGGCGTTTATGGTCCTAGAGAGCTGAGATTTTTTGTAACGGGTTCGTTTTTAGTAAATCTGTCGTTTGCGATAGGTTTCAGGAAGATCGAACACCTGAAAACTTACGTTCCTGAAACTTACAGCAACCGAAAGAGAAGGTAAAGTTGGGCGAGAGAAGTCCAAACACCAGCTTTCTACGGTAAGTAGAAGCTGAGCTATACTCATTTAAAGGTGAGATTTGACAGCTGATCCGCCATCTTGCAAATCTTTGGACCTCTCTAGTTTGGCTCCTGATCATCCTTTTTGAGCGGGATTTTCAACATATGCTAGCCCTTATCTTAGAGCACATTTGTAAATAGTTAATTGCTCTATGTAGAGTTAAAATAATTTTAAGTAATTTAAAAGCGGGAATTTTTTCCTCAGGCAGTAACTAATACTTCACCAAAATCCCCAAAGTTGTAGGATTTTAATTGACTGAAATACGGAGGATTTAAGTTAAAACAGCCATTTTGTCCGCCATCTTGGAAAACTTAAATCCCCTGTATCGACTAAACCCCTTGTCCAATCTTAACGCAGTTTTCAGTGTACACATCTGCACGACTAAGAGCAACCTGCAGTTATAAAATTGTGACTCTATGTAGAGTCCAAACATTTTACTTTAATTTATTGTATTTTTGAAATTTACTTGAACATATACATATAGTAACATAAGACTTACCGCTTAAGATTACCCATTCTACATAGATTAATATACTTAGACATAGAGTCTGGGACTCTCAAATTTTGATATAATTGTTATTGACCTAATTGATATCTGAACTAGCTCCATATAGAGCTATACCTCTTTATATTTTGTTTATGTTATTGTTATACTAAAATATTGACATAGAGTCTGAGACTCTATATATAATTATAAATATTATAATTCGCTAAGGTTTTATTGAATCACAGAGAATTTGTACCGTTTTACAGTGTAGTTTGCATATACCGTGTTTTTAAAACTTTTACAAACCTAAGTCTTTTAAATTCTTTTATTTCATTTTGACGCATACCTCCCTTAATCATGGCCATGTTCAGGACTCCCGCCAAATTAGTTGACATTGACGACTCACCGGCTGATGAGGCAGCAAGCGCTAGAGTACAACGCACTATTGATGATTTTGAAGCCGCTGCCACTGGCTCTACCCCGGTAGAGACAAACAAGTCAGGAAAACCTGCGAAAACCAACTTAAAGCTCAAATTCTCGCAAGGAACGAAACCTTCCTCTCGAAGCCCACTGAAAGATCCAAAAGACTCACGTAAAGAGAAATTTGGCAACCGTACGGAGGAAGCAAAAGCCTGCGTTGTAAAGGCTAACCAGCACTTAAGTTCTTCAAGGATAAAGAACGACTTAAAAACCGGGATCACGGAGGCAGTGGAGCGTCTCTATCAACTGGTCAAGGAGGCTGAACTGCAGATAATACAGAAGAAAACGGCAAATGACACTGCAGTGGAGGTGCCGAAAGTGCCAGATGATGTTGACAAGACCTTCTCGGTTCAAACCGATCCAGACCTTTTAGCACAACTAAAAGAGAACTCCAACTTACTTCTAGAAAACAACAGAAAAATGGAAGAGTTGCGAAAGGCAATGGAAGAACAAAAGGAAGCCCTTGGAAAAGCAGCCACCTACGCAAGTGTGGCGGCCTCGACTCCAAGCCCAACTGCTAATCGAAACACTCTTCACTCGGTTGTAGTCTCGTCAAAAGACGAGACGGAAACGGGCGAAGAAGTGCTAGATAGAGTTAGGAAGTCGATAGATGCGAAAGAAGGGTGGGTGACCGTGGAAAAAGTCAGGAAGGCCAAAGACCGAAAGGTCATTATGGGCTTCCAAACAAGAGAAGAAAGAAACAAGGTCAAGGAGAGACTCCAACAGATGGGAGAATCTCTCAGCGTCGAGGACATGAAAAACAAGGACCCACTTTTGATCCTGAAAGATGTCTTGGTGATGAACACGGATGAAGACATCCTTAAAGCATTCAGGAATCAAAACAAGGGCGTTTTTCATGGCCTCGACGAAGAGGATGACAAAATCGAAATAAAATACCGGAAGCGAGCAAGAAACCCCTTGACCTGTCACGTGGTAGCCAGCGTTTCACCAGCCATATGGAGAAGATCGACGGATCTTGGGTCAATCCATATAGACCTCCAGCGTATCCGTGTGGAAGACCAATCTCCGCTGGTCCAGTGTACGCGATGCTTGGGCTACGGTCACGGCAAGCGCTTTTGCAAGGAACCAGCGGACTTGTGCAGCCACTGCGGTGGACCCCACCTTAAGGCAGACTGCACGGAATGGCTGACGGGAGCGGCTCCTGAGTGTAGAAACTGCTCCAAGAATAAGTTAGAACATGCAGAGCATAACGCATTCAGTGAGAGCTGCCCTATAAGACGTCGGTGGGACCAGTTAGCGCGCTCCACGGTTGCGTACTGCTAAGGGCACCCTAGGCGATAATTCCTTCTATAGGTTTGTTCAGGCCAACTTGCAAAAGAAAAAGCTTGCCACTGATGAACTTCTGATCGAGGCTCAGAAACGCGGCATCGCGGTGGCTCTCCTCCAGGAACCTTATGTGGGAAATGCCAAAGTAATGAAGAGTCACAGGGGCGTTCGAGTCTTCCAAAACACCGCTGTTGGAGAAGGAATGATTAAAGCAGCAATAGCTGTCTTCAATCAGGACTTTAATGTCATCCAATATCCGAAACTCACCACAAATAACATCATAGTGGTGGGTATACAAACAAGTGCTTGGGAGATCACGCTTGTCTCTTATTACTTTGAGCCTGACCAACCAATAGCCCCATACTTACACCACCTAAAGAAGATAGAGGAGACCATAGGATCTTCAAAACTAATTATCGGAGGAGACGCAAATGCCAAGAGTCCGTGGTGGGGAAGCCCGGTGGTAAACCATAGGGGTGACGACATGGCTGGCACACTAGACGAACTAGGCCTGAACATCCTTAATAGGGGGACAATACCTACTTTCGACACTATAAGGGGAGGCGAAAGACTCTATAGCTTTGTCGACGTAACAGCTTGCTCGAATGATCTGCTGGATCGTATCGAAGATTGGAGAGTTGATGAAAAACTCACATGTTCCGACCACAACGGCATAATTTTCAAAGTGCTCTTGAAAAAATCTAAGGGGATAAAAATCAATAGAACAACGCGAATATACAACACCAAAAAGGCGGACTGGATACAATTTAGGCAAAAATTAAAAAAATTATACACTAGAAATAAATTAACCATCTCGGATATAAATCACCTAGCCAATATTGACGAAATTGAAATTACCAGTAGTAATCTCAACAATACCCTAACGCAAATCTGCAGAGAGACTATCCCCATAAAGAAAACCAGTGAAAAGATCAAGCTGCCGTGGTGGTCGGAAAGACTGGCCAACCTAAAACAACTAGTCGCCACCAAGAAATGCAGAATCAGGTGTGCCGCTCCCATCCGCAAGGAAAAGGTTGTACAAGAGTATTTACAGCAGAAAGATGAATACGAACAGGAGGCAACCAAAGCCCAGATTTTTAGTTGGAAGGAGTTCTGCTCCAAACAAGACGGTGAAGGCCTATGGGAAGGCATCTACCGAGTAATCGGTAGAACCTCAAAAAGGGAAGAAGATGTTCCGCTGATAAGTGATGGTCAAATTCAGGACGCGAAAGGCTCCGTGAAGCTACTAGCCGCAACATTTTATCCGGAGGACCTCACAGATCATGACAACACTCATCACAGCCAGGTTAGAGAACAGGCCGAAAAAGTGAATGGCGACGAACACGATGAACCCTGTGACCCCCCATTTACTATGATGGAACTGCAACGTGCAGCCACCTCTTTCAACCCAAAAAAAGCACCTGGAGCCGAGGGTTTCACAGCAGATATATGCCTTCACGCAATTAATTGCGATCCTGATATGTTCCTGGCATTCCTGAACAAATGCCTAGCTCTGAAATATTTCCCGAAGGCTTGGAAAGAAGCTACTGTAGTCATACTAAGGAAGCCTGGGAAAAGCGACTACACGGTGCCAAAGTCGTACCGGCCGATAGGTCTCTTGCCAATATTAGGTAAAATTTTTGAAAAGATGCTGGTGGCCCGTCTTAAATACCATCTCCTCCCAAATATGAGCACTCGCCAGTTCGGATTCATGCCACAGAAGAGCACAGAAGACTCCCTCTATACCTTGATGCAGCACATTCGATCAAAACTGTGTCAAAAGAGGATCATAACTTTAGTATCCCTAGATATAGAGGGAGCCTTTGATAGTGCATGGTGGCCAGCCATAAGAGTCCGACTGGCCGAGGAAAGGTGCCCAATAAATTTGAGACGGGTCATGGACAGCTATCTCAACGACAGAACAGTTAGAGTTAGGTATGCCGGACAGGAATGCCAGAAGGGAACGACAAAGGGTTGTGTCCAAGGTTCTATCGGTGGACCGATCCTTTGGAACTTGCTGTTGGACCCGGTTCTGAAAAGTCTGGAAAGTATGGGGGAATTCTGCCAGGCATTCGCAGACGATGTCGTATTAGTGTTTGATGGTCAGACGGCTCAAGAAATCGAAGCACGTGCAAATGTCGCTCTCGAACATGTGCGGGCGTGGGGTGTCGAAAACAAATTAAAATTTGCTCCGCAAAAGACTAATGCCATGACAATAACAAGGAAATTGAAATACGACACACCGCGCCTGAGCATGGGAGGGATCGACATTGAATCGGCTGATGAAATAAAATTACTTGGAGTCACCATAGACAAGAAGCTGACCTTCAACTCACACGTCGCGAATGTCTGTAGAAAGGCCACGGGAGTTTACAGGCAGCTGAATAGGGCGGCCAAGGTGAGCTGGGGTCTCCACCCAGAGGTTATTCGGCTGATTTACTTGGCGGCTGTGGAGCCGATTATTTTGTATGCTTCCAGTGTCTGGGCCCCGGCAGTCGAAAAGCTTGGCATGATGAAGAACTTGGGAGCCGTCCAGCGGGGCATTGCTCAAAAACTGTGCAAGGCCTACCGAACTGTCTCACTCAACTCCGCTTTGGTGTTGGCGGCCATTCTTCCCCTCGATCTTCGAGTCCGTGAAGCGGCCTCACTATACGAGGCCAAAAAGGGGTTTAAACACCATGCGCCGAACGACAGGGAGGTAGAGCGTATGGCTTCTGCCTTGCACAGCCCTCATCCAGCCGAACAAATTGAGCTTGTGTTTGGGTGCTTGAAGTATGAAGAGCAACTAAATGCCAACGACAGCTTCCAGGTGAAGATTTATACGGATGGTAGTAGGCTCAACAACAGGGTCGGTGCTGCGCTATCCTGTTGGAATGGCGCAACCGAATACAAAGCAGTAAAGCTTGGCCTGTCGAACTACTGTACCGTCTACCAGGCTGAGCTTCTGGCCATCTGTAGGGCAACTGGCGAGGTACTGAGGCAGAGTGCGGTCACTTTTGGTGTTTACAGCGACTCAATGGCTGCCCTCCAAACTGTCACAAACCCGTCTTGCCTGCATCCCCTAGCCGTGGAAACACGTGAGAACATTAAGAACGCATCTCACCAGGGCAAATATGTAAGTTTGTTCTGGATCAAGGCCCACGTGGGGTTAGCAGGTAATGAGCGGGCAGACCAGCTGGCAAAGGAGGCCGCCTTGAATCTAAAGCAGAAACCAGCGTATGACCTCTGTCCTGTTTCCTTCGTTAAGCGCGGCATTCGTATGGCCACGCTCAGCGAATGGAACAATAGGTACACATCGGGTGAGACGGCTTCTGTGACCAAGATCTTTTTCCCGGATACTGTGACAGCGTACAAAATAATAAGGAAGATCGAGATCACGAGCATAAAAACCCAAGCAATGACGGGGCACGGTGGGTTCTCTGAATACTTGGAACGATTCCGGTGTAAGGAGAGCTCATCGTGCATATGTGATCCAAATGTTAAGGAGTCAGTAATGCACGTCTTGCTAGAATGCCCTATAACGGCTGTCGAGCGCTTTGACCTGGAACAGGCAATAAGTCAGAAATTAGTGGAAGGAAACATTAGTGACATAATGAAATCTAAAGATAGAAATAAGTTTTTAAATTACTGCGAAAAAATTGTGGAAAAGGTTAGAAAAAGAAACAAAACGGTATAAGCAAACATGCTTACATAATATTGTCATATTAGTGATTAAGCATGAAGAAATGTATTAAAATAAAATAAATGTAACAGTTGTTTAAGAAATAAGACAGAAAATAAGAATAAGTAGATATATAAGAATAAGTAGTTAATATAGTATAGTAGTTATATGTTAAGACTAGTTTAAGAGACCCCTGTAAAAATAAGAAACCTGCTTATTGACCTCATTTTCCCTGTGTACATAGTTTAAGAAATAAAAATAAGATTAGAATAGGAAGTAGATAGCTGGGCCTCCCACCCAGAAAGTATAAAAGACGATGAATGCGAGAAAGATATAGTATGAAGCATGAAAGTACGAGAAGCATAATTGATAGAACTGGAATGGAAAAGTTAACAGATAGAATAGACTCCCCCACCATAGGGAGGTATAAGGAAAAAAAAAAAAAAAAAAAAAAAAAAAAAAAAAAAAAAAAAAACCTAACCTAACCTAACCTAACCTAACCTAACCTAACCTAACCTAACCTAACCTAACCTAACCTAACCTAACCTAACCTAACCTAACCTAACCTAACCTAACCTAACCTAACCTAACCTAACCTAACCTAACCTAACCTAACCTAACCTAACCTAACCTAACCTAACCTAACCTAACCTAACCTAACCTAACCTAACCTAACCTAACCTAACCTAACCTAACCTAACCTAACCTAACCTAACCTAACCTAACCTAACCTAACCTAACCTAACCTAACCTAACCTAACCTAACCTAACCTAACCTAACCTAACCTAACCTAACCTAACCTAACCTAACCTAACCTAACCTAACCTAACCTAACCTAACCTAACCTAACCTAACCTAACCTAACCTAACCTAACCTAACCTAACCTAACCTAACCTAACCTAACCTAACCTAACCTAACCTAACCTAACCTAACCTAACCTAACCTAACCTAACCTAACCTAACCTAACCTAACCTAACCTAACCTAACCTAACCTAACCTAACCTAACCTAACCTAACCTAACCTAACCTAACCTAACCTAACCTAACCTAACCTAACCTAACCTAACCTAACCTAACCTAACCTAACCTAACCTAACCTAACCTAACCTAACCTAACCTAACCTAACCTAACCTAACCTAACCTAACCTAACCTAACCTAACCTAACCTAACCTAACCTAACCTAACCTAACCTAACCTAACCTAACCTAACCTAACCTAACCTAACCTAACCTAACCTAACCTAACCTAACCTAACCTAACCTAACCTAACCTAACCTAACCTAACCTAACCTAACCTAACCTAACCTAACCTAACCTAACCTAACCTAACCTAACCTAACCTAACCTAACCTAACCTAACCTAACCTAACCTAACCTAACCTAACCTAACCTAACCTAACCTAACCTAACCTAACCTACTCTACTCTAAAAAAATGTAACATAATTCATGACATTAAAGTCTTGAATCTTGAAAAGTATAAGAGATACCGCAAAAATAATTGCATTTTTGGACTCGAGTGTTCCACTTTGTGGAACACGTCCACCATGTATCGATTAAGATGACATAAAAAAAAAACTCATTTTTTTGTAAAATTTTGTTAAACGATGCATGAAATTGAAAAGTCTTGTATCTCAAAAAGTATAAGAGATACGGCAAAAATAATTGCATTTTTGGACTCGAGTGTTCCACTTCGTGGAACACGTCCACCATGTATCGATTAAGATGACATAAAAAAAAACTCATTTTTTTGTAAAATTTTGTTAAATGATGCATGAAATTTTAAAGTCTTGTATCTCAAAAAGTATAAGAGATACGGCAAAAATAATTGCATTTTTGGACTCGAGTGTTCCACTTTGTGGAACACATCCACCATGTATCGATTAAGATGACATAAAAAAAAACTCATTTTTTTGTAAAATTTTGTTAAACGATGCATGAAATTTAAAAGTCTTGTATCTCAAAAAGTATAAGAGATACGGCAAAAATAATTGCAGTTTTGGACTCGAGTGTTCCACTTTGTGGAACACGTCCACCATGTATCGATTAAGATGACATAAAAAAAAACTCATTTTTTTGTAAAATTTTGTTAAATGATACATGAAATTTAAAAGTCTTGTATCTCAAAAAGTATAAGAGATACGGCAAAAATAATTGCATTTTTGGACTCGAGTGTTCCACTTTGTGGAACACGTCCACCATGTATTGATTAAGATGACATTAAAAAAAACTATTTTTTTTTTAATTTTTGTGAAATAATTCATGAAATTTAAAAGTCTTGTATTTCGAAAACTATAGAATATTTGGCAAAAATAATTGCATATTTGGACTCGAACCATGCATTTATAAAGAAAACAGTAAAAAAACTCATTTTTTTTTTTTAAATTTGAAATAATACATGAAATTCAAAGTCCTGTATCTCAAAAACTATAAGAAATACGGCAAAAATAATTGCATTTTTGGACTCGAGTGTTCCACTACGTGGAACACGTTGACCATGCATTAATAATGATTACATAAAAAAAAGTCACTTTTTCCAAACTTTTCTATTAAAAAAAAATCTAACCCGGGTCTAAAATCCACATTTTTTGGACTATGACAACAAAATTAGTATCAATCGACGCGGAAAACAAATATCTTTTGGGTATTGTAGATTTCAAGTTTTTACATACATTAGAAAAAAAGTAATTTAAGAAAAACCTAAAAAAAAATGAAAAAATGTATGGGGGGTACCCGAACCAGGGCAGATCGCACCCCCGATGGGGGGGTACATCGAAAGACCATTTCAAAAGACCCCTAAATCCAAAATTTCAGAACGATCCACCGACAAGGAACCCCTTAACCTAACCTAACCTAACCTAACCTAACCTAACCTAACCTAACCTAACCTAACCTAACCTAACCTAACCTAACCTAACCTAACCTAACCTAACCTAACCTAACCTAACCTAACCTAACCTAACCTAACCTAACCTAACCTAACCTAACCTAACCTAACCTAACCTAACCTAACCTAACCTAACCTAACCTAACCTAACCTAACCTAACCTAACCTAACCTAACCTAACCTAACCTAACCTAACCTAACCTAACCTAACCTAACCTAACCTAACCTAACCTAACCTAACCTAACCTAACCTAACCTAACCTAACCTAACCTAACCTAACCTAACCTAACCTAACCTAACCTAACCTAACCTAACCTAACCTAACCTAACCTAACCTAACCTAACCTAACCTAACCTAACCTAACCTAACCTAACCTAACCTAACCTAACCTAACCTAACCTAACCTAACCTAACCTAACCTAACCTAACCTAACCTAACCTAACCTAACCTAACCTAACCTAACCTAACCTAACCTAACCTAACCTAACCTAACCTAACCTAACCTAACCTAACCTAACCTAACCTAACCTAACCTAACCTAACCTAACCTAACCTAACCTAACCTAACCTAACCTAACCTAACCTAACCTAACCTAACCTAACCTAACCTAACCTAACCTAACCTAACCTAACCTAACCTAACCTAACCTAACCTAACCTAACCTAACCTAACCTAACCTAACCTAACCTAACCTAACCTAACCTAACCTAACCTAACCTAACCTAACCTAACCTAACCTAACCTAACCTAACCTAACCTAACCTAACCTAACCTAACCTAACCTAACCTAACCTAACCTAACCTAACCTAACCTAACCTAACCTAACCTAACCTAACCTAACCTAACCTAACCTAACCTAACCTAACCTAACCTAACCTAACCTAACCTAACCTAACCTAACCTAACCTAACCTAACCTAACCTAACCTAACCTAACCTAACCTAACCTAACCTAACCTAACCTAACCTAACCTAACCTAACCTAACCTAACCTAACCTAACCTAACCTAACCTAACCTAACCTAACCTAACCTAACCTAACCTAACCTAACCTAACCTAACCTAACCTAACCTAACCTAACCTAACCTAACCTAACCTAACCTAACCTAACCTAACCTAACCTAACCTAACCTAACCTAACCTAACCTAACCTAACCTAACCTAACCTAACCTAACCTAACCTAACCTAACCTAACCTAACCTAACCTAACCTAACCTAACCTAACCTAACCTAACCTAACCTAACCTAACCTAACCTAACCTAACCTAACCTAACCTAACCTAACCTAACCTAACCTAACCTAACCTAACCTAACCTAACCTAACCTAACCTAACCTAACCTAACCTAACCTAACCTAACCTAACCTAACCTAACCTAACCTAACCTAACCTAACCTAACCTAACCTAACCTAACCTAACCTAACCTAACCTAACCTAACCTAACCTAACCTAACCTAACCTAACCTAACCTAACCTAACCTAACCTAACCTAACCTAACCTAACCTAACCTAACCTAACCTAACCTAACCTAACCTAACCTAACCTAACCTAACCTAACCTAACCTAACCTAACCTAACCTAACCTAACCTAACCTAACCTAACCTAACCTAACCTAACCTAACCTAACCTAACCTAACCTAACCTAACCTAACCTAACCTAACCTAACCTAACCTAACCTAACCTAACCTAACCTAACCTAACCTAACCTAACCTAACCTAACCTAACCTAACCTAACCTAACCTAACCTAACCTAACCTAACCTAACCTAACCTAACCTAACCTAACCTAACCTAACCTAACCTAACCTAACCTAACCTAACCTAACCTAACCTAACCTAACCTAACCTAACCTAACCTAACCTAACCTAACCTAACCTAACCTAACCTAACCTAACCTAACCTAACCTAACCTAACCTAACCTAACCTAACCTAACCTAACCTAACCTAACCTAACCTAACCTAACCTAACCTAACCTAACCTAACCTAACCTAACCTAACCTAACCTAACCTAACCTAACCTAACCTAACCTAACCTAACCTAACCTAACCTAACCTAACCTAACCTAACCTAACCTAACCTAACCTAACCTAACCTAACCTAACCTAACCTAACCTAACCTAACCTAACCTAACCTAACCTAACCTAACCTAACCTAACCTAACCTAACCTAACCTAACCTAACCTAACCTAACCTAACCTAACCTAACCTAACCTAACCTAACCTAACCTAACCTAACCTAACCTAACCTAACCTAACCTAACCTAACCTAACCTAACCTAACCTAACCTAACCTAACCTAACCTAACCTAACCTAACCTAACCTAACCTAACCTAACCTAACCTAACCTAACCTAACCTAACCTAACCTAACCTAACCTAACCTAACCTAACCTAACCTAACCTAACCTAACCTAACCTAACCTAACCTAACCTAACCTAACCTAACCTAACCTAACCTAACCTAACCTAACCTTTTCATACAAACTTGTATCTTCTCTTTTTGACTAATTGTATTTTTTTTCGTTTTCTTTTCATTATTTCTTTTTTTTGTAATTTTGACCCTAAACTCAGTCAGGCACGTTGGTTTGCGTCGTTAGACACCTCCCAACCAAATACTAACTTTTAAATTCACTTAATTTTCAAAAAATGAGTTCTCTACAATGCGTAGAATCTATGTCCGATTTGGACTGCCAAGTCGACATAGATTCTTATGCAATTGTCGGGAGCTCGTTAAACATATTCAAGCCTGGTGTTAGAACACAAGTGTTTGCTGGAGACACGCTCATTTATGAGTGTAAGAACCATAAAATTCTGGATGAAATCTCTAGCCAGCACCTTAACTTGGATATCAATGAAAAAAGATTTTGGGAATTTCGCCTTTTTGAGACTGATTCGGAAACTATCCGGATACTTTTTTTGATAGATTCCAAATCAGTCATTTCGCACTTGCGAAAATCTTTTTACAAAGAAGTTGTCGTGGGTGCAGTTAATGACCTACCACGCAGGTCATTAACTGCAAAAAACTGCACTTTTTTAGAAAGTGGTCGTGGTGTCGGCTCTCGATTCCCGGTGATGCCAACTGATTGGGCTCAGTTCGTAAGGAATTTCGAGAGTCGACTCACAGTGTACTTGGCGCGCAATCATGACATCGCCGCTGTTTTATATTATGCCTGTGAGCACGGACTCAAGGCGCCGGCAGAGCTCGTGCTCGACCGCATACAACGCGCCCATCATCCAGAATCACCGCAGTTGTTATTTATTCAAATACACACTGGGGTGACTCTGGACCCAAAACGCGATGCGACGCTTTTGGTTCAAATAAATGGTACCAAAACCTTATTTCGTGGAGCTGACGGTGCCAAATTTTATCAAAAATATTTTTTAAATCAATATGGCACCTTTAGTGGGGTTAAAAGGCCCCACCGTTTTCAGTCCATCGCGTACGCACAAGCGTACGAGACTACGGCGCACCTTGTCCCCAGCCACGAAAACTTCCCATCATTGGGTGCATATGTGGCGACCAGGGGCTATGCGGGCATTGATGCAGCGCTTGCAGCGAAAACCAAAACTTGGTTGGAGCAACTCAAGCGCTACATTGATGCCCAAAAAGTGGCCGGGGACTTACGAGTGGAAATTGTTCACAATTTCCACTCGATAAGTTCGATTCCAATTGGGTTTTTCGACCTGGAGGCTGGGGTCGAAGACTCAATCGGACATGTAGTCGACGAGTTAATAAAAAACAGGCTGGTGTACTGCATGGTAGGCTGGGCCGAGTATGTAGGAAAAACTGCTGGATATATGCTTGACTTCATACAAGGCATTTACATGAAAAACATTATCTCCAAGTCAACAATACAAGAGGTCTTCGCATACGAAAACCTTTTGTATTGTTGGATGGAAGATAATACGTCGAGGTATGACTACCATGTAGTACGCCACCTACTGACAGCCCGTGATGAGGGCAACTTCAGAAAAGTTGCAAAAGCTGACTTTTCTGAAATTGTCCCCAACTTTGAAAGGCTGCAGCCGCCACAATACAGGCGCTATTTGGAATTCGCTTTCCACCAAGCTGGAAAGCGAATTCCAGAGAGTAACTGTGCGCTCTTGTTCCGATTACTCGCCGCTGTAAGGGAGTACTTGGTGCAAGAGCGCATAGTTGATAGCGGTTCATTTAATCCGCGGGAATACTTCATTCTGTCGCAGCGCAACATTGAAACAATTAAAAAGCAGGTATCCCTCTCCGAAGTGGTCGAGGCCGTTATCACACCAAAAAAATTGGCCGCCAAATTTGTGCGTGCCATGGTGCCTTTGGTGGATGAACACGAAATACGGCAATTTGTCACCAACCACGTGCAAAAATTTCCATCCACATTTTTGGACCCAAATTCTCTGCCGATTGACTTTCATATCGTCGTTAAAGACGTAAAGAAAGTCAATCGGCAAAAACATTTATCCGCGCGGTTGGTTCAATTGCTGAATCTTCAGCAAAATGTTATCAAAACGTCCTCCAAAAGCACCCAGACTGCTTCGGAGACGGATACCTCATTGGCTCCACCGCCGCCACCACCCCTGGAGACTGCGTATTGCGACACCGATTTAATAAATTCGTATTTAAAATTGGCTGAAAGCTCGGCCACAGAGTGTAATCCTGAACCTGCAGGGTCGGGGTTAATGGAGTCCCTTGTATTGGCTGAAAGTCCAAGGTTACAGCATACTGCTGGAATCTCAGCCAATACAAGGAAAAACCCATTCAAGGTTAAGGAAACCCCGACTCCCCAAGAACAACCATCGTCATCTGGCGCAACAGCAATGCGCCAGTTGACGTTGGCGAATTTTTTCCCGATGCCTGGTCCATCCTCCCAAACCGACCCTTCTGCGTCTTTGCCTGCATCTTTGACCACTAAGGCAAAGAAGCAGGAGCCCTTCTCAATCTTAGAAGACAAGTTCATTCTAAGGTTCTTGTCTTCTAACCAAACAGTGAGAAGGGCAAAGGGTCACAAGGTTTGGGAGGAAGCACAAAAGCAAAATGCTGTTCTTGCTCGCCGGTCTGTGGAAGCCCTAATAAGCCGATGCCGTAAGTTGGCCAAGAAACCTGTTAAGGCCCTACAGGAGACTTACGGCATGAGCGCAGAGGCGGCTAAAAATTTCGTTAAGGTATTCCAATAACATGATAAAAAACAAATAAAAAAAAAACAAAAAAAAAACATAAAAAAGTGACTCTTAGCTTAGCTTAAGGTTACAAAAAGCACAAAAAAAATCATAAAACAAAAACAAAAAATTGTCTCAAATTAAAAACTATACTGTAAATATACTAATCAATATTTTCTAAATAAACAACCAAAGAAGCGCTGGCTTGACGTCGTAAAAGCGGACATGGAAGAGAACGATCTCACACCCTGCGGCTCGGTCGCTCACTTCGTTCGCTCCAAAGGGTCACTACTCTAACCTAACCTAACCTACTGAGTCGGATCTGAGTAGATTTTTTTTATTTTTTATTGCGGGGGGCTGCGCCCCCCGAGCCCCCCCTGTCGGGGGGGCTGCGCCCCCCCCGTCCCCCCGCTTCGCGGTTTACAATTTATTTCGAGTTGTTAGCATTAATTGGTATTGAATCCAACCGTTATACGTTCTTGTATTGAATCCAACCGTTATACGTTCTTGTATTGAATTCAACCGTTATACGTTCTTGTATTGAAACCAGCCGTCATATGTTCTATCTCGAAAACTATTAGAGATACAGCAAAAATAATTGCATTTTTGGACTCGAGTGTTCCACTTTGTGGAACACGTCAACCATGTATTGATTAAGATAACATAAAAAAAAACACATTTTTTTGTAAAATTTTGTTAAATGATACATGAAATTTAAAAGTCTTGTATCTCAAAAAGTATAAGAGATACGGCAAAAATAATTGCATTTTTGGACTCGAGTGTTCCACTTTGTGGAACACGTCCACCATGTATCGATTAAGATGACATAAAAAAATACTCATTTTTTTTAAAAATTTTTGTTAAATGATACATGAAATTTAAAAGTCTTGTATCTCAAAAAGTATAAGAGATACGGCAAAAATAATTGCATTTTTGGACTCGAGTGTTCCACTTCGTGGAACACGTCCACCATGTATTGATTAAGATGACATTAAAAAAAACTATTTTTTTTTAAATTTTTGTGAAATAATTCATGAAATTTAAAAGTCTTGTATTTCGAAAACTATAAGAGATTTGGCAAAAATAATTACATATTTGGACTCGAACCGTGCATTTATAAATATAACAGTAAAAAAACTCATTTTTTTTTTTTAAATTTGAAATAATACATGAAATTCAAAGTCCTGTATCTCGAAAACTATAAGAGATACGGCAAAAATAATTGCATTTTTGGACTCGAGTGTTCCACTACGTGGAACACGTTGACCATTTACTAATAAAGATAACATTAAAAAAAGTCACTTTTTCCAAACTTTTCTATTTAAAAAAAATCTAACCCGGGTCTAAAATCCACATTTTTTGGACTATGACAACAAAATTAGTATCAATCGACGCGGAAAACAAATATCTTTTGGGTATTGTAGATTTCAAGTTTTTACATACATTAGAAAAAAAGTTATTTAAGAAAAACCTAAAAAAAAATGAAAAAATGTATGGGGGGTACCCGAACCAGGGCAGATCGCACCCCCGATGGGGGGGTACATCGAAAGACCATTTCAATAGACCCCTAAATCCAAAATTTCAGAACGATCCACCGACAAGGAACCCCTTAACCTAACCTAACCTAACCTAACCTAACCTAACCTAACCTAACCTAACCTAACCTAACCTAACCTAACCTAACCTAACCTAACCTAACCTAACCTAACCTAACCTAACCTAACCTAACCTAACCTAACCTAACCTAACCTAACCTAACCTAACCTAACCTAACCTAACCTAACCTAACCTAACCTAACCTAACCTAACCTAACCTAACCTAACCTAACCTAACCTAACCTAACCTAACCTAACCTAACCAGTCTCACTCTGACCTTTGAGGTGAACACAAGCAAAATTATAGCGCTCCGCAGTAAAAAATTCGTTAAAGTGGGTTAATGTTATCCGATTTGGATTAAACAAGTGTTGTTTTGTTCGGAAATTAGTGCCGCATAAGTGTGAAGTGAAGTTACGAAGGCGAGATAACCGCCAGTTGGATTTTGAACGAGAAAACCTTTTTTAAGGTTATTCTTCTGAAATTTTTTCAAAATTTTTTGGACCTTACAACAGCCTGAAAACTCCAAAAAAACAAGTACCACGTGGCCACGTGGTACTGGTTCCAGTTGAGCTAGAACATTCATATTTCGTGTACAAGAAGATCACCACCTGACAAGAGCTCCTGCTGGGTTTCAGAATTTTTGGACATTCAGTTTCATTATTAATTCATTATAAGTATTGCAACTTTGGATTTTTATATCTAAGAAAGTAGATCGGCGGCATATTATTTTTATTCGCAAATATGTTGCGCGCTAACTAGTTTTATAAGAATACAAATTTTCAGATTTTTACGCCTGAAAATTTTCGCAACACAGCCAAAATAGCATAAATTTGGAAAATTCTACTGAAATCCATTAAATTCTCCATATTTTAATTTTTTACTTAATTACAACATTGACACATATCAATAGTATTTAAATCCAAATTTTCAGATTTTTTCAGCAAACGAGGCCTGAAACACCGGTTCTTTAGTGCTTTTTGTTAATATATACTAAAATATCCAAAAATAATTATTTTTCTCACAATAATAAGTTTCATCACCTTGCTTACCATCGGTACAGACCCAAAGACTGGGTTTCCAGCCTCAGAAACAACGATTTTGGCTTTTCCACCCCCTAAGAGGGTGAAAGACTCAAGACTTTGAAATTCTGTGGTTCGAGTTCTGTAATAGATAGAGAAGCGTAGTTTCCGGCTATTAGCTTGGTTTTTGCAGCGGAATTTTTCAAAATTAACGTCTGTAAATTTCAGGAACTTTACAGTCCTGAAATATTTTGGCTCTGAAAATAGTTTATAATCATAGTCTGGGTGCCCCTGATCTGTCAATCCAAAACCACGTTCAAATAGGACCAGAAACAACGACGTTACAAGTACTTTAAGTCGACGTTTGACAGTTCGGCGGCCATCTTGGTTTTGTTTAAATATAAATTACTCCTGAACCAAGGGTCCTGGAAACTTGTGCTTTTGGATCTGGGTTTATCGGCTCCATTTCTCACCGTAGTGGATTTTTCAGGAGGCTAACTCTTGAAAAAATATTATCGCCTGAAAACATTTTTAAATAATAATTTAGGTCCTTCAGACATAAAATAAAGAAACCGCGTCTCTCTGTGACGTCCGGGGCCGAAGATACGGGCCTTCAGACTATCACTTTGACAGCTGTGGCGGCCATTTTGAAAAGTTTAAACATCACGTGTCTCCGCTCCCCGTGGTCGTAGAGAGCTGTAGTTTCCACGATTACCCTTAGAATAGTAATTCCCGTCATATAAAATTAGTTTCAGTAAAATCCAGGCGAAAAGATTTTCGGGGCCTGAAACTTTCAGAAATCAATAGCCACTCCAACAGGAACTCCTGCAGTCGAAACCCCATCTCAATCCAACAACTGGAACCGGAGTTATTCCTTCTCAAACTTCTCAGAGGGTAGGGGGTGCAACAACCCCCTAGATTTTAAAGACCCATATCTTCGGTTCTAGTCAAGCTACAGCTCCGATCTTGGGGTCCTACAAGAGGGCTCAGTGAGACCTTCATTTATAAAGTGCGAATGAATCTCTACATAGAGCAATTTACAAAAAGGACTCTATAGTGGTAAAAAATTGCAGTAGAGAAAAAAAAAATAAAAAAATCATATATATATTTCGTCCACACAATAACCTGACACAGCTCAAAAGTGCTGACAACCCCAGATTTACAGGGTCTCTATATAGAGTCCAATATACTTATTATAACTGGTCGATTTTATTATTTTATTTTAATTATATTTCGGTTTATTGCCGTGACTAAACTCTAACTCTACAGTTAGTTGTTAAATATTGACTGAACTTACGCACTCTCATCCCTCACATCCTCTGACACGTGGCTCTCTACACCACACAAACGATGGAGGGACATAAACAAATGACAAAACCGACAGGTTCGGCAAACGCATCGACTGCGTCGACAGTAAAAGGGACAAACACGAAGAAAGTTAACCCGACTCTACCATCTGACAAATCTCGCAGCCCCAAATTTGATGTGGCCGGAGGAACAAGCGTGACATTAAGGGTCGAGGCAAACAGACTGTTTCAGTCAGGGAAATCTCAACTTGAACAATCCGGGAACATAAAAACAACTATAAAAGAACATGTAGCCCTCAGTCTCGCCGGCCTTTATGAGATAACTCTCTCTTTGTTGGAGAAAAATAATATCCTCCAAGAGCAAATCAAGACCAACGCCGCGGGATTTGAAGAGGAGAGAAACAGACTAAAACAGGAATACGAGGCGAAACTGCAAAATCGCTCCCCAAAAAAGACGGTTCCTTCCACTCAAAATCCAAGGAAAGAGGAAAATAAGGAGGTCCTACAAGAAATCAGTGCCCTTCGCAACCTGATTATACAGGACGTGGTGGAGAACCTAAACCGCACACCCCAAGTTGCCCTGAACATAAAACTAGATGAAATAAAACGCAACGTCATCGACAATCAAAAGCTGATTGTGGAATCCCAGGGACAACTCAGGGACATTGGCTCCAATATAGAAGGTTTCAGGGCAGAAGTCAAGAAGGTCACATACGCTGAAATAACAGCAACTCCCGCCCATCTGAAGAGCACAACTTCCACTCTGAAACAAAAAGCACCCACTCAAACACCTCTGCACTCAGTGGTGATCTCATCTGGTGATGACAGGATCACGAGTGCAGATGTCATAGATAAAATCCGGATAGCAGTAGACGCTAAATCCAGCGGGCTTAGAGTGGAACGATTACGTAAGGCTAGAGACCAAAAAGTGGTGCTCGGATGCAACACCAAAGAGGAACTGGACCGGATAACAAACCGGATACACAACTCAGGACAGCAACTAAAGGTGGAGGGAGTCAAAAACAAGGACCCAATGGTGAGACTGAAGGACGTGCTGACCTATAACACTGACGAAGACATAATAAAGGCCATCAAAAATCAGAACAAACATCTACTGGACAACATTGCCACAGATGAACAGCGCATGGTGGTAAAATTCAGGCGTAGAACAAATAACGAACACACTAACCACGTTATTTTACAAATGTCTCCTCAGATCTGGTCACGTTTAGTGGAAGTAGGGAAGGTCCACATAGACTTACAGCGCGTTCGAGTCGAAGACCAATCGCCGTTGGTCCAATGCTCACGGTGCCTTGGGTTCGGACACGGTCGCAAATACTGCACGGAAGCCACTGATGCATGCAGTCACTGCGGTGAAGCACACTTAAGGGCTCAGTGTCCAGACTGGCTGGCAGACACGCCCCCATCATGCCGCAACTGTGTCCGTGCGAAGGTAGACAAAACGGACCATAATGCGTTTGACAACGAATGTCCGATAAAGTCAAAGTGGGACAGATTGGCCAGATACAGCGTTGCGTACTGCTAAGGGCCCTCCACGAACATCATATGGAGATACCGAACCGAACGAAGTCGCGAGATGTAGGTTTGTCCAATCAAATCTGCAAAGGAAAAAACTGGCGCAACAAGAACTAATACTCCACGCTCAGCAAACAAAGATCAGCGTAGCCCTAGTACAAGAACCCTATGTTGGAGCAGCCGGTGAGGTAACGCAGCATGCAGGTTATAAAGTAATACAAAAAATAGGCCCAAGGGACAAACCAATCAAAGCAGCGGTTGTGGTTCTAGACGAGGATATTGATATCATCCTTTGCCCTGAACTAACAACGGAAAACATTGCTGTGGCTACTCTCCAAACGGAGACTTGGAAATTCACAGTGGTCTCCATGTATTTTGAAGACTCGCAACCCATAGAACCGTACTTGGATCATTTGAAAGAGATTCAAAGAAAGTTCAATGGTAAAATTATATTGGGAGGAGATATAAACGCATGGAGCCCCTGGTGGGGAAGTGTAAGAGAAGATCTGAGAGGAGAAACAGCAATGGGAACTTTTGAAGAAATGAGCCTGCACGTGCTAAACGAGGGTAATGAACCGACCTTCCATACCTTTAGAAACGGAAAGGAATACAGCAGCATAGTAGACGTTACGGTGTGCAGTGACGATATCCTGAACTTGGTGGAAAACTGGAGAGTGGAAGTGGGTGTAACCAGTTCAGATCACAACGCAGTAACCTTTGACATCAGGGTGAGTAAAACTAGGAACAAAACAATTAACTTAAAGACTACTAGAGTTTACAATACCAAAAAGGCAAAATGGAAAGATTTTATAAATAAACTCAAACAAAATCTTGAAAAAAGTAAAATAACAAAACATGCCATAGACAAAATCACTAATAAACAAGCACTAGAGGAAACAGTTGAGAAATACACAGACAACATACATAAGTCTTGTAAAGATACAATACCTCTAAAAAAGAAAAGAAAAATTATATACTTACCCTGGTGGACCGAAGAATTGCAGCAGATGAAAAGCGACGTCACCAGGAAGAAAAGAAGAATCCGCTGGGCTGCACCGTTGAGGAAGAAACACGTCGCAGAGCTGTACCTGAAAGCAAAAGAAGAATATGAGAAGGAAGTGGAAAGAGTACAAATAGAGAGCTGGAAGGCGTTTTGCACAAAACAAGACCGAGAAAGTCTCTGGGACGGGATTTATAGGGTCATCCGTCAGACTGGGAAAAGGCAAGAGGACACACCGCTGGTGCACGAGGGCAAAGCACAGGACGCAGACCAGTCAGTGAGACTACTGGCGCAGACATTCTTCCCCGAGGACGTGAAGGAAGGGGAGACAGAATACCACAATAAGGTACGGGAAGAAGCTCACGGGATGGGACAGGCCAGGGAGGGAGACACGCGGGATCCGCCTTTCACGCTACGGGAAATGCTTGATTCTGCATTAAGCTTTAACCCTAAGAAAGCGCCAGGGGGAGATGGACTCACCGCAGACATTTGCGCAGCAGCGATACAGGCTCAACCAGAGATAGCTTTGGCACTTTTTAATAGGTGCTTGGAGCTGTCCTGTTTCCCTAAATCGTGGAAAAGCGCAACAGTGATCGTACTCCGAAAACCCGGAAAGACGGACTACACACACCCGAAGTCCTACCGACCTATAGGTCTGCTCCCATTAATGGGAAAAATCCTCGAAAAAATGACGGTTCGGAGGATCAGGTGGCATACACTCCCACGTTCCAACCCGAGACAGTACGGTTTTGTCCCTCAACGCAGTACAGAAGACGCTCTCTATGATCTGGTGCAAACAATCCGCGTAAACCTGGAAAAAAAGAAAATTAACATCTTAGTTTCACTAGACATAGAGGGCGCTTTTGACAGTGCCTGGTGGCCGGCCATAAAGTGCAGGCTGATACAAAAGAAATGTCCCTACAACACAAGAGCCCTGGTTGAGGATTACCTGGACCACAGGACAGTACACGTCCGATATGCTAACAAAGAACACACGCGAAGTACCAATAAGGGCTGCGTTCAGGGTTCCATAGGAGGTCCAACTTTTTGGAACCTTCTCCTGGATCCGCTCCTGGACGAGCTAGACCGAATGGATGTGTATTCACAAGCATTTGCGGACGATGTGGTCCTTGTGTTCTCAGACCATACAGCAGAAGCTCTGCAAACCAAAATTAACAGTGTGCTTGCCCGTGTGTATGAGTGGGGCTGCATGAATAAACTCAAGTTCGCGGCCAACAAAACTCATGCGATGCTCATTACGAGAAAACTAAAACATGACACCCCAATCATACACATGGGTGAAGTACCCATTCAGATTACAGACGAAATCAAAGTGCTGGGTCTGACCATCGACAGAAAACTCAGATTTGAGTCCCACGTGGCGAAAGTCTGTGCAAAGGCAGCAAACGTAGGTAAGCAACTCGCTAGAGCAGCAAAATTAGAGTGGGGAATGAGCCCTGAAATTATCAGGACCATTTATGTTGCCGTGGTAGAGCCCATCATGTTATACGCGGCCAGCGTATGGGCCCCTGCCGTGGAGAAAGCGGCCATACAAAAACAGTTGGCAACTATACAAAGATGTTTTGCCCAAAAAATAATAAAAGCGTACAGAACTGTCTCCCTCAACGCTGCAACAGCAATTTCGGGCATCATCCCGCTGGACCTAAGAGTGAGAGAAGCAGCGCAACTCTACGAGGCGAAAAGAGGAAAGCCGATTCCAGTGCTAAAGGATAGAGAACTGGAAGTGAAAGTCTGTTTCCTCCAGGCGCCGCATCCGGCTGAGGAAATTATGGTGGAGTACAAATGTCTCACAGACATGGAGCCCGAAACAGTGCTCGAGCATGACATACCTGAGACAAGAATCTATACGGACGGCAGTAAAATCAATGGTGGAGTAGGCGCGGCGTACACCTGCCAGCGAGGAGATAAGGAGGTGAGAACTAAGCGGATGATACTGGACAAAAGCTGCACTGTCTTCCAAGCTGAACTCTACGCCCTCTACCAAGCTACAGAGCTGATACGTAGCATGCGTGGAAATGAAGCAGTAGCAGTGCTAAGCGACTCCAGATCTAGTCTCGACCTAGTTAAAAACCCCGATACCTACCACCCACTTGCCTTCCAGATACGCCGAAATCTGCAGGAGATCCAGGAAAAAAGACAAAAGGTCCAACTTTACTGGATTAAGGCTCACGTAGGAATCCCCGGTAACGAACGCGCCGACGAGCTGGCGAAAAGTGCTGCCAATAATGAAAAATGTGCCGCCCACTATGACAAAATTCCCATCTCATTTGTCAAACGTTCGATTCGGGAAAGCAGCGTCCAGAGATGGAACGACAGGTATACCACGGGAACCACGGGAGCGACCACCAAAAAGTTCTTCCCGGATGTACGCTTTGCACACAAAGTCGCAAAAAAGACAGCAACGACATACTTACTGACGCAAGCGCTGACTGGCCACGGTGGGTTCGCGGCATACCTACATAGATTTAAAATCAAGGACAACCCTACCTGCTTCTGTGACTTAGGAGACGAGACAATCGAACACCTCTTGTTTAACTGCCCAGTGAATGGCCTACACAGACACGATCTGGAGCAGCAGTTTAACATGAAGTTGGACACTGAACATCTGCCAACGTGGATGTCCAGTACAAACTCCAGATCGTGCCTGGTAGAGTTCATAGATAAAATAGTAAAATCGGCCAATTTAAGAAATAAATAAACTTAGATATAAATAACTTAGAAGTAAGAAAAATATGTATTCTTTATATTTGCTTATATAATAAAATACATATGTTGTAATTAAGACTCCTAAAAATAAGTTAGAAATTAAAAGATAAAAAGAGATGTAAAAATAAGAGGAAAAAAAAAAAAAAACAAGAGAAAAAAGATTGAAAAAAAAAAAAAAAAAAAAAATAGCAGTAAGTCAAACCTGATATTCTGGTGTAGAGTTATACTTTAAGGATAGTAATTTAAGTATAGGCGCAAGCGCCGATGCGTTATTTTAATTATAGGTTATAAGAAAATTAGACAAAATATACATATGTATGTATATTGTTTAAATTCAATACGTAATGTGTTAATTTTGTAAAAGAAAAAAATATATGTTGTACAAGGTCCTTAGTCAGAGAACTGAGGGATTGAAGTAGAAATGTTAGGAAAGTTAGCAAATGGGGGTTTTTAGTCGGTAGAAGTCCGACACTACCTGGGTTCCCTTCCCAGGTGTCCATGAGGATTTTCCTCCATTTGCTGACTCTCTTAGGATAGGAAAAAATTAAAAAAAAAAAAAAAAAAAACCTAACCTAACCTAACCTAACCTAACCTAACCTAACCTAACCTAACCTAACCTAACCTAACCTAACCTAACCTAACCTAACCTAACCTAACCTAACCTAACCTAACCTAACCTAACCTAACCTAACCTAACCTAACCTAACCTAACCTAACCTAACCTAACCTAACCTAACCTAACCTAACCTAACCTAACCTAACCTAACCTAACCTAACCTAACCTAACCTAACCTAACCTAACCTAACCTAACCTAACCTAACCTAACCTAACCTAACCTAACCTAACCTAACCTAACCTAACCTAACCTAACCTAACCTAACCTAACCTAACCTAACCTAACCTAACCTAACCTAACCTAACCTAACCTAACCTAACCTAACCTAACCTAACCTAACCTAACCTAACCTAACCTAACCTAACCTAACCTAACCTAACCTAACCTAACCTAACCTAACCTAACCTAACCTAACCTAACCTAACCTAACCTAACCTAACCTGACCTGACCTGACCTGACCTGACCTGACCTGACCTGACCTGACCTGACCTGACCTGACCTGACCTGACCTGACCTGACCTGACCTGACCTGACCTGACCTGACCTGACCTGACCTGACCTGACCTGACCTGACCTGACCTGACCTGACCTGACCTGACCTGACCTGACCTGACCTGACCTGACCTGACCTGACCTGACCTGACCTGACCTGACCTGACCTGACCTGACCTGACCTGACCTGACCTGACCTGACCTGACCTGACCTGACCTGACCTGACCTGACCTGACCTGACCTGACCTGACCTGACCTGACCTGACCTGACCTGACCTGACCTGACCTGACCTGACCTGACCTGACCTGACCTGACCTGACCTGACCTGACCTGACCTGACCTGACCTGACCTGACCTGACCTGACCTGACCTGACCTGACCTGACCTGACCTGACCTGACCTGACCTGACCTGACCTGACCTGACCTGACCTGACCTGACCTGACCTGACCTGACCTGACCTGACCTGACCTGACCTGACCTGACCTGACCTGACCTGACCTGACCTGACCTGACCTGACCTGACCTGACCTGACCTGACCTGACCTGACCTGACCTGACCTGACCTGACCTGACCTGACCTGACCTGACCTGACCTGACCTGACCTGACCTGACCTGACCTGACCTGACCTGACCTGACCTGACCTGACCTGACCTGACCTGACCTGACCTGACCTGACCTGACCTGACCTGACCTGACCTGACCTGACCTGACCTGACCTGACCTGACCTGACCTGACCTGACCTGACCTGACCTGACCTGACCTGACCTGACCTGACCTGACCTGACCTGACCTGACCTGACCTGACCTGACCTGACCTGACCTGACCTGACCTGACCTGACCTGACCTGACCTGACCTGACCTGACCTGACCTGACCTGACCTGACCTGACCTGACCTGACCTGACCTGACCTGACCTGACCTGACCTGACCTGACCTGACCTGACCTGACCTGACCTGACCTGACCTGACCTGACCTGACCTGACCTGACCTGACCTGACCTGACCTGACCTGACCTGACCTGACCTGACCTGACCTGACCTGACCTGACCTGACCTGACCTGACCTGACCTGACCTGACCTGACCTGACCTGACCTGACCTGACCTGACCTGACCTGACCTGACCTGACCTGACCTGACCTGACCTGACCTGACCTGACCTGACCTGACCTGACCTGACCTGACCTGACCTGACCTGACCTGACCTGACCTGACCTGACCTGACCTGACCTGACCTGACCTGACCTGACCTGACCTGACCTGACCTGACCTGACCTGACCTGACCTGACCTGACCTGACCTGACCTGACCTGACCTGACCTGACCTGACCTGACCTGACCTGACCTGACCTGACCTGACCTGACCTAACCTAACCTAACCTATGATGAGTTTTCAGTTACTGACAGTGAATTGTCAGTCACTGACAGTAAGTTTTCAGTTACTGAAAGTGGGTTTTCAGTTACAGATGAGGAATTTTCCGTTATTGACAGTGGGTTTTCAGTCACTGACAGTAAGTTTTCAGTAACTGAAAGTGGGTTTTCAGTTACTGACAGTAGGTTTTCAATACTGATGATGAGTTTTCAGTTACTGACAGTAGGTTTTCAGTCAAAAACAGTGGGTTTTCAGTCACTGACAGTGGGTTTATAGTCAATGACTGTGAGTTTTCAGTTACTGACAGTGGGGCTTCAGTCACTGACAGTGAGTTTTCAGTTACTGACAGTGGGTTTTCAGTTACTGACGGTGAGTTTTCAGTTACTGACAATGGTTTTTCAGTCACTGACAGTGGGTTAATAGGCAATGACTGTGAGTTTTCAGTTACTAAAACCCGTTGTCGGTGATTGAAAACCCACTGTCAGTAACTGAAAACTCATCGTCAGCGAATAAATACTCACTGATGATGAGTTTTCAGTTACTGACAGTGAATTTTCAGTCACTGACAGTAAGTTTTCAGTTACTGAAAGTGGGTTTTCAGTTACTGATGATGAGTTTTCAGTTACTGACAGTGAGTTTTCAGTCACTGATCGTAAGTTTTCAGATACAGAAAAAAGGTTTTTAGTAACTGATGATGAGTATTCAGTTACTGACAGTGGATTTTCAGTCACTGACAGTTAGTTTTCAGTTACTGAAAATGGGTTTTTAGTCACAGACAATGTGTTTCAGTAACTAACAGTGAGTTTTCAGTTTCTGACAGTTGGTGTTCAGTCACTGACGATGAGTTTTCAGTTATTGAGAGTGAGTTTTCAGTCACTGACAGTAAGTTTTCAGTTACTGAGAGTTGGTTTTCAGTTACTGACAGTGGGTGTTCACTCACTGATAATGAGTTTTCAGTTACTGACAGTGAATTGTCAGTCACTGACAGTAATTACTGAAAGTGGGTTTTCACTCACTGATGATGAATTTTCAGTTACTGACAGTGAATTTTCAGTCACTGACAGTAAGTTTTCAGATACTGTAAGTGGGTTTTCATTTACAGATGAGGAATTTTCAGTAATTGACAGTGGGTTTTCAGTCACTGACAGTAAGTTTTCTGTTACTGAAAGTGGGTTTTATAGTTACTGATGATGAGTTTTCAGTTATTGACAGTGGGTTTTCAGTCACTGACAGTGGGTGTTCACTCACTGATGATGAGTTTTCAGTTACTGACAGTGAATTTTCAGTCACTGACAGTAAGTTTTCAGTTACTGCAAGTGGGTTTTCAGTTACTGATGATGAGTTTTCAGTTACTGACAGTGAGTTTTCAGTCACTGATCGTAAGTTTTCAGATACAGAAAGTAGGTTTTTAGTAACTGATGATGAGTTTGCAGTTACTGACTGTGAGTTTTCAGTCACTGACAGTAAGTTTTCAGTATCTGAAAGTTGGTTTTCAGTTACTGGTGATGAGTTTTCAGTTACTGACAGTAAGTTTTCAGTCACCGACATTAACTTTTCAGTTACTGAAAGTGGGTTTTCAGTTACTGATGATGAGTTTTTAGTTACTGACAGTTAGTTTTCAGTCACTTAAAGTAAGTTTTCAGTTACTGAAAGTGGGTTTTCAGTTACTGATGCTGAGATTTCAGTTATTGACAGTAGGTTTATAGTCAATGACTGTGAGTTTTCAATTACTGACAGTGGGGTTTCAGTAACTGGCAGTGGGGTTTTAGTCACTGACAATGAGTTTTCAGTTACTGATTGTGAGTTTTCTGTCACTGACAGTAAGTTTTCAGTTAATGAAAGTGGGTTTTCAGTTACTGATGATGAGTTTTCAGTTACTGACAGTGAGTTTTCAGTCACTGAAAGTAAGTTTCCAGTTACTGAAAGTGGGTTTTCAGTTACTGATGATGAGTTTTCAGTTATTGACAGTGGGTTTATAGTCAATGATCGTGAGTTTTCAGTTACTGACAATGGGTTTTCAGTGACTGACAGTGGGTTTATAGTAAGTGACTATGAGTTTTCAGTCACTGACAGTAAGTTTTCAGTTACTGAAAGTGTGTTTTCAATACTGATGATGAGTTTTCAGTTACTGACAGTGGGTTTTCAGTCACTGACAGTAAGTTTTCAGTTACTGAAAGTGGGTTTTCAGTCACAGACAATGTGTTTCAGTAACTTATAGTGAGTTGTCAGTTTCTGACCGTGAGTTTTCAGGCACAGACAATGTGTTTCAGAAACTAACAGTGAATTTTCAGTTACTGATGATGAGTTTTCAGTTATTGACAGTGGATTTATAGTCAATGATCGTGAGTTTTCAGTTACTGACAATGCGTTTTCAGTGACTGACAGTGGGTTTTCAGTTACTGAAAGTGTGTTTTCAATACTGATGATGAGTTTTCAGTCACTGACAGTTAGTTTTCAGTTACTGAAAGTGGGTTTTCAGTTACAGATGAGGAGTTTTCCGTTATTGATAGTGGGTTTTCAGTCACTGACAGTAAGTTTTCAGTTACTGAAAGTGGGTTTTCAGTTACTGACAGTGGGTTTTCAATACTGATGATAAGTTTTCAGTTACTGACAGTAGGTTCTCAGTCAAAAACGGTGGGTTTTCAGTCACTGACAGTGGGTTTATAGTCAATGACTGTGAGTTTTCAGTTACTGACAGTGGGGTTTCAGTCACTGACAGTGGGTTTTCACTCAATGACAGTAAGTTTTCAGTTACTGAAAGTGGGTTTTCAGTTACTGATGATGAGTTTTCAGTTACTGACAGTAAGTTTTCAGTCACTGATCGTAAGTTTTCAGATACAGAAAGTAAGTTTTTAGTAACTGATGATGAGTTTTCAGTTACTCACAGTGGATTTTCAGTCACTGCCAGTAAGTTTTCAGTTACTGAAAATGGGTTTTCAGTCACAGACAATGTGTTTCAGTAACTAACAGTGAGTTTTCAGTTTCTGACAGTGGTTTTTCAGTCACTGACGATGAGTTTTCAGTTATTGAGAGTGAGTTTTCAGTTATTGAGAGTGAGTTTTCAGTCACTGACAGTAAGTTTTCAGTAACTGAGAGTGGGTTTTCAGTTACTGACAGTGGGTGTTCACTCACTGATGATGAGTTTTCAGTTACTGACAGTGAATTGTCAGACACTGACAGTAAGTTTTCAGTTACTGAAAGTAGGTTTTCAGTTAGAGATGAGGAGTTTTCAGTTATTGACAGTGGGTTTTCAGTCACTGACAGTAAGTTTTCAGTTACTGAAAGTGGGTTTTATAGTTACTGATGATGAGTTTTCAGTTATTGACAGTGGGTTTTCAGTCACTGACAGTGGGTGTTCACTCACTGATGATGAATTTTCATTTACTGACAGTGAATTTTCAGTCACTGACAGTAAGTTTTCAGTTACTGAAAGTGGGTTTTCAGTTACTGATGATGAGTTTTCAGTTACTGACAGTGAGTTTTCAGTCACTGATCGTAAGTTTTCAGATACAGAAAGTAGGTTTTTAGTAACTGATGATGAGTTTTCAGTTACTGACTGTGAGTTTTCAGTCACTTACAGTAAGTTTTTAGTAACTGAAAGTTGATTTTCAGTTACTGGTGATGAGTTTTCAGTTACTGACAGTGAGTTTTCAGTCACTGACATTAACTTTTCAGTTACTGAAAGTGGGTTTTCAGTTACTGATGATGAGTTTTTAGTTACTGACAGTTAGTTTTTAGTCACTAGCAGTAAGTTTTCAGTTACTGAAAGTAGGTTTTCAGTAACTGATGATGAGATTTCAGTTATTGACAGTGGGTTTATAGTCAATCACTGTGAGTTTTCAATTACTGACAGTGGGGTTTCTGTAGCTGACAGTGGGGTTTCAGTTAATGAAAGTGGGTTTTCAGTTACTGATGATGAGTTTTCAGTTACTGACAGTGAGTATTCAGTCACTGAAAGTAAGTTTCCAGTTACTGAAAGTGGGTTTTCAGTTACTGATGATGAGTTTTCAGTTATTGACAGTGGGTTTACAGTTAATGATCGTGAGTTTTCAGTTACTGACAATGGGTTTTCAGTGACTGACAGTGGGTTAATAGTAAGTGACTATGAGTTTTCAGTCACTGACAGTAAGTTTTCAGTTACTGAAAGTGTGTTTTCAATACTGATGATGAGTTTTCAGTTACTGACAGTGGGTTTTCAGTCACTGACAGTAAGTTTTCAGTTACAAATAGTGGGTTTTCAGTCACAGATAATGTGTTTCAGTAACTAACAGTGAGTTTTCAGTTTCTGACAGTGGGTGTTCAGTCACTGACGATGAGTTTTCAGTTACTGACAGTGAATTTTCATTCACTGATGATGAGTTTTCAGTTACTAACAGTGAGTTTTCAGTCACTGACAGTAAGTTTTCAGTTACTGAGAGTTGGTTTTCAGTTACTGACAGTGGGTGTTCACTCACTGATAATGAGTTTTCAGTTACTGACAGTAATTACTGAAAGTGGGTTTTCACTCACTGATGTTGAATTTTCAGTTACTGACAGTGAATTTTCAGTCACTGCCAGTAAGTTTTCAGTTACTGAAAATGGGTTTTCAGTCACAGACAATGTGTTTCAGTAACTAACAGTGAGTTTTCAGTTTCTGACAGTGGTTTTTCAGTCACTGACGATGAGTTTTCAGTTATTGAGAGTGAGTTTTCAGTTATTGAGAGTGAGTTTTCAGTCACTGACAGTAAGTTTTCAGTAACTGAGAGTTGGTTTTCAGTTACTGACAGTGGGTGTTCACTCACTGATGATGAGTTTTCAGTTACTGACAGTGAATTGTCAGTCACTGACAGTAAGTTTTCAGTTACTGAAAGTGGGTTTTCAGTTAGAGATGAGGAGTTTTCAGTTATTGACAGTGGGTTTTCAGTCACTGACAGTAAGTTTTCAGTTACTGAAAGTGGGTTTTCAGTTACTGATGATGAGTTTTCAGTTACTGACAGTGAGTTTTCAGTCACTGATCGTAAGTTTTCAGATACAGAAAGTAGGTTTTTAGTAACTGATGATGAGTTTTCAGTTACTCGCAGTGGATTTTCAGTCACTGACAGTTAGTTTTCAGTTACTGAAAATGGGTTTTTAGTCACAGACAATGTGTTTCAGTAACTAACAGTGAGTTTTCAGTTTCTGACAGTGGTTGTTCAGTCACTGACGATGAGTTTTCAGTTATTGAGAGTGAGTTTTCAGTTATTGAGAGTGAGTTTTCAGTCACTGACAGTAAGTTTTCAGTAACTGAGAGTGGGTTTTCAGTTACTCACAGTGGGTGTTCACTCACTGATGATGAGTTTTCAGTTACTGACAGTGAATTGTCAGTCACTGACAGTAAGTTTTCAGTTACTGAAAGTGGGTTTTCAGTTAGAGATGAGGAGTTTTCAGTAATTGACAGTGGGTTTTCAGTCACTGACAGTAAGTTTTCAGTTACTGAAAGTGGGTTTTATAGTTACTGATGATGAGTTTTCAGTTATTGACAGTGGGTTTTCAGTCACTGACAGTGGGTGTTCACTCACTGATGATGAATTTTCATTTACTGACAGTGAATTTTCAGTCACTGACAGTAAGTTTTCAGTTACTGAAAGTGGGTTTTCAGTTACTTATGATGAGTTTTCAGTTACTGACAGTGAGTTTTCAGTCACTGATCGTAAGTTTTCAGATACAGAAATTAGGTTTTTAGTAACTGATGATGAGTTTTCAGTTACTGACTGTGAGTTTTCAGTCACTTACAGTAAGTTTTTAGTAACTGAAAGTTGATTTTCAGTTACTGGTGATGAGTTTTCAGTTACTGACAGTGAGTTTTCAGTCACTGACATTAACTTTTCAGTTACTGAAAGTGGGTTTTCAGTTACTGATGATGAGTTTTTAGTTACTGACAGTTAGTTTTTAGCCACTAACAGTAAGTTTTCAGTTACTGAAAGTAGGTTTTCAGTAACTGATGATGAGATTTCAGTTATTGACAGTGGGTTTATAGTCAATGACTGTGTGTTTTCAATTACTGACAGTGGGGTTTCTGTAGCTAACAGTGGGGTTTCAGTCACTGAAAATGAGTTTTCAGTTACTGATTGTGAGTTTTCTGTCACTGACAGTAAGTTTTCAGTTAATGAAAGTGGGTTTTCAGTTACTGATGATAAGTTTTCAGTTACTGACAGTGAGTTTTCAGTCACTGAAAGTAAGTTTCCAGTTACTGAAAGTGGGTTTTCAGTTACTGATGATGAGTTTTCAGTTATTGACAGTGGGTTAACAGTTAATGATCGTGAGTTTTCAGTAACTGACAATGGGTTTTCAGTGACTGACAGTGGGTTAATAGTAAGTGACTATGAGTTTTCAGTCACTGACAGTAAGTTTTCAGTTACTGAAAGTGTGTTTTCAATACTGATGATGAGTTTTCAGTTACTGACAGTGGGTTTTCAGTCACTGACAGTAAGTTTTCAGTTACAAATAGTGGGTTTTCAGTCACAGATAATGTGTTTCAGTAACTAACAGTGAGTTTTCAGTTTCTGACAGTGGGTGTTCAGTCACTGACGATGAGTTTTCAGTTACTGACAGTGAATTTTCATTCACTGATGATGAGTTTTCAGTTACTAACAGTGAGTTTTCAGTAACTGAAAGTGGGTTTTCAGTTACTATTAATGTGTTTTCAGATATTGACAGTGGGTTTATAGGCAATGACTGTGAGTTTTCAGTTACTGACAGTGGGGTTTCAGTCACTGACAGTGATTTTCAGTTACTGACAGTAGGGTTTCAGTCACGGACAGTGAGCTTTCAGTTACTGAAAGTGGGTTTTCAGTTACTGATGATGAGTTTTCAGTTACTGACGATGAGTTTTTAGTTACCAACAGTTAGTTTTCAGTCAGTGACAGTAAGTTTTCAGTTTCTGAAAGTGGGTTTTCAGTTACTAATGATGAGTTTTCAGTTACTGACAGTGAGTTTTCAGTCAGTGACAGTAAGTTTTCAGTTACTGAAAGTGGGTTTTCAGTTACTATTGATGTGTTTTCAGATATTGACTGTGGGTTTTCAGTCACTGACAGTAAGTTTTCAGTTACAAATAGTGGGTTTTCAGTCACAGATAATGTGTTTCAGTAACTAACAGTTAGTTTTCAGTTTCTGACAGTGGGTGTTCAGTCACTGACGATGAGTTTTCAGTTACTGACAGTGAATTTTCATTCACTGATGATGATTTTTCAGTTACTAACAGTGTGTTTTCAGTCACTGACAGTAAGTTTTCAGTTACTGAAAGTGGGTTTTCAGTTACTATTGATGTGTTTTCAGATATTGACTGTGGGTTTTCAGTTACTGACAGTAAGTTTTCAGTTACAAATAGTGGGTTTTCAGTCACAGATAATGTGTTTCAGTAACTAACAGTTAGTTTTCAGTTTCTGACAGTGGGTGTTCAGTCACTGACGATGAGTTTTCAGTTACTGACAGTGAATTTTCATTCACTGATGATGAGTTTTCAGTTACTAACAGTGAGTTTTCAGTAACTGAAAGTGGGTTTTCAGTTACTATTAATGTGTTTTCAGATATTGACAGTGGGTTTATAGGCAATGACTGTGAGTTTTCAGTTACTGACAATGGGGTTTCAGTCACTGACAGTGATTTTCAGTTACTGACAGTAGGGTTTCAGTCACGGACAGTGAGCTTTCAGTTACTGAAAGTGGGTTTTCAGTTACTGATGATGAGTTTTCAGTTACTGACGATGAGTTTTTAGTTACCAACAGTGAGTTTTCAGTCAGTGACAGTAAGTTTTCAGTTTCTGAAAGTTGGTTTTCAGTTACTAATGATGAGTTTTCAGTTACTGACAGTGAGTTTTCAGTCAGTGACAGTAAGTTTTCAGTTACTGAAAGTGGGTTTTCAGTTACTATTGATGTGTTTTCAGATATTGACAGTGGGTTTATAGGCAATGACTGTGAGTTTTTAGTCACTGACACCGAGTTTTCAGTTACTGACAGTTGGTTTTCAGTCACTGACAGTGGGTTTTCTGTCACTGATAGTGAGTTTTCAGTAGCTGACACCGAATTTTCAGTTACTGACAGTTGGTTTTCAGTCGAAGACAATTGTTTTTTCAGTCACTGACAGTGAGTTTTCAGTTACTGGCAGTCAGTAACTGAAAACTCACAGTCATTTAATATAAACCCACTGTCAATAACTGAAAACTCATCATCAGTAACTGAATACCCACTTTCAGTAATTGAATACTTACTGTCAGTGACTGAAAACTCACTGTCAGTAACTGAAAACTCATCATCAGTAACTGAAAACCCACTTTCAGTAACTGAAAAATTACTGTCAGTGTCTGAAAACCCACTGTCAGTAACTGAAAACACATCATGAATATTGAAACCCACTTTCAGTAACTGAAAATTTTCTGTCAGTGAATGAAAACTCACTATCAGTAAGCAGCAGTGGGTTTTCAATCACCGACAACGGGTTTTAATAACTGAAAACTCACAGTCATTGACTATTAACCCACTGTCAGTGACTGAAAAACCATTGTCAATAACTGAAAACTCACCGTCAGTAACTGAAAACCTACTGTCAGTAACTGAAAACTCACTGTCAGTGACTGAAACCCAACTGTCAGTAACTGAAAACTCACAGTCATTGACTATAAACCCACTGTCAGTGACTGAAAACCGACTGTTGTTTCAGTGACTAAAAACTCACTATCAGTAACTGAACCCACTGGTTTACAGTTACTGAAGGTGAGTTTTCAGTTACTGACAGTGGGTTTTCAATACTGATGATGAGTTTTTAGTTACTGACAGTAAGTTTTAAGTTATTGAAAGTGGGTTTTCAGTCACAGACAATGTGTTTCAGTTACTGACGGTGAGTTTTCAGTGACTGACTATGGGTTTTCAGTTACTGACAGTGGGTTTTCAATACTAATGATGAGTTTTCAGATACTGACAGTGGATTTTCAGTCACTGACAGTTAGTTTTCAGTTACAGAAAATGGGTTTTCAGTCACAGACAATGTGTTTCAGTAACTAACAGTGAGTTTTCAGTTTCTGACAGTGGGTGTTCAGTCACTGACGATGAGTTTTCAGTTATTGAGAGTGAGTTTTCAGTCACTGACAGTAAGTTTTCAGTTACTGAAAGTGGAATTTATAGTTACTGATGATGAGTTTTCAGTTATTGACAGTGGGTTTTCAGTCACTGACAGTGGGTGTTCACTCACTGATAATGAGTTTTGAGTTACTGACAGTGAATTTTTAGTCACTGACAGTAAGTTTTCAGTAACTGAAAGTGAGTTTTCAGTTACAGATGAGGAGTTTTCAGTTATTGATAGTGGGTTTTCAGTCACTGACAGTAAGTTTTCAGTTGCTGAAAGTGGGTTTTCAGTTACTGACGATGAGTTTTCAGTTATTGACAGTGAGTTTTCAGTCACTGATCGTAAGTTTTCAGATACAGAAAGTAGGTTTTTAGTAACTGATGATGAGTTTTCAGTTACTCACAGTGGATTTTCAGTCACTGACAGTTAGTTTTCAGTTACTGAAAATGGGTTTTTAGTCACAGACAATGTGTTTCAGTAACTAACAGTGAGTTTTCAGTTTCTGACAGTGGGTGTTCAGTCACTGACGATGAATTTTCAGTTATTGAGAGTGAGTTTTCAGTCACTGACAGTAAGTTTTCAGTTACTAAGAGTTGGTTTTCAGTTACTGAAAGTGGGTGTTCACTCACTGATAACGAGTTTTCAGTTACTGACAGTGAATTGTCAGTCACTGACAGTAAATTTTCAGTTACTGAAAGTGGGTTTTCAGTTACAGATGAGGAGTTTTCAGTTATTGACAGTGGGTTTTCAGTCACTGACAGTAAGTTTTCAGTTACTGAAAGTGGGTTTTATGGTTACTGATGATGAGTTTTCAGTTATTGACAGTGGGTTTTCAGTCACTGACAGTGGGTGTTCACTCACTGATGATGAGTTTTCAGTTACTGACAGTGAATTTTCAGTCACTGACAGTAAGTTTTCAGTTACTGCAAGTGGGTTTCAAGTTACTGATGATGAGTTTTCAGTTACTGACAGTGAATTTTCAGTCACTGACAGTAAGTTTTCAGTTACAGAAAGTAGGTTTTTAGTAACTGATGATGAGTTTTCAGTTACTGACTGTGAGTTTTCAATCACTGACAGTGGGTTTATAGTCAATGACTGTGAGTTTTTAATTACTGACAGCGGGGTTTCAGTAACTGACAGTGGGGTTTCAGTCACTGACAATGAGTTTTCAGTTACTGATTGTGAGTTTTTTGTCACTGACAGTAAGTTTTCAGTTAATGAAAGTGGGTTTTCAGTTACTGATGATGAGTTTTCAGTTACTGACAGTGAGTTTTCAGTTACTGAAAGTGGATTTTCAGTTACTGACAGTGGGTTTTCAATACTGATGATGAGTTTTTAGTTACTGACAGTAGGTTTTCAGTCAAAAACAGTGGGTTTTCAGTCACTGACAGTGGGTTTATAGTCAATGACTGTGAGTTTTCAGTTACTGACAGTGAAGTTTCAGTCACTGACAGTGAGTTTTCAGTCAATGACAGTAAGTTTTCAGTTACTGAAAGTGGGTTTTCAGTTCCTGACAGTAAGTTTTCAGTCACTGATCGTAAGTTTTCAGATACAGAAAGTAGGTTTTTAGTAACTGATGATGAGTTTTCAGTTACTCACAGTGGATTTTCAGTCACTGACAGTTAGTTTTCAGTTACTGAAAATGGGTTTTTAGTCACAGAAAATGTGTTTCAGTAACTAACAGTGAGTTTTCAGTTTCTGACAGTGGTTGTACAGTCACTGACGATGAGTTTTCAGTTATTGAGAGTGAGTTTTCAGTCACTGACAGTAAGTTTTCAGTAACTGAGAGTTGGTTTTCAGTTACTGACAGTGGGTGTTCACTCACTGATGATGAGTTTTCAGTTACTGACAGTGAATTGTCAGTCACTGACAGTAAGTTTTCAGTTACTGAAAGTGGGTTTTCAGTTAGAGATGAGGAGTTTTCAGTTATTGACAGTGGGTTTTCAGTCACTGAGAGTAAGTTTTCAGTTACTGAAAGTGGGTTTTATAGTTACTGATGATGAGTTTTCAGTTATTGACAGTGGGTTTTCAGTCACTGACAGTGGGTGTTCACTCACTGATGATGAATTTTCATTAACTGACAGTGAATTTTCAGTCACTGACAGTAAGTTTTCAGATACTGAAAGTGGGTTTTTAGTTACTGATAATGAGTTTTCAGTTACTGACAGTGAGTTTTCAGTCACTGATCGTAAGTTTTCAGATACAGAAAGTAGGTTTTTAGTAACTGATGATGAGTTTTCAGTTACTGACAGTGAGTTTTCAGTCACTGACATTAACTTTTAAGTTACTGAAAGTGGGTTTTTAGTTACTGATGATGAGTTTTTAGTTACTGAGAGTTAGTTTTTAGTCACTAACAGTAAGTTTTCAGTTACTGAAAGTAGGTTTTCAGTAAATGATGATGAGATTTCAGTTATTGACAGTGGGTTTATAGTCAATGACTGTGAGTTTTCAATTACTGACAGTGGGGTTTCTGTAGCTGACAGTGGGGTTTCAGTCACTGAAAATGAGTTTTCAGTTACTGATTGTGAGTTTTCTGTCACTGACAGTAAGTTTTCAGTTAATGAAAGTGGGTTTTCAGTTACTGATGATGAGTTTTCAGTTACTGACAGTGAGTTTTCAGTCACTGAAAGTAAGTTTCCAGTCACTGAAAGTGGGTTTTCAGTTACTGATGATGAGTTTTCAGTTATTGACAGTGGGTTTACAGTTAATGATCGTGAGTTTTCAGTTACTGGCAATGGGTTTTCAGTGACTGACAGTGGGTTTATAGTAAGTGACTATGAGTTTTCAGTCTCTGACAGTAAGTTTTCAGTTACTGAAAGTGTGTTTTCAATACTGATGATTAGTTTTCAGTTACTGACAGTGGGTTTTCAGTCACTGACAGTAAGTTTTCAGTTACTGAAAGTGGGTTTTCAGTCACAGACAATGTGTTTCAGTGACTTATAGTGGGTTTTCAGTTTCTGACCGTGAGTTTTCAGTCACAGACAATGTGTTTCAGAAACTAACAGTGAGTTTTCAGTGGGGTTTCAGTCACTGAAAATGAGTTTTCAGTTACTGATTGTGAGTTTTCTGTCACTGACAGTAAGTTTTCAGTTAATAAAAGTGGGTTTTCAGTTACTGATGATGAGTTTTCAGTTACTGACAGTGAGGTTTCAGTCACTGAAAGTAAGTTTCCAGTTACTGAAAGTGGGTTTTCAGTTACTGATGATGAGTTTTCAGTTATTGACAGTGGGTTAACAGTTAATGATCGTGAGTTTTCAGTTACTTACAATGGGTTTTCAGTGACTGACAGTGGGTTTATAGTAAGTGACTATGAGTTTTCAGTCACTGACAGTAAGTTTTCAGTTACTGAAAGTGTGTTTTCAATACTGATGATTCGTTTTCAGTTACTGACAGTGGGTTTTCAGTCACTGACAGTAAGTTTTCAGTTACTGAAAGTGGGTTTTCAGTCACAGACAATGTGTTTCAGTAACTTATAGTGGGTTTTCAGTTTCTGACCGTGAGTTTTCAGTCACAGACAATGTGTTTCAGAAACTAACAGTGAGTTTTCAGTGGGGTTTTAGTCACTGAAAATGAGTTTTCAGTTACTGATTGTGAGTTTTCTGTCACTGACAGTAAGTTTTCAGTTAATAAAAGTGGGTTTTCAGTTACTGATGATGAGTTTTCAGTCACTGAAAGTAAGTTTCCAGTTACTGAAAGTGGGTTTTCATTTACTGATGATGAGTTTTCGGTTATTGACAGTGGGTTTATAGTTAATGATCAGTTACTGATTGTGAGTTTTCTGTCACTGACAGTAAGTTTTCAGTTAATAAAAGTGGGTTTTCAGTTACTGATGATGAGTTTTCAGTTACTGACAGTGAGTTTTCAGTCACTGAAAGTAAGTTTCCAGTTACTGAAAGTGGGTTTTCAGTTACTGATGATGAGTTTTCAGTTATTGACAGTGGGTTTATAGTTAATGATCGTGAGTTTTCAGTTACTGACAATGGGTTTTCAGTGACTGACAGTGGGTTTATAGTAAGTGACTATGAGTTTTCAGTCACTGACAGTAAGTTTTCAGTTACTGAAAGTGTGTTTTCAATACTGATGATGAGTTTTCAGTTACTGACAGTGGGTTTTCAGTCACTGACAGTAAGTTTTCAGTTACTGAAAGTGGGTTTTCAGTTACTGACAGTGGGTGTTCACTCACTGATGATGAGTTTTCAGTTACTGACAGTGAATTGTCAGTCACTGACAGTAAGTTTTCAGTTACTGAAAGTGGGTTTTCAGTTAGAGATGAGGAGTTTTCAGTTATTGACAGTGGGTTTTCAGTCACTGACAGTAAGTTTTCAGTTACTGAAAGTGGGTTTTTAGTTACTGATGATGAGTTTTCAGTTACTGACAGTGAGTTTTCAGTCACTGATCGTAAGTTTTCAGATACAGAAAGTAGGTTTTTAGTTACTGATGATGAGTTTTCAGTTATTGACAGTGGGTTTTCAATCACTGACAGTGGGTGTTCACTCACTGATGATTAATTTTCATTTACTGACAGTGAATTTTCAGTCACTGACAGTAAGTTTTCAGTTACTGAAAGTGGGTTTTTATTTACTGATGATGAGTTTTCAGTTACTGACAGTGAGTTTTCAGTCACTGATCGTAAGTTTTCAGATACAGAAAGTAGGTTTTTAGTAACTGATGATGAGTTTTCAGTTACTGACAGTGAGTTTTCAGTCACTGACATTAACTTTTAAGTTACTGAAAGTGGGTTTTCAGTTACTGATGATGAGTTTTTAGTTACAGACAGTTAGTTTTTAGTCACTAACAGTAAGTTTTCAGTTACTGAAAGTAGGTTTTCAGTAAATGATGATGAGATTTCAGTTATTGACAGTGGGTTTATAGTCAATGACTGTGAGTTTTCAATTACTGACAGTGGGGTTTCTGTAGCTGACAGTGGGGTTTCAGTCACTGAAAATGAGTTTTCAGTTACTGATTGTGAGTTTTCTGTCACTGACAGTAAGTTTTCAGTTAATGAAAGTGGGTTTTCAGTTATTGATGATGAGTTTTCAGTTACTGAAAGTAAGTTTCCAGTCACTGAAAGTGGGTTTTCAGTTACTGATGATGAGTTTTCAGTTATTGACAGTGGGTTTACAGTTAATGATCGTGAGTTTTCAGTTACTGACAATGGGTTTTCAGTGACTGACAGTGGGTTTATAGTAAGTGACTATGAGTTTTCAGTCTCTGACAGTAAGTTTTCAGTTACTGAAAGTGTGTTTTCAATACTGATGATTAGTTTTCAGTTACTGACAGTGGGTTTTCAGTCACTGACAGTAAGTTTTCAGTTACTGAAAGTGGGTTTTCAGTCACAGACAATGTGTTTCAGTGACTTATAGTGGATTTTCAGTTTCTGACCGTGAGTTTTCAGTCACAGACAATGTGTTTCAGAAACTAACAGTGAGTTTTCAGTGGGGTTTCAGTCACTGAAAATGAGTTTTCAGTTACTGATTGTGAGTTTTCTGTCACTGACAGTAAGTTTTCAGTTAATAAAAGTGGGTTTTCAGTTACTGATGATGAGTTTTCAGTTACTGACAGTGAGTTTTCAGTCACTGAAAGTAAGTTTCCAGTTACTGAAAGTGGGTTTTCAGTTACTGATGATGAGTTTTCAGTTATTGACAGTGGGTTTATAGTTAATGATCGTGAGTTTTCAGTTACTGACAATGGGTTTTCAGTGACTGACAGTGGGTTTATAGTAAGTGACTATGAGTTTTCAGTCACTGACAGTAAGTTTTCAGTTACTGAAAGTGTGTTTTCAATACTGATGATGAGTTTTCAGTTACTGACAGTGCGTTTTCAGTCACTGACAGTAAGTTTTCAGTTACTGAAAGTGGGTTTTCAGTTACTGACAGTGGGTGTTCACTCACTGATGATGAGTTTTCAGTTACTGACAGTGAATTGTCAGTCACTTACAGTGAATTGTCAGTCACTGACAGTAAGTTTTCAGTTACTGAAAGTGGGTTTTCAGTTAGAGATGAGGAGTTTTCAGTTATTGACAGTGGGTTTTCAGTAACTGACAGTGGGTGTTCACTCACTGATGATGCATTTTCATTTACTGACAGTGAATTTTCAGTCACTGACAGTAAGTTTTCAGTTACTGATAGTGGGTTTTCAGTTACTGATGATGAGTTTTCAGTTACTGACAGTGAGTTTTCAGTCACTGATCGTAAGTTTTCAGATACAGAAAGTAGGTTTTTAGTAACTGATGATGAGTTTTCAGTTACTGACTGTGAGTTTTCAGTCCCTTACAGTAAGTTTTTAGTAACTGAAAGTTGATTTTCAGTTACTGGTGATGAGTTTTCAGTTACTAACAGAGAGTTTTCAGTCACTGACATTAACTTTTCAGTCACTGAAAGTGGGTTTTCAGTTACTGATGATGAGTTTTTAGTTACTGACAGTTAGTTTTTAGTCACTAACAGTAAGTTTTCAGTTACTAAAAGTAGGTTTTCAGTAACTGATGATGAGATTTCAGTTATTGACAGTGGGTTTATAGTCAATGACTGTGAGTTTTCAATTACTGACAGTGGGGTTTCTGTAGCTGACAGTGGGATTTCAGTCACTGAAAATGAGTATTCAGTTACTGATTGTGAGTTTTCTGTCACTGACAGTAAGTTTTCAGTTAATAAAAGTGGGTTTTCAGTTACTGATGATGAGTTTTCAGTTACTGACAGTGAGTTTTCAGTCACTGAAAGTAAGTTTCCAGTTACTGAAAGTGGGTTTTCAGTTACTGATGATGAGTTTCCAGTTATTGACAGTGGGTTTACAGTTAATGATCGTGAGTTTTCAGTTACTTACAATGGGTTTTCAGTGACTGACAGTGGGTTTATAGTAAGTGACTATGAGTTTTCAGTCACTGACAGTAAGTTTTCAGTTACTGAAAGTGTGTTTTCAATACTGATGATTAGATTTCAGTTACTGACAGTGGGTTTTCAGTCACTGACAGTAAGTTTTCAGTTACTGAAAGTGGGTTTTCAGTCACAGACAATGTGTTTCAGTGACTTATAGTGGGTTTTCAGTTTCTGACCGTGAGTTTTCAGTCACAGACAATGTGTTTCAGAAACTAACAGTGAGTTTTCAGTGGGGTTTCAGTCACTGAAAATGAGTTTTCAGTTACTGATTGTGAGTTTTCTGTCACTGACAGTAAGTTTTCAGTTAATAAAAGTGGGTTTTCAGTTACTGATGATGAGTTTTCAGTTATTGACAGTGGGTTTATAGTTAATGATCGTGAGTTTTCAGTTACTGACAATGGGTTTTCAGTGACTGACAGTGGGTTTATAGTAAGTGACTATGAGTTTTCAGTCACTGACAGTAAGTTTTCAGTTACTGAAAGTGTGTTTTCAATACTGATGATGAGTTTTCAGTTACTGACAGTGCGTTTTCAGTCACTGACAGTAAGTTTTCAGTTACTGAAAGTGGGTTTTCAGTTACTGACAGTGGGTGTTCACTCTCTGATGATGAGTTTTCAGTTACTGACAGTGAATTGTCAGTCACTGACAGTAAGTTTTCAGTTACTGAAAGTGGGTTTTCAGTTAGAGATGAGGAGTTTTCAGTTATTGACAGTGGGTTTTCAGTCACTGACAGTAAGTTTTCAGTTACTGAAAGTGGGTTTTATAGTTACTGATGATGAGTTTTCAGTTATTGACAGTGGGTTTTCAGTCACTGACAGTGGGTGTTCACTCACTGATGATGCATTTTCATTTACTGACAGTGAATTTTCAGTCACTGACAGTAAGTTTTCAGTTACTGATAGTGGGTTTTCAGTTACTGATGATGAGTTTTCAGTTACTGATGATGAGTTTTCAGTTACTGACAGTGAGTTTTCAGTCACTGATCGTAAGTTTTCAGATACAGAAAGTAGGTTTTTAGTAACTGATGATGAGTTTTCAGTTACTGACTGTGAGTTTTCAGTCCCTTACAGTAAGTTTTTAGTAACTGAAAGTTGATTTTCAGTTACTTGTGATGAGTTTTCAGTTACTAACAGAGAGTTTTCAGTCACTGACATTAACTTTTCAGTCACTGAAAGTGGGTTTTCAGTTACTGATGATGAGTTTTTAGTTACTGACAGTTAGTTTTTAGTCACTAACAGTAAGTTTTCAGTTACTGAAAGTAGGTTTTCAGTAACTGATGATGAGATTTCAGTTATTGACAGTGGGTTTATAGTCAATGACTGTGAGTTTTCAATTACTGACAGTGGGGTTTCTGTAGCTGACAGTGGGATTTCAGTCACTGAAAATGAGTTTTCAGTTACTGATTGTGAGTTTTCTGTCACTGACAGTAAGTTTTCAGTTAATGAAAGTGGGTTTTCAGTTACTGATGATGAGTTTTCAGTTACTGACAGTGAGTTTTCAGTCACTGAAAGTAAGTTTCCAGTTACTGAAAGTGGGTTTTCAGTTACTGATGATGAGTTTCCAGTTATTGACAGTGGGTTTACAGTTAATGATCGTGAGTTTTCAGTTACTTACAATGGGTTTTCAGTGACTGACAGTGGGTTTATAGTAAGTGACTATGAGTTTTCAGTCACTGACAGTAAGTTTTCAGTTACTGAAAGTGTGTTTTCAATACTGATGATTAGTTTTCAGTTACTGACAGTGGGTTTTCAGTCACTGACAGTATGTTTTCAGTTACTGAAAGTGGGTTTTCAGTCACAGACAACGTGTTTCAGTGACTTATAGTGAGTTTTCAGTCACTGATCGTAAGTTTTCAGATACAGAAAGTAGGTTTTTAGTAACTGATGATGAGTTTTCAGTTACTGACAGTGAGTTTTCAGTCACTGACATTAACTTTTAAGTTACTGAAAGTGGGTTTTTAGTTACTGATGATGAGTTTTTAGTTACTGAGAGTTAGTTTTTAGTCACTAACAGTAAGTTTTCAGTTACTGAAAGTAGGTTTTCAGTAAATGATGATGAGATTTCAGTTATTGACAGTGGGTTTATAGTCAATGACTGTGAGTTTTCAATTACTGACAGTGGGGTTTCTGTAGCTGACAGTGGGGTTTCAGTCACTGAAAATGAGTTTTCAGTTACTGATTGTGAGTTTTCTGTCACTGACAGTAAGTTTTCAGTTAATGAAAGTGGGTTTTCAGTTACTGATGATGAGTTTTCAGTTACTGACAGTGAGTTTTCAGTCACTGAAAGTAAGTTTCCAGTCACTGAAAGTGGGTTTTCAGTTACTGATGATGAGTTTTCAGTTATTGACAGTGGGTTTACAGTTAATGATCGTGAGTTTTCAGTTACTGGCAATGGGTTTTCAGTGACTGACAGTGGGTTTATAGTAAGTGACTATGAGTTTTCAGTCTCTGACAGTAAGTTTTCAGTTACTGAAAGTGTGTTTTCAATACTGATGATTAGTTTTCAGTTACTGACAGTGGGTTTTCAGTCACTGACAGTAAGTTTTCAGTTACTGAAAGTGGGTTTTCAGTCACAGACAATGTGTTTCAGTGACTTATAGTGGGTTTTCAGTTTCTGACCGTGAGTTTTAAGTCACAGACAATGTGTTTCAGAAACTAACAGTGAGTTTTCAGTGGGGTTTCAGTCACTGAAAATGAGTTTTCAGTTACTGATTGTGAGTTTTCTGTCACTGACAGTAAGTTTTCAGTTAATAAAAGTGGGTTTTCAGTTACTGATGATGAGTTTTCAGTTACTGACAGTGAGTTTTCAGTCACTGAAAGTAAGTTTCCAGTTACTGAAAGTGGGTTTTCAGTTACTGATGATGAGTTTTCAGTTATTGACAGTGGGTTAACAGTTAATGATCGTGAGTTTTCAGTTACTTACAATGGGTTTTCAGTGACTGACAGTGGGTTTATAGTAAGTGACTATGAGTTTTCAGTCACTGACAGTAAGTTTTCAGTTACTGAAAGTGTGTTTTCAATACTGATGATTCGTTTTCAGTTACTGACAGTGGGTTTTCAGTCACTGACAGTAAGTTTTCAGTTACTGAAAGTGGGTTTTCAGTCACAGACAATGTGTTTCAGTAACTTATAGTGGGTTTTCAGTTTCTGACCGTGAGTTTTCAGTCACAGACAATGTGTTTCAGAAACTAACAGTGAGTTTTCAGTGGGGTTTTAGTCACTGAAAATGAGTTTTCAGTTACTGATTGTGAGTTTTCTGTCACTGACAGTAAGTTTTCAGTTAATAAAAGTGGGTTTTCAGTTACTGATAATGAGTTTTCAGTCACTGAAAGTAAGTTTCCAGTTACTGAAAGTGGGTTTTCATTTACTGATGATGAGTTTTCGGTTATTGACAGTGGGTTTATAGTTAATGATCAGTTTCTGATTGTGAGTTTTCTGTCACTGACAGTAAGTTTTCAGTTAATAAAAGTGGGTTTTCAGTTACTGATGATGAGTTTTCAGTTACTGACAGTGAGTTTTCAGTCACTGAAAGTAAGTTTCCAGTTACTGAAAGTGGGTTTTCAGTTACTGATGATGAGTTTTCAGTTATTGACAGTGGGTTTATAGTTAATGATCGTGAGTTTTCAGTTACTGACAATGGGTTTTCAGTGACTGACAGTGGGTTTATAGTAAGTGACTATGAGTTTTCAGTCACTGACAGTAAGTTTTCAGTTACTGAAAGTGTGTTTTCAATACTGATGATGAGTTTTCAGTTACTGACAGTGGGTTTTCAGTCACTGACAGTAAGTTTTCAGTTACTGAAAGTGGGTTTTCAGTTACTGACAGTGGGTGTTCACTCACTGATGATGAGTTTTCAGTTACTGACAGTGAATTGTCAGTCACTGACAGTAAGTTTTCAGTTACTGAAAGTGGGTTTTCAGTTAGAGATGAGGAGTTTTCAGTTATTGACAGTGGGTTTTCAGTCACTGACAGTAAGTTTTCAGTTACTGAAAGTGGGTTTTTAGTTACTGATGATGAGTTTTCAGTTACTGACAGTGAGTTTTCAGTCACTGATCGTAAGTTTTCAGATACAGAAAGTAGGTTTTTAGTTACTGATGATGAGTTTTCAGTTATTGACAGTGGGTTTTCAATCACTGACAGTGGGTGTTCACTCACTGATGATTAATTTTCATTTACTGACAGTGAATTTTCAGTCACTGACAGTAAGTTTTCAGTTACTGAAAGTGGGTTTTTAGTTACTGATGATGAGTTTTCAGTTACTGACAGTGAGTTTTCAGTCACTGATCGTAAGTTTTCAGATACAGAAAGTAGGTTTTTAGTAACTGATGATGAGTTTTCAGTTACTGACAGTGAGTTTTCAGTCACTGACATTAACTTTTAAGTTACTGAAAGTGGGTTTTCAGTTACTGATGATGAGTTTTTAGTTACTGACAGTTAGTTTTTAGTCACTAACAGTAAGTTTTCAGTTACTGAAAGTAGGTTTTCAGTAAATGATGATGAGATTTCAGTTATTGACAGTGGGTTTATAGTCAATGACTGTGAGTTTTCAATTACTGACAGTGGGGTTTCTGTAGCTGAAAGTGGGGTTTCAGTCACTGAAAATGAGTTTTCAGTTACTGATTGTGAGTTTTCTGTCACTGACAGTAAGTTTTCAGTTAATGAAAGTGGGTTTTCAGTTATTGATGATGAGTTTTCAGTTACTGAAAGTAAGTTTCCAGTCACTGAAAGTGGGTTTTCAGTTACTGATGATGAGTTTTCAGTTATTGACAGTGGGTTTACAGTTAATGATCGTGAGTTTTCAGTTACTGACAATGGGTTTTCAGTGACTGACAGTGGGTTTATAGTAAGTGACTATGAGTTTTCAGTCTCTGACAGTAAGTTTTCAGTTACTGAAAGTGTGTTTTCAATACTGATGATTAGTTTTCAGTTACTGACAGTGGGTTTTCAGTCACTGACAGTAAGTTTTCAGTTACTGAAAGTGGGTTTTCAGTCACAGACAATGTGTTTCAGTGACTTATAGTGGATTTTCAGTTTCTGACCGTGAGTTTTCAGTCACAGACAATGTGTTTCAGAAACTAACAGTGAGTTTTCAGTGGGGTTTCAGTCACTGAAAATGAGTTTTCAGTTACTGATTGTGAGTTTTCTGTCACTGACAGTAAGTTTTCAGTTAATAAAAGTGGGTTTTCAGTTACTGATGATGAGTTTTCAGTTACTGACAGTGAGTTTTCAGTCACTGAAAGTAAGTTTCCAGTTACTGAAAGTGGGTTTTCAGTTACTGATGATGAGATTTCAGTTATTGACAGTGGGTTTATAGTTAATGATCGTGAGTTTTCAGTTACTGACAATGGGTTTTCAGTGACTGACAGTGGGTTTATAGTAAGTGACTATGAGTTTTCAGTCACTGACAGTAAGTTTTCAGTTACTGAAAGTGTGTTTTCAATACTGATGATGAGTTTTCAGTTACTGACAGTGCGTTTTCAGTCACTGACATTAAGTTTTCAGTTACTGAAAGTGGGTTTTCAGTTACTGACAGTGGGTGTTCACTCACTGATGATGAGTTTTCAGTTACTGACAGTGAATTGTCAGTCACTTACAGTGAATTGTCAGTCACTGACAGTAAGTTTTCAGTTACTGAAAGTGGGTTTTCAGTTAGAGATGAGGAGTTTTCAGTTATTGACAGTGGGTTTTCAGTCACTGACAGTGGGTGTTCACTCACTGATGATGCATTTTCATTTACTGACAGTGAATTTTCAGTCACTGACAGTAAGTTTTCAGTTACTGATAGTGGGTTTTCAGTTACTGATGATGAGTTTTCAGTTACTGACAGTGAGTTTTCAGTCACTGATCGTAAGTTTTCAGATACAGAAAGTAGGTTTTTAGTAACTGATGATGAGTTTTCAGTTACTGACTGTGAGTTTTCAGTCCCTTACAGTAAGTTTTTAGTAACTGAAAGTTGATTTTCAGTTACTGGTGATGAGTTTTCAGTTACTAACAGAGAGTTTTCAGTCACTGACATTAACTTTTCAGTCACTGAAAGTGGGTTTTCAGTTACTGATGATGAGTTTTTAGTTACTGACAGTTAGTTTTTAGTCACTAACAGTAAGTTTTCAGTTACTGAAAGTAGGTTTTCAGTAACTGATGATGAGATTTCAGTTATTGACAGTGGGTTTATAGTCAATGACTGTGAGTTTTCAATTACTGACAGTGGGGTTTCTGTAGCTGACAGTGGGATTTCAGTCACTGAAAATGAGTATTCAGTTACTGATTGTGAGTTTTCTGTCACTGACAGTAAGTTTTCAGTTAATGAAAGTGGGTTTTCAGTTACTGATGATGAGTTTTCAGTTACTGACAGTGAGTTTTCAGTCACTGAAAGTAAGTTTCCAGTTACTGAAAGTGGGTTTTCAGTTACTGATGATGAGATTTCAGTTATTGACAGTGGGTTTATAGTTAATGATCGTGAGTTTTCAGTTACTGACAATGGGTTTTCAGTGACTGACAGTGGGTTTATAGTAAGTGACTATGAGTTTTCAGTCACTGACAGTAAGTTTTCAGTTACTGAAAGTGTGTTTTCAATACTGATGATGAGTTTTCAGTTACTGACAGTGCGTTTTCAGTCACTGACATTAAGTTTTCAGTTACTGAAAGTGGGTTTTCAGTTACTGACAGTGGGTGTTCACTCACTGATGATGAGTTTTCAGTTACTGACAGTGAATTGTCAGTCACTTACAGTGAATTGTCAGTCACTGACAGTAAGTTTTCAGTTACTGAAAGTGGGTTTTCAGTTAGAGATGAGGAGTTTTCAGTTATTGACAGTGGGTTTTCAGTCACTGACAGTGGGTGTTCACTCACTGATGATGCATTTTCATTTACTGACAGTGAATTTTCAGTCACTGACAGTAAGTTTTCAGTTACTGATAGTGGGTTTTCAGTTACTGATGATGAGTTTTCAGTTACTGACAGTGAGTTTTCAGTCACTGATCGTAAGTTTTCAGATACAGAAAGTAGGTTTTTAGTAACTGATGATGAGTTTTCAGTTACTGACTGTGAGTTTTCAGTCCCTTACAGTAAGTTTTTAGTAACTGAAAGTTGATTTTCAGTTACTGGTGATGAGTTTTCAGTTACTAACAGAGAGTTTTCAGTCACTGACATTAACTTTTCAGTCACTGAAAGTGGGTTTTCAGTTACTGATGATGAGTTTTTAGTTACTGACAGTTAGTTTTTAGTCACTAACAGTAAGTTTTCAGTTACTGAAAGTAGGTTTTCAGTAACTGATGATGAGATTTCAGTTATTGACAGTGGGTTTATAGTCAATGACTGTGAGTTTTCAATTACTGACAGTGGGGTTACTGTAGCTGACAGTGGGATTTCAGTCACTGAAAATGAGTATTCAGTTACTGATTGTGAGTTTTCTGTCACTGACAGTAAGTTTTCAGTTAATGAAAGTGGGTTTTCAGTTACTGATGATGAGTTTTCAGTTACTGACAGTGAGTTTTCAGTCACTGAAAGTAAGTTTCCAGTTACTGAAAGTGGGTTTTCAGTTACTGATGATGAGTTTCCAGTTATTGACAGTGGGTTTACAGTTAATGATCGTGAGTTTTCAGTTACTTACAATGGGTTTTCAGTGACTGACAGTGGGTTTATAGTAAGTGACTATGAGTTTTCAGTCACTGACAGTAAGTTTTCAGTTACTGAAAGTGTGTTTTCAATACTGATGATTAGTTTTCAGTTACTGACAGTGGGTTTTCAGTCACTGACAGTAAGTTTTCAGTTACTGAAAGTGGGTTTTCAGTCACAGACAATGTGTTTCAGTGACTTATAGTGGGTTTTCAGTTTCTGACCGTGAGTTTTCAGTCACAGACAATGTGTTTCAGAAACTAACAGTGAGTTTTCAGTGGGGTTTCAGTCACTGAAAATTAGTTTTCAGTTACTGATTGTGAGTTTTCTGTCACTGACAGTAAGTTTTCAGTTAATAAAAGTGGGTTTTCAGTTACTGATGATGAGTTTTCAGTTACTGACAGTGAGTTTTCAGTCACTGAAAGTAAGTTTCCAGTTACTGAAAGTGGGTTTTCAGTTACTGATGATGCATACATACATACATAAAATCACGCCTTTATCCCTTACGGGGTAGGCAGAGCGATAAACGCCTCGTAAAAGGCGCTTTCGCCACGTCTGACAAAAATTGAGGGCAATTTTAGATTGAAAAGTGTATTGCTATAGTGACACGTTGTCAGCCCATCGCCTAAATTACAATACACTGTAACCCTCGAGTCCCTTTTGCTGACTTCTACAGCATGCCCGGGAGGAAGGGCAGCTGGAACATGCTATGTTTTTCTATCTCTCCCAGTCCAGCATGGAAGGATTTTTCTATCTCTCCCAGTCCAGCATGGAAGGATGACAGTTACTGATGATGAGTTTTCAGTTATTGACAGTGGGTTTATAGTTAATGATCGTGAGTTTTCAGTTACTGACAATGGGTTTTCAGTGACTGACAGTGGGTTTATAGTAAGTGACTATGAGTTTTCAGTCACTGACAGTAAGTTTTCAGTTACTGAAAGTGTGTTTTCAATACTGATGATGAGTTTTCAGTTACTGACAGTGAGTTTTCAGTCACTGACAGTAAGTTTTCAGTTACTGAAAGTGGGTTTTCAGTTACTGACAGTGGGTGTTCACTCTCTGATGATGAGTTTTCAGTTACTGACAGTGAATTGTCAGTCACTGACAGTAAGTTTTCAGTTACTGAAAGTGGGTTTTCAGTTAGAGATGAGGAGTTTTCAGTTATTGACAGTGGGTTTTCAGTCACTGACAGTAAGTTTTCAGTTACTGAAAGTGGGTTTTATAGTTACTGATAATGAGTTTTCAGTTATTGACAGTGGGTTTTCAGTCACTGACAGTGGGTGTTCACTCACTGATGATGCATTTTCATTTACTGACAGTGAATTTTCAGTCACTGACAGTAAGTTTTCAGTTACTGATAGTGGGTTTTCAGTTACTGATGATGAGTTTTCAGTTACTGATGATGAGTTTTCAGTTACTGACAGTGAGTTTTCAGTCACTGATCGTAAGTTTTCAGATACAGAAAGTAGGTTTTTAGTAACTGATGATGAGTTTTCTGTTACTGACTGTGAGTTTTCAGTCCCTTACAGTAAGTTTTTAGTAACTGAAAGTTGATTTTCAGTTACTGGTGATGAGTTTTCAGTTACTAACAGAGAGTTTTCAGTCACTGACATTAACTTTTCAGTCACTGAAAGTGGGTTTTCAGTTACTGATGATGAGTTTTTAGTTACTGACAGTTAGTTTTTAGTCACTAACAGTAAGTTTTCAGTTACTGAAAGTAGGTTTTCAGTAACTGATGATGAGATTTCAGTTATTGACAGTGGGTTTATAGTCAATGACTGTGAGTTTTCAATTACTGACAGTGGGGTTTCTGTAGCTGACAGTGGGATTTCAGTCACTGAAAATGAGTATTCAGTTACTGATTGTGAGTTTTCTGTCACTGACAGTAAGTTTTCAGTTAATGAAAGTGGGTTTTCAGTTACTGATGATGAGTTTTCAGTTACTGACAGTGAGTTTTCAGTCACTGAAAGTAAGTTTCCAGTTACTGAAAGTGGGTTTTCAGTTACTGATGATGAGTTTCCAGTTATTGACAGTGGGTTTACAGTTAATGATCGTGAGTTTTCAGTTACTTACAATGGGTTTTCAGTGACTGACAGTGGGTTTATAGTAAGTGACTATGAGTTTTCAGTCACTGACAGTAAGTTTTCAGTTACTGAAAGTGTGTTTTCAATACTGATGATTAGTTTTCAGTTACTGACAGTGGGTTTTCAGTCACTGACAGTAAGTTTTCAGTTACTGAAAGTGGGTTTTCAGTCACAGACAACGTGTTTCAGTGACTTATAGTGGGTTTTCAGTTTCTGAACGTGAGTTTTCAGTCACAGACAATGTGTTTCAGAAACTAACAGTGAGTTTTCAGTGGGGTTTCAGTCACTGAAAATGAGTTTTCAGTTACTGATTGTGAGTTTTCTGTCACTGACAGTAAGTTTTCAGTTAATAAAAGTGGGTTTTCAGTTACTGATGATGAGTTTTCAGTTACTGACAGTGAGTTTTCAGTCACTGAAAGTAAGTTTCCAGTTACTGAAAGTGGGTTTTCAGTTACTGATGATGAGTTTTCAGTTATTGACAGTGGGTTTATAGTTAATGATCGTGAGTTTTCAGTTACTGACAATGGGTTTTCAGTGACTGACAGTGGGTTTATAGTAAGTGACTATGAGTTTTCAGTCACTGACAGTAAGTTTTCAGTTACTGAAAGTGTGTTTTCAATACTGATGATGAGTTTTCAGTTACTGACAGTGCGTTTTCAGTCACTGACAGTAAGTTTTCAGTTACTGAAAGTGGGTTTTCAGTCACAGACAATGTGTTTCAGTAACTTATAGTGTGTTTTCAGTTTCTGACCGTGAGTTTTCAGTCACAGACAATGTGTTTCAGAAACTAACAGTGAGTTTTCAGTTTTTGACAGTGGGTGTTCAGTCACTGACGATGAGTTTTCAGTCACTGAAATTGGGTTTTCAGTCACTGATAGTGAGTTTTCAGTAACTGACACCATGTTTTCAGTAACTGACAGTTGGTTTTCAGTCAATGACAATGATTTTTCAGTCACTGACTGTGAGTATTCAGTAACTGACAGTTGGTTTTCAGTCAATGACAATGATTTTTCAGTCACTGACAGTGAGTTTTCAGTTTCTGACAGTAGGTTTTCAGTCACTGACAGTGAGTTTTCAGTCACCGACAGTGGGTTTTCAGTAACTGACACCGAGTTTTCAGTTACTGACAGTTGGTTTTTAGTCAAAGACAATGATTTTTCAGTCACTGACAGTCAGTAACTGAAAACCCACTTTCAGTAAATGAAAACTTACTGTCAGTGACTGAAAACCCACTGTCAATAACTGAAAACTCCTCATCTGTAAATGAAAACCCACTTTCAGGAACTGAAAACTTACTGTCAGTGACTGAAAACCCACTGTCAATAACTGAAAACTCCTCATCTGTAAATGAAAACCCACTTTCAGTAACTGAAAACTTACTGTCAGTAACTGAAAACTCATCATCAGTGAGTGAACACCCACTGTCAGTAACTGAAAACCGCCTTTCAGTAAATGAAAACTTACTGTCAGAGACTGAAAACTCACTCTCAATAACTGAAAACTCATCGTCAGTGACTGAACACCTACGTTACTGAAACACTTTGTCTGTGACTGAAAACCCATTTTCAGTAACTGAAAATCCACTGTCAGTAACTGGAAACCCATTGTCAGTAACTGAAAACTCACCGTCAGTAACGGAAACACATTGTCTGTGACTGAAAACCCACTTTCAGTAACTGAAAACTTACTGTCCTTGACTGAAAACTCACTGTCAGAAACTGAAAACACATCATCAGTAGTAACTGAAAACATTTTGTCAGTGACTGAAAACTCGCTGTCAGTAACTGAAAACTCATCATCTGTAACTGAAAACCCACTTTTAGTTACTGAAAACTTACTGTCAGTGACTGAAAACTCACTGTCAGTAACTGAAACCCCACTGTCAGTAACTGAAACCCCACTGTCAATAACTGAAAACTCATCATCAGTAACTGAAAACCCACTTTCAGTAACTAAAAACTTACTGTCAGTGACTGAAAAGACACTGTCAGTAACTGAAAACTCGCTGTCATTAACTGAAACCCCACTGTCAGTAACTGAAACCCCACTGTCAGTAACTGAAACCCCACTGTCAATTACTGAAAACTCATCATCAGTAACTGAAAACCCACTTTCAGTAACTGAAAACTTACTGCCAGTGACTGAAGACTCACAGTCAGTAACTGAAAACTCACAGTCAGTTACTGAAAACTCACTGTCAGTGACTGAAAATCCACTGTCAGTAACTGAAAACCCATTGTCAGTAACTGAAAACTCACCGTCAGTAACTGAAACACATTGTCTGTGACTGAAAACCCACTTTCAGTAACTTAAAACTTACTTTTAGTAACTAAAAACTCATCATCAGTATTGAAAACCCACTGTCAGTAACTGAAAACCCATTGTCAGTAACTGAAAACTCACCTTCAGTAACTGTTAACCAGTGGGTTCGGTTACTGACAGTGAGTGTTCAGTCGCTGACGATGAGTTTTCAGTTACTGACAGTGGGTTTTCAATCACTGACAGTAAGTTTTCAGTAACTGAAAGTTGGTTTTCAGTTACTGGTGATGAGTTTTCAGTTACTGACAGTGGGGTTTCAGTCACTGACAGTGATTTTCAGTTACTGACAGTAGGGTTTCAGTCACGGACAGTGAGCTTTCAGTTACTGAAAGTGGGTTTTCAGTTACTGATGATGAGTTTTCAGTTACTGACAGTGAGTTTTCAGTCAGTGACAGTAAGTTTTCAGTTTCTGAAAGTGGGTTTTCAGTTACTAATGATGAGTTTTCAGTTACTGACAGTGAGTTTTCAGTCAGTGACAGTAAGTTTTCAGTTACTGAAAGTGGGTTTTCAGTTACTATTGATGTGTTTTCAGATATTGACTGTGGGTTTTCAGTCACTGACAGTAAGTTTTCAGTTACAAATAGTGGGTTTTCAGTCACAGATAATGTGTTTCAGTAACTAACAGTTAGTTTTCAGTTTCTGACAGTGGGTGTTCAGTCACTGACGATGAGTTTTCAGTTACTGACAGTGAATTTTCATTCACTGATGATGAGTTTTCAGTTACTAACAGTGAGTTTTCAGTCACTGACAGTAAGTTTTCAGTTACTGAAAGTGGGTTTACAGTTACTATTGATGTGTTTTCAGATATTGACTGTGGGTTTTCAGTTACTGACAGTAAGTTTTCAGTTACAAATAGTGGGTTTTCAGTCACAGATAATGTGTTTCAGTAACTAACAGTTAGTTTTCAGTTTCTGACAGTGGGTGTTCAGTCACTGACGATGAGTTTTCAGTTACTGACAGTGAATTTTCATTCACTGATGATGAGTTTTCAGTTACTAACAGTGAGTTTTCAGTAACTGAAAGTGGGTTTTCAGTTACTATTAATGTGTTTTCAGATATTGACAGTGGGTTTATAGGCAATGACTGTGAGTTTTCAGTTACTGACAATGGGGTTTCAGTCACTGACAGTGATTTTCAGTTACTGACAGTAGGGTTTCAGTCACGGACAGTGAGCTTTCAGTTACTGAAAGTGGGTTTTCAGTTACTGATGATGAGTTTTCAGTTACTGACGATGAGTTTTTAGTTACCAACAGTGAGTTTTCAGTCAGTGACAGTAAGTTTTCAGTTTCTGAAAGTTGGTTTTCAGTTACTAATGATGAGTTTTCAGTTACTGACAGTGAGTTTTCAGTCAGTGACAGTAAGTTTTCAGTTACTGAAAGTGGGTTTTCAGTTACTATTGATGTGTTTTCAGATATTGACAGTGGGTTTATAGGCAATGACTGTGAGTTTTTAGTCACTGACACCGAGTTTTCAGTTACTGACAGTTGGTTTTCAGTCACTGACAGTGGGTTTTCTGTCACTGATAGTGAGTTTTCAGTAGCTGACACCGAATTTTCAGTTACTGACAGTTGGTTTTCAGTCGAAGACAATTGTTTTTTCAGTCACTGACAGTGAGTTTTCAGTTACTGGCAGTCAGTAACTGAAAACTCACAGTCATTTAATATAAACCCACTGTCAATAACTGAAAACTCATCATCAGTAACTGAATACCCACTTTCAGTAACTGAATACTTACTGTCAGTGACTGAAAACTCACTGTCAGTAACTGAAAACTCATCATCAGTAACTGAAAACCCACTTTCATTAACTGAAAAATTACTGTCAGTGTCTGAAAACCCACTGTCAGTAACTGAAAACACATCATGAATATTGAAACCCACTTTCAGTAACTGAAAATTTTCTGTCAGTGAATGAAAACTCACTATCAGTAAGCAGCAGTGGGTTTTCAATCACCGACAACGGGTTTTAGTAACTGAAAACTCACAGTCATTGACTATTAACCCACTGTCAGTGACTGAAAAACCATTGTCAATAACTGAAAACTCACCGTCAGTAACTGAAAACCTACTGTCAGTAACTGAAAACTCACTGTCAGTGACTGAAACCCAACTGTCAGTAACTGAAAACTCACAGTCATTGACTATAAACCCACTGTCAGTGACTGAAAACCGACTGTTGTTTCAGTGACTAAAAACTCACTATCAGTAACTGAACCCACTGGTTTACAGTTACTGAAGGTGAGTTTTCAGTTACTGACAGTGGGTTTTCAATACTGATGATGAGTTTTTAGTTACTGACAGTAAGTTTTAAGTTATTGAAAGTGGGTTTTCAGTCACAGACAATGTGTTTCAGTTACTGACGGTGAGTTTTCAGTGACTGACTATGGGTTTTCAGTTACTGACAGTGGGTTTTCAATACTAATGATGAGTTTTCAGATACTGACAGTGGATTTTCAGTCACTGACAGTTAGTTTTCAGTTACAGAAAATGGGTTTTCAGTCACAGACAATGTGTTTCAGTAACTAACAGTGAGTTTTCAGTTTCTGACAGTGGGTGTTCAGTCACTGACGATGAGTTTTCAGTTATTGAGAGTGAGTTTTCAGTCACTGACAGTAAGTTTTCAGTTACTGAAAGTGGAATTTATAGTTACTGATGATGAGTTTTCAGTTATTGACAGTGGGTTTTCAGTCACAGACAGTGGGTGTTCACTCACTGATAATGAGTTTTGAGTTACTGACAGTGAATTTTTAGTCACTGACAGTAAGTTTTCAGTAACTGAAAGTGAGTTTTCAGTTACAGATGAGGAGTTTTCAGTTATTGATAGTGGGTTTTCAGTCACTGACAGTAAGTTTTCAGTTGCTGAAAGTGGGTTTTCAGTTACTGACGATGAGTTTTCAGTTATTGACAGTGAGTTTTCAGTCACTGATCGTAAGTTTTCAGATACAGAAAGTAGGTTTTTAGTAACTGATGATGAGTTTTCAGTTACTCACAGTGGATTTTCAGTCACTGACAGTTAGTTTTCAGTTACTGAAAATGGGTTTTTAGTCACAGACAATGTGTTTCAGTAACTAACAGTGAGTTTTCAGTTTCTGACAGTGGGTGTTCAGTCACTGACGATGAATTTTCAGTTATTGAGAGTGAGTTTTCAGTCACTGACAGTAAGTTTTCAGTTACTAAGAGTTGGTTTTCAGTTACTGAAAGTGGGTGTTCACTCACTGATAACGAGTTTTCAGTTACTGACAGTGAATTGTCAGTCACTGACAGTAAATTTTCAGTTACTGAAAGTGGGTTTTCAGTTACAGATGAGGAGTTTTCAGTTATTGACAGTGGGTTTTCAGTCACTGACAGTAAGTTTTCAGTTACTGAAAGTGGGTTTTATGGTTACTGATGATGAGTTTTCAGTTATTGACAGTGGGTTTTCAGTCACTGACAGTGGGTGTTCACTCACTGATGATGAGTTTTCAGTTACTGACAGTGAATTTTCAGTCACTGACAGTAAGTTTTCAGTTACTGCAAGTGGGTTTCAAGTTACTGATGATGAGTTTTCAGTTACTGACAGTGAATTTTCAGTCACTGACAGTAAGTTTTCAGTTACAGAAAGTAGGTTTTTAGTAACTGATGATGAGTTTTCAGTTACTGACTGTGAGTTTTCAATCACTGACAATGGGTTTATAGTCAATGACTGTGAGTTTTTAATTACTGACAGCGGGGTTTCAGTAACTGACAGTGGGGTTTCAGTCACTGACAATGAGTTTTCAGTTACTGATTGTGAGTTTTTTGTCACTGACAGTAAGTTTTCAGTTAATGAAAGTGGGTTTTCAGTTACTGATGATGAGTTTTCAGTTACTGACAGTGAGTTTTCAGTTACTGAAAGTGGGTTTTCAGTTACTGACAGTGGGTTTTCAATACTGATGATGAGTTTTCAGTTACTGACAGTAGGTTTTCAGTCAAAAACAGTGGGTTTTCAGTCTTTGACAGTGGGTTTATAGTCAATGACTGTGAGTTTTCAGTTACTGAAAGTGGGTTTTCAGTTCCTGACAGTAAGTTTTCAGTCACTGATCGTAAGTTTTCAGATACAGAAAGTAGGTTTTTAGTAACTGATGATGAGTTTTCAGTTACTCACAGTGGATTTTCAGTCACTGACAGTTAGTTTTCAGTTACTGAAAATGGGTTTTTAGTCACAGAAAATGTGTTTCAGTAACTAACAGTGAGTTTTCAGTTTCTGACAGTGGTTGTACAGTCACTGACGATGAGTTTTCAGTTATTGAGAGTGAGTTTTCAGTCACTGACAGTAAGTTTTCAGTAACTGAGAGTTGGTTTTCAGTTACTGACAGTGGGTGTTCACTCACTGATGATGAGTTTTCAGTTACTGACAGTGAATTGTCAGTCACTGACAGAAAGTTTTCAGTTACTGAAAGTGGGTTTTCAGTTAGAGATGAGGAGATTTCAGTTATTGACAGTGGGTTTTCAGTCACTGACAGTAAGTTTTCAGTTACTGAAAGTGGGTTTTATAGTTACTGATGATGAGTTTTCAGTTATTGACAGTGGGTTTTCAGTCACTGACAGTGGGTGTTCACTCACTGATGATGAATTTTCATTAACTGACAGTGAATTTTCAGTCACTGACAGTAAGTTTTCAGATACTGAAAGTGGGTTTTTAGTTACTGATAATGAGTTTTCAGTTACTGACAGTGAGTTTTCAGTCACTGATCGTAAGTTTTCAGATACAGAAAGTAGGTTTTTAGTAACTGATGATGAGTTTTCAGTTACTGACAGTGAGTTTTCAGTCACTGACATTAACTTTTAAGTTACTGAAAGTGGGTTTTTAGTTACTGATGATGAGTTTTTAGTTACTGAGAGTTAGTTTTTAGTCGCTAACAGTAAGTTTTCAGTTACTGAAAGTAGGTTTTCAGTAAATGATGATGAGATTTCAGTTATTGACAGTGGGTTTATAGTCAATGACTGTGAGTTTTCAATTACTGACAGTGGGGTTTCTGTAGCTGACAGTGGGGTTTCAGTCACTGAAAATGAGTTTTCAGTTACTGATTGTGAGTTTTCTGTCACTGACAGTAAGTTTTCAGTTAATGAAAGTGGGTTTTCAGTTACTGATGATGAGTTTTCAGTTACTGACAGTGAGTTTTCAGTCACTGAAAGTAAGTTTCCAGTCACTGAAAGTGGGTTTTCAGTTACTGATGATGAGTTTTCAGTTATTGACAGTGGGTTTACAGTTAATGATCGTGAGTTTTCAGTTACTGGCAATGGGTTTTCAGTGACTGACAGTGGGTTTATAGTAAGTGACTATGAGTTTTCAGTCTCTGACAGTAAGTTTTCAGTTACTGAAAGTGTGTTTTCAATACTGATGATTAGTTTTCAGTTACTGACAGTGGGTTTTCAGTCACTGACAGTAAGTTTTCAGTTACTGAAAGTGGGTTTTCAGTCACAGACAATGTGTTTCAGTGACTTATAGTGGGTTTTCAGTTTCTGACCGTGAGTTTTCAGTCACAGACAATGTGTTTCAGAAACTAACAGTGAGTTTTCAGTGGGGTTTCAGTCACTGAAAATGAGTTTTCAGTTACTGATTGTGAGTTTTCTGTCACTGACAGTAAGTTTTCAGTTAATAAAAGTGGGTTTTCAGTTACTGATGATGAGTTTTCAGTTACTGACAGTGAGTTTTCAGTCACTGAAAGTAAGTTTCCAGTTACTGAAAGTGGGTTTTCAGTTACTGATGATGAGTTTTCAGTTATTGACAGTGGGTTTATAGTTAATGATCGTGAGTTTTCAGTTACTGACAATGGGTTTTCAGTGACTGACAGTGGGTTTATAGTAAGTGACTATGAGTTTTCAGTCACTGACAGTAAGTTTTCAGTTACTGAAAGTGTGTTTTCAATACTGATGATGAGTTTTCAGTTACTGACAGTGGGTTTTCAGTCACTGACAGTAAGTTTTCAGTTACTGAAAGTGGGTTTTCAGTTACTGACAGTGGGTGTTCACTCACTGATGATGAGTTTTCAGTTACTGACAGTGAATTGTCAGTCACTGACAGTAAGTTTTCAGTTACTGAAAGTGGGTTTTCAGTTAGAGATGAGGAGTTTTCAGTTATTGACAGTGGGTTTTCAGTCACTGACAGTAAGTTTTCAGTTACTGAAAGTGGGTTTTTAGTTACTGATGATGAGTTTTCAGTTACTGACAGTGAGTTTTCAGTCACTGATCGTAAGTTTTCAGATACAGAAAGTAGGTTTTTAGTTACTGATGATGAGTTTTCAGTTATTGACAGTGGGTTTTCAATCACTGACAGTGGGTGTTCACTCACTGATGATTAATTTTCATTTACTGACAGTGAATTTTCAGTCACTGACAGTAAGTTTTCAGTTACTGAAAGTGGGTTTTTAGTTACTGATGATGAGTTTTCAGTTACTGACAGTGAGTTTTCAGTCACTGATCGTAAGTTTTCAGATACAGAAAGTAGGTTTTTAGTAACTGATGATGAGTTTTCAGTTACTGACAGTGAGTTTTCAGTCACTGACATTAACTTTTAAGTTACTGAAAGTGGGTTTTCAGTTACTGATGATGAGTTTTTAGTTACTGACAGTTAGTTTTTAGTCACTAACAGTAAGTTTTCAGTTACTGAAAGTAGGTTTTCAGTAAATGATGATGAGATTTCAGTTATTGACAGTGGGTTTATAGTCAATGACTGTGAGTTTTCAATTACTGACAGTGGGGTTTCTGTAGCTGACAGTGGGGTTTCAGTCACTGAAAATGAGTTTTCAGTTACTGATTGTGAGTTTTCTGTCACTGACAGTAAGTTTTCAGTTAATGAAAGTGGGTTTTCAGTTATTGATGATGAGTTTTCAGTTACTGAAAGTAAGTTTCCAGTCACTGAAAGTGGGTTTTCAGTTACTGATGATGAGTTTTCAGTTATTGACAGTGGGTTTACAGTTAATGATCGTGAGTTTTCAGTTACTGACAATGGGTTTTCAGTGACTGACAGTGGGTTTATGGTAAGTGACTATGAGTTTTCAGTCTCTGACAGTAAGTTTTCAGTTACTGAAAGTGTGTTTTCAATACTGATGATTAGTTTTCAGTTACTGACAGTGGGTTTTCAGTCACTGACAGTAAGTTTTCAGTTACTGAAAGTGGGTTTTCAGTCACAGACAATGTGTTTCAGTGACTTATAGTGGGTTTTCAGTTTCTGACCGTGAGTTATCAGTCACAGACAATGTGTTTCAGAAACTAACAGTGAGTTTTCAGTGGGGTTTCAGTCACTGAAAATGAGTTTTCAGTTACTGATTGTGAGTTTTCTGTCACTGACAGTAAGTTTTCAGTTAATAAAAGTGGGTTTTCAGTTACTGATGATGAGTTTTCAGTTACTGACAGTGAGTTTTCAGTCACTGAAAGTAAGTTTCCAGTTACTGAAAGTAGGTTTTCAGTTACTGATGATGAGTTTTCAGTTATTGACAGTGGGTTTATAGTTAATGATCGTGAGTTTTCATTTACTGACAATGGGTTTTCAGTGACTGACAGTGGGTTTATAGTAAGTGACTATGAGTTTTCAGTCACTGACAGTAAGTTTTCAGTTACTGAAAGTGTGTTTTCAATACTGATGATGAGTTTTCAGTTACTGACAGTGCGTTTTCAGTCACTGACAGTAAGTTTTCAGTTACTGAAAGTGGGTTTTCAGTTACTGACAGTGGGTGTTCACTCACTGATGATGAGTTTTCAGTTACTGACAGTGAATAGTCAGTCACTGACAGTGAATTGTCAGTCACTGACAGTAAGTTTTCAGTTACTGAAAGTGGGTTTTCAGTTAGAGATGAGGAGTTTTCAGTTATTGACAGTGGGTTTTCAGTCACTGACAGTGGGTGTTCACTCACTGATGATGCATTTTCATTTACTGACAGTGAATTTTCAGTCACTGACAGTAAGTTTTCAGTTACTGATAGTGGGTTTTCAGTTACTGATGATGAGTTTTCAGTTACTGACAGTGAGTTTTCAGTCACTGATCGTAAGTTTTCAGATACAGAAAGTAGGTTTTTAGTAACTGATGATGAGTTTTCAGTTACTGACTGTGAGTTTTCAGTCCCTTACAGTAAGTTTTTAGTAACTGAAAGTTGATTTTCAGTTACTGGTGATGAGTTTTCAGTTACTAACAGAGAGTTTTCAGTCACTGACATTAACTTCTCAGTCACTGAAAGTGGGTTTTCAGTTACTGATGATGAGTTTTTAGTTACTGACAGTTAGTTTTTAGTCACTAACAGTAAGTTTTCAGTTACTGAAAGTAGGTTTTCAGTAACTGATGATGAGATTTCAGTTATTGACAGTGGGTTTATAGTCAATGACTGTGAGTTTTCAATTACTGACAGTGGGGTTTCTGTAGCTGACAGTGGGATTTCAGTCACTGAAAATGAGTATTCAGTTACTGATTGTGAGTTTTCTGTCACTGACAGTAAGTTTTCAGTTAATGAAAGTGGGTTTTCAGTTACTGATGATGAGTTTTCAGTTACTGACAGTGAGTTTTCAGTCACTGAAAGTAAGTTTCCAGTTACTGAAAGTGGGTTTTCAGTTACTGATGATGAGTTTTCAGTTATTGACAGTGGGTTAACAGTTAATGATCGTGAGTTTTCAGTTACTTACAATGGGTTTTCAGTGACTGACAGTGGGTTTATAGTAAGTGACTATGAGTTTTCAGTCACTGACAGTAAGTTTTCAGTTACTGAAAGTGTGTTTTCAATACTGATGATTAGTTTTCAGTTACTGACAGTGGGTTTTCAGTCACTGACAGTAAGTTTTCAGTTACTGAAAGTGGGTTTTCAGTCACAGACAATGTGTTTCAGTGACTTATAGTGGGTTTTCAGTTTCTGACCGTGAGTTTTCAGTCACAGACAATGTGTTTCAGAAACTAACAGTGAGTTTTCAGTGGGGTTTCAGTCACTGAAAATGAGTTTTCAGTTACTGATTGTGAGTTTTCTGTCACTGACAGTAAGTTTTCAGTTAATAAAAGTGGGTTTTCAGTTACTGATGATGAGTTTTCAGTTACTGACAGTGAGTTTTCAGTCACTGAAAGTAAGTTTCCAGTTACTGAAAGTGGGTTTTCAGTTACTGATGATGAGTTTTCAGTTATTGACAGTGGGTTTATAGTTAATGATCGTGAGTTTTCAGTTACTGACAATGGGTTTTCAGTGACTGACAGTGGGTTTATAGTAAGTGACTATGAGTTTTCAGTCACTGACAGTAAGTTTTCAGTTACTGAAAGTGTGTTTTCAATACTGATGATGAGTTTTCAGTTACTGACAGTGCGTTTTCAGTCACTGACAGTAAGTTTTCAGTTACTGAAAGTGGGTTTTCAGTTACTGACAGTGGGTGTTCACTCTCTGATGATGAGTTTTCAGTTACTGACAGTGAATTGTCAGTCACTGACAGTAAGTTTTCAGTTACTGAAAGTGGGTTTTCAGTTAGAGATGAGGAGTTTTCAGTTATTGACAGTGGGTTTTCAGTCACTGACAGTAAGTTTTCAGTTACTGAAAGTGGGTTTTATAGTTACTGATGATGAGTTTTCAGTTATTGACAGTGGGTTTTCAGTCACTGACAGTGGGGGTTCACTCACTGATGATGCATTTTCATTTACTGACAGTGAATTTTCAGTCACTGACAGTAAGTTTTCAGTTACTGATAGTGGGTTTTCAGTTACTGATGATGAGTTTTCAGTTACTGATGATGAGTTTTCAGTTACTGACAGTGAGTTTTCAGTCACTGATCGTAAGTTTTCAGATACAGAAAGTAGGTTTTTAGTAACTGATGATGAGTTTTCAGTTACTGACTGTGATTTTTCAGTCCCTTACAGTAAGTTTTTAGTAACTGAAAGTTGATTTTCAGTTACTGGTGATGAGTTTTCAGTTACTAACAGAGAGTTTTCAGTCACTGACATTAACTTTTCAGTCACTGAAAGTGGGTTTTCAGTTACTGATGATGAGTTTTTAGTTACTGACAGTTAGTTTTTAGTCACTACCAGTAAGTTTTCAGTTACTGAAAGTAGGTTTTCAGTAACTGATGATGAGATTTCAGTAATTGACAGTGGGTTTATAGTCAATGACTGTGAGTTTTCAATTACTGACAGTGGGGTTTCTGTAGCTGACAGTGGGATTTCAGTCACTGAAAATGAGTTTTCAGTTACTGATTGTGAGTTTTCTGTCACTGACAGTAAGTTTTCAGTTAATGAAAGTGGGTTTTCAGTTACTGATGATGAGTTTTCAGTTACTGACAGTGAGTTTTCAGTCACTGAAAGTAAGTTTCCAGTTACTGAAAGTGGGTTTTCAGTTACTGATGATGAGTTTCCAGTTATTGACAGTGGGTTTACAGTTAATGATCGTGAGTTTTCAGTTACTTACAATGGGTTTTCAGTGACTGACAGTGGGTTTATAGTAAGTGACTATGAGTTTTCAGTCACTGACAGTAAGTTTTCAGTTACTGAAAGTGTGTTTTCAATACTGATGATTAGTTTTCAGTTACTGACAGTGGGTTTTCAGTCACTGACAGTAAGTTTTCAGTTACTGAAAGTGGGTTTTCAGTCACAGACAATGTGTTTCAGTGACTTATAGTGGGTTTTCAGTTTCTGACCGTGAGTTTTCAGTCACAGACAATGTGTTTCAGAAACTAACAGTGAGTTTTCAGTGGGGTTTTAGTCACTGAAAATGAGTTTTCAGTTACTGATTGTGAGTTTTCTGTCACTGACAGTAAGTTTTCAGTTAATAAAAGTGGGTTTTCAGTTACTGATGATGAGTTTTCAGTTACTGACAATGAGTTTTCAGTCACTGAAAGTAAGTTTCCAGTTACTGAAAGTGGGTTTTCAGTTACTGATGATGAGTTTTCAGTTATTGACAGTGGGTTTATAGTTAATGATCGTGAGTTTTCAGTTACTGACAATGGGTTTTCAGTGACTGACAGTGGGTTTATAGTAAGTGACTATGAGTTTTCAGTCACTGACAGTAAGTTTTCAGTTACTGAAAGTGTGTTTTCAATACTGATGATGAGTTTTCAGTTACTGACAGTGCGTTTTCAGTCACTGACAGTAAGTTTTCAGTTACTGAAAGTGGGTTTTCAGTCACAGACAATGTGTTTCAGTAACTTATAGTGTGTTTTCAGTTTCTGACCGTGAGTTTTCAGTCACAGACAATGTGTTTCAGAAACTAACAGTGAGTTTTCAGTTTTTGACAGTGGGTGTTCAGTCACTGACGATGAGTTTTCAGTCACTGAAATTGGGTTTTCAGTCACTGATAGTGAGTTTTCAGTAACTGACACCATGTTTTCAGTAACTGACAGTTGGTTTTCAGTCAATGACAATGATTTTTCAGTCACTGACTGTGAGTATTCAGTAACTGACAGTTGGTTTTCAGTCAATGACAATGATTTTTCAGTCACTGACAGTGAGTTTTCAGTTTCTGACAGTAGGTTTTCAGTCACTGACAGTGAGTTTTCAGTCACCGACAGTGGGTTTTCAGTAACTGACACCGAGTTTTCAGTTACTGACAGTTGGTTTTCAGTCAAAGACAATGATTTTTCAGTCACTGACAGTCAGTAACTGAAAACCCACTTTCAGTAAATGAAAACTTACTGTCAGTGACTGAAAACCCACAGTCAATAACTGAAAACTCCTCATCTGTAAATGAAAACCCACTTTCAGGAACTGAAAACTTACTGTCAGTGACTGAAAACCCACTGTCAATAACTGAAAACTCCTCATCTGTAAATGAAAACCCACTTTCAGTAACTGAAAACTTACTGTCAGTAACTGAAAACTCATCATCAGTGAGTGAACACCCACTGTCAGTAACTGAAAACCGCCTTTCAGTAAATGAAAACTTACTGTCAGTGACTGAAAACTCACTCTCAATAACTGAAAACTCATCGTCAGTGACTGAACACCTACGTTACTGAAACACATTGTCTGTGACTGAAAACCCATTTTCAGTAACTGAAAATCCACTGTCAGTAACTGGAAACCCATTGTCAGTAACTGAAAACTCACCGTCAGTAACGGAAACACATTGTCTGTGACTGAAAACCCACTTTCAGTAACTGAAAACTTACTGTCCTTGACTGAAAACTCACTGTCAGAAACTGAAAACACATCATCAGTAGTAACTGAAAACATTTTGTCAGTGACTGAAAACTCACTGTAAGTAACTGAAAACTCATCATCTGTAACTGAAAACCCACTTTTAGTTACTGAAAACTTACTGTCAGTGACTGAAAACTCACTGTCAGTAACTGAAACCCCACTGTCAGTAACTGAAACCCCACTGTCAATAACTGAAAACTCATCATCAGTAACTGAAAACCCACTTTCAGTAACTAAAAACTTACTGTCAGTGACTGAAAAGACACTGTCAGTAACTGAAAACTCGCTGTCATTAACTGAAACCCCACTGTCAGTAACTGAAACCCCACTGTCAGTAACTGAAACCCCACTGTCAATTACTGAAAACTCATCATCAGTAACTGAAAACCCACTTTCAGTAACTGAAAACTTACTGCCAGTGACTGAAGACTCACAGTCAGTAACTGAAAACTCACAGTCAGTTACTGAAAACTCACTGTCAGTTACTGAAAATCCACTGTCAGTAACTGAAAACCCATTGTCAGTAACTGAAAACTCACCGTCAGTAACTGAAACACATTGTCTGTGACTGAAAACCCACTTTCAGTAACTTAAAACTTACTTTTAGTAACTAAAAACTCATCATCAGTATTGAAAACCCACTGTCAGTAACTGAAAACCCATTGTCAGTAACTGAAAACTCACCTTCAGTAACTGTTAACCAGTGGGTTCGGTTACTGACAGTGAGTGTTCAGTCGCTGACGATGAGTTTTCAGTTACTGACAGTGGGTTTTCAATCACTGACAGTAAGTTTTCAGTAACTGAAAGTTGGTTTTCAGTTACTGGTGATGAGTTTTCAGTTACTGACAGTGAGTTTTCAGACACTGACATTAACTTTTCAGTTACTGAAAGTGGGTTTTCAGTTACTGATGATGAGTTTTTAGTTACTGACAGTTAGTTTTTAGTCACTAACAGTAAGTTTTCAGTCACTGAAAATGAGTTTTCAGTTACTGATTGTGAGTTTTCTGTCACTGACATTAAGTTTTCAGTTACTGACAGTGGGTGTTCACTCACTGATGATGAGTTTTCAGTTACTGACTGTGAATTTTCAGTCACTGACAGTAAGTTTTCAGTTCCTGAAAGTGGGTTTTCATTTACAGATGAGGAGTTTTCAGTTATTGACAGTGGGTTTTCAGTCACTGACAGTAAGTTTTCATTTACTGAAAGTGGGTTTTCAGTTACTGACTGTCAGTGACTGAAAAATCATTGTCTTTGACTGAAAACCAACTGTCAGTAACTGAAAACTCGGTGTCATTTACTGAAAACCCACTGTCGGTGACTGAAAACTCAATGTCAGTGACTGAAAACCTACTGTCAGAAACTGAAAACTCACTGTCAGTGACTGAAAAATCCTTGTCATTGACTGAAAACCAACTGTCAGTTACTGAATACTCACAGTCAGTGACTGAAAAATCATTGTCATTGACTGAAAACCAACTGTCAGTTACTGAAAACATGGTGTCAGTTACTGAAAACTCACTATCAGTGACTGAAAACCCAATGTCAGTGATTGAAAACTCATCGTCAGTGACTGAAAACCCACTGTCAAAAACTGAAAACTCACTGTTAGTTTCTGAAACATATTGTCTGTGACTGAAAACTCACGGTCAGAAACTGAAAACACAATATAAGTTACTGAAACACATTGTCTGTGACTGAAAACCCACTTTCAGTAACTGAAAACTTACTGTCAGTGACTGAAAACTCATAGTCACTTACTATAAACCCACTGTCAGTCACTGAAAACCCATTGTCAGTAACTGAAAACTCACGATCATTAACTATAAACCCACTGTCAATAACCGAAAACTCATCATCAGTAAATGAAAACCCACTTTCAGTAACTGGAAACTTACTTTCAGTGACTGAAAACTCATCATCAGTAACTGAAAACCCACTTTTATTAACTGAAAACTTACTGTCAGTGACAGAAAACTCACAATCAGTAACTGAAAACTCATTTTCAGTGACTAAAACCCCACTGAAAACTCACTGTTAGTTTCTGAAACACATTGTCTGTGACTGAAAACTCACGGTCAGAAACTGAAAACCCACTATAAGTTACTGAAACACATTGTCTGTGACTGAAAACCCACTTTCAGTAACTGAAAACTTACTGTCAGTGACTGAAAACCCACTGTCAGTAACTGAAAACTAATCATCAGTATTGAAAACACACTTTCAGTAACTGAAAACTTACTGTCAGTGACTGAAAACTCATAGTCACTTACTATAAACCCACTGTCAGTCACTGAAAACCCATTGTAAGTAACTGAAAACTCACGATCATTAACTGTTAACCCACTGTCAATTACTGAAAACTCATTATCAGTAACTGAAAACCCACTTTCAGTAACTGGAAACTTACTTTCAGTGACTGAAAACTCACTGTCAGTAACTGAAAACTCATCATCAGTAACTGAAAACCCACTTTCATTAACTGAAAACTTACTGTCAGTGACAGAAAACTCACAATCAGTAACTGAAAACTCATTTTCAGTGACTGAAACCCCACTGAAAACTCACTGTTAGTTTCTGAAACACATTGTCTGTGACTGAAAACTCACGGTCAGAAACTGAAAACCCACTATAAGTCACTGAAACACATTGTCTGTGACTGAAAACCCACTTTCAGTAACTGAAAACTTACTGTCAGTGACTGAAAACCCACTGTCAGTAACTGAAAACTAATCATCAGTATTGAAAACACACTTTCAGTAACTGAAAACTTACTGTCAGAGACTGAAAACTCATAGTCACTTACTATAAACCCACTGTCAGTCACTGAAAACCCATTGTCAGTAACTGAAAACTCACGATCATTAACTGTAAACCCACTGTCAATAACTGAAAACTCATCATCAGTAACTGAAAACCCACTTTCAGTGACTGGAAACTTACTTTCAGTGACTGAAAACTCACTGTCAGTAACTGAAAACTCATCATCAGTAACTGAAAACCCACTTTCATTAACTGAAAACTTACTGTCAGTGACAGAAAACTCACAATCAGTAACTGAAAACTCATTTTCAGTGACTGAAACGCCACTGTCAGCTACAGAAACCCCACTGTCAGTAATTGAAAACTCACAGTCATTGACTATAAACCCACTGTCAATAACTGAAATCTCATCATCATTTACTGAAAACCTACTTTCAGTAACTGAAAACTTACTGTTAGTGACTAAAAACTAACTCTCAGTAACTAAAAACTCATCATCAGTAACTAAAAACCCACTTTCAGTAACTTAAAAGTTAATGTCAGTGACTGAAAACTCACTGTCAGTAACTGAAAACTCATCATCAGTTACTAAAAACCTACTTTCTGTATCTGAAAACTTACGATCAGTGACTGAAAACTCACTGTCAGTAACTGAAAACTCATCATCAGTAACTAAAAACCCACTTTCAGTAACTGAAAACTTACTGTCAGTGACTGAAAATTCACTGTCAGTAAATGAAAATTCATCATCAGTGAGTGAACACCCACTGTCAGTGACTGAAAACCCACTGTCAATAACTGAAAACTCATCATCAGTAACTATAAAACCCACTTTCAGTAACTGAAAACTTACTGTCAGTGACTGAAAACCCACTGTCAATAACTGAAAACTCCTCATCTCTAACTGAAAACCCACTTTCAGTAACTGAAAACTTACTGTCAGTGACTGACAATTCACTGTCAGAAACTGAAAACACATCATCAGTAGTAACTGAAACCATTCTGTCAGTGACTGAAAACTCACTGTCAGTAACTTAAAACTCATCATCTGTAACTGAAAACCCACTTTCAGTTACTGAAAACTTACTGTCAGTGACTGAAAACTCACTGTCAGTAACTGAAACCCCACTGTCAGTTACTGAAACCCCACTGTCAATAACTGAAAACACATCATCAGTAACTGAAAACCCACTTTCAGTAACTAAAAACTTACTGTCAGTGACTGAAAAGACACTGTCAGTAACTGAAAACTCGCTGTCATTAACTGAAACCCCACTGTCAGTAACTGAAACCTGTCACTGACATTAAGTTTTCAGTTACTGACAGTGGGTGTTCACTCACTGATGATGAATTTTCAGTTACTGACAGTGAATTTTCAGTCACTGACAGTAAGTTTTCAGTTACTGAAAGTGGGTTTTCATTTACAGATGAGGAGTTTTCAGTTATTGACAGTGGGTTTTCAGTCACTGACAGTAAGTTTTCAGTTACTGAAAGTGGGTTTTCATTTACAGATGAGGAGTTTTCAGTTATTGACAGTGGGTTTTCAGTCACCGACAGTGGGTTTTAGTATCTGAAAATTTACTGTCAGTGACTGAAAACTCACAGTCATTGACTATTTACCCACTGTCAGTGACTGAAAACCCATTGTCAGTAACTGAAAACTCACCGTCAGTAACTGAAAACTCACTGTCAGTGACTGAAACCCCACTGCCAGTAACTGAAAACCTTACAGTTTTTGACTATAAACACACTGTCAGTGACTGAAAACCCAATATTTTTGACTGAAAACCTACTGTCGGTAACTGAAAACACACTGTCAGTAACTGAAAAATCATTGTTTTTGACTGAAAACCAACTGTCAGTAACTGAAAACTGGTTTTCAGTGACTAAAAACTCACTATCAGTATCTGAACCCACTGGTTTACAGTAACTGAAGGTGAGTTTTCAGTTACTGACAATGGGTTTTCAGTTACTGACAGTGGGTTTACAATACTGATGATGAGTTTTTAGTTACTGACAGTAAGTTTTAAGTTACTGAAAGTGGGTTTTCAGTCACAGACAATGTGTTTCAATAACTGACGGTGTGTTTTCAGTTACTGACTAACAGTTTTCAATACTGATGATTAGTTTTCAGTTACTGACAGTGGGTTTTCAGTCACTGACAGTAAGTTTTCAGTTACTGAAAGTGGGTTTTCAGTCACAGACAATGTGTTTCAGTGACTTATAGTGGGTTTTCAGTTTCTGACCGTGAGTTATCAGTCACAGACAATGTGTTTCAGAAACTAACAGTGAGTTTTCAGTGGGGTTTCAGTCACTGAAAATGAGTTTTCAGTTACTGATTGTGAGTTTTCTGTCACTGACAGTAAGTTTTCAGTTAATAAAAGTGGGTTTTCAGTTACTGATGATGAGTTTTCAGTTACTGACAGTGAGTTTTCAGTCACTGAAAGTAAGTTTCCAGTTACTGAAAGTAGGTTTTCAGTTACTGATGATGAGTTTTCAGTTATTGACAGTGGGTTTATAGTTAATGATCGTGAGTTTTCATTTACTGACAATGGGTTTTCAGTGACTGACAGTGGGTTTATAGTAAGTGACTATGAGTTTTCAGTCACTGACAGTAAGTTTTCAGTTACTGAAAGTGTGTTTTCAATACTGATGATGAGTTTTCAGTTACTGACAGTGCGTTTTCAGTCACTGACAGTAAGTTTTCAGTTACTGAAAGTGGGTTTTCAGTTACTGACAGTGGGTGTTCACTCACTGATGATGAGTTTTCAGTTACTGACAGTGAATAGTCAGTCACTGACAGTGAATTGTCAGTCACTGACAGTAAGTTTTCAGTTACTGAAAGTGGGTTTTCAGTTAGAGATGAGGAGTTTTCAGTTATTGACAGTGGGTTTTCAGTCACTGACAGTGGGTGTTCACTCACTGATGATGCATTTTCATTTACTGACAGTGAATTTTCAGTCACTGACAGTAAGTTTTCAGTTACTGATAGTGGGTTTTCAGTTACTGATGATGAGTTTTCAGTTACTGACAGTGAGTTTTCAGTCACTGATCGTAAGTTTTCAGATACAGAAAGTAGGTTTTTAGTAACTGATGATGAGTTTTCAGTTACTGACTGTGAGTTTTCAGTCCCTTACAGTAAGTTTTTAGTAACTGAAAGTTGATTTTCAGTTACTGGTGATGAGTTTTCAGTTACTAACAGAGAGTTTTCAGTCACTGACATTAACTTCTCAGTCACTGAAAGTGGGTTTTCAGTTACTGATGATGAGTTTTTAGTTACTGACAGTTAGTTTTTAGTCACTAACAGTAAGTTTTCAGTTACTGAAAGTAGGTTTTCAGTAACTGATGATGAGATTTCAGTTATTGACAGTGGGTTTATAGTCAATGACTGTGAGTTTTCAATTACTGACAGTGGGGTTTCTGTAGCTGACAGTGGGATTTCAGTCACTGAAAATGAGTATTCAGTTACTGATTGTGAGTTTTCTGTCACTGACAGTAAGTTTTCAGTTAATGAAAGTGGGTTTTCAGTTACTGATGATGAGTTTTCAGTTACTGACAGTGAGTTTTCAGTCACTGAAAGTAAGTTTCCAGTTACTGAAAGTGGGTTTTCAGTTACTGATGATGAGTTTTCAGTGACTGACAGTGGGTTTATAGTAAGTGACTATGAGTTTTCAGTCACTGACAGTAAGTTTTCAGTTACTGAAAGTGTGTTTTCAATACTGATGATTAGTTTTCAGTTACTGACAGTGGGTTTTCAGTCACTGACAGTAAGTTTTCAGTTACTGAAAGTGGGTTTTCAGTCACAGACAATGTGTTTCAGTGACTTATAGTGGGTTTTCAGTTTCTGACCGTGAGTTTTCAGTCACAGACAATGTGTTTCAGAAACTAACAGTGAGTTTTCAGTGGGGTTTCAGTCACTGAAAATGAGTTTTCAGTTACTGATTGTGAGTTTTCTGTCACTGACAGTAAGTTTTCAGTTAATAAAAGTGGGTTTTCAGTTACTGATGATGAGTTTTCAGTTACTGACAGTGAGTTTTCAGTCACTGAAAGTAAGTTTCCAGTTACTGAAAGTGGGTTTTCAGTTACTGATGATGAGTTTTCAGTTATTGACAGTGGGTTTATAGTTAATGATCGTGAGTTTTCAGTTACTGACAATGGGTTTTCAGTGACTGACAGTGGGTTTATAGTAAGTGACTATGAGTTTTCAGTCACTGACAGTAAGTTTTCAGTTACTGAAAGTGTGTTTTCAATACTGATGATGAGTTTTCAGTTACTGACAGTGCGTTTTCAGTCACTGACAGTAAGTTTTCAGTTACTGAAAGTGGGTTTTCAGTTACTGACAGTGGGTGTTCACTCTCTGATGATGAGTTTTCAGTTACTGACAGTGAATTGTCAGTCACTGACAGTAAGTTTTCAGTTACTGAAAGTGGGTTTTCAGTTAGAGATGAGGAGTTTTCAGTTATTGACAGTGGGTTTTCAGTCACTGACAGTAAGTTTTCAGTTACTGAAAGTGGGTTTTATAGTTACTGATGATGAGTTTTCAGTTATTGACAGTGGGTTTTCAGTCACTGACAGTGGGGGTTCACTCACTGATGATGCATTTTCATTTACTGACAGTGAATTTTCAGTCACTGACAGTAAGTTTTCAGTTACTGATAGTGGGTTTTCAGTTACTGATGATGAGTTTTCAGTTACTGATGATGAGTTTTCAGTTACTGACAGTGAGTTTTCAGTCACTGATCGTAAGTTTTCAGATACAGAAAGTAGGTTTTTAGTAACTGATGATGAGTTTTCAGTTACTGACTGTGATTTTTCAGTCCCTTACAGTAAGTTTTTAGTAACTGAAAGTTGATTTTCAGTTACTGGTGATGAGTTTTCAGTTACTAACAGAGAGTTTTCAGTCACTGACATTAACTTTTCAGTCACTGAAAGTGGGTTTTCAGTTACTGATGATGAGTTTTTAGTTACTGACAGTTAGTTTTTAGTCACTACCAGTAAGTTTTCAGTTACTGAAAGTAGGTTTTCAGTAACTGATGATGAGATTTCAGTAATTGACAGTGGGTTTATAGTCAATGACTGTGAGTTTTCAATTACTGACAGTGGGGTTTCTGTAGCTGACAGTGGGATTTCAGTCACTGAAAATGAGTTTTCAGTTACTGATTGTGAGTTTTCTGTCACTGACAGTAAGTTTTCAGTTAATGAAAGTGGGTTTTCAGTTACTGATGATGAGTTTTCAGTTACTGACAGTGAGTTTTCAGTCACTGAAAGTAAGTTTCCAGTTACTGAAAGTGGGTTTTCAGTTACTGATGATGAGTTTCCAGTTATTGACAGTGGGTTTACAGTTAATGATCGTGAGTTTTCAGTTACTTACAATGGGTTTTCAGTGACTGACAGTGGGTTTATAGTAAGTGACTATGAGTTTTCAGTCACTGACAGTAAGTTTTCAGTTACTGAAAGTGTGTTTTCAATACTGATGATTAGTTTTCAGTTACTGACAGTGGGTTTTCAGTCACTGACAGTAAGTTTTCAGTTACTGAAAGTGGGTTTTCAGTCACAGACAATGTGTTTCAGTGACTTATAGTGGGTTTTCAGTTTCTGACCGTGAGTTTTCAGTCACAGACAATGTGTTTCAGAAACTAACAGTGAGTTTTCAGTGGGGTTTTAGTCACTGAAAATGAGTTTTCAGTTACTGATTGTGAGTTTTCTGTCACTGACAGTAAGTTTTCAGTTAATAAAAGTGGGTTTTCAGTTACTGATGATGAGTTTTCAGTTACTGACAATGAGTTTTCAGTCACTGAAAGTAAGTTTCCAGTTACTGAAAGTGGGTTTTCAGTTACTGATGATGAGTTTTCAGTTATTGACAGTGGGTTTATAGTTAATGATCGTGAGTTTTCAGTTACTGACAATGGGTTTTCAGTGACTGACAGTGGGTTTATAGTAAGTGACTATGAGTTTTCAGTCACTGACAGTAAGTTTTCAGTTACTGAAAGTGTGTTTTCAATACTGATGATGAGTTTTCAGTTACTGACAGTGCGTTTTCAGTCACTGACAGTAAGTTTTCAGTTACTGAAAGTGGGTTTTCAGTCACAGACAATGTGTTTCAGTAACTTATAGTGTGTTTTCAGTTTCTGACCGTGAGTTTTCAGTCACAGACAATGTGTTTCAGAAACTAACAGTGAGTTTTCAGTTTTTGACAGTGGGTGTTCAGTCACTGACGATGAGTTTTCAGTCACTGAAATTGGGTTTTCAGTCACTGATAGTGAGTTTTCAGTAACTGACACCATGTTTTCAGTAACTGACAGTTGGTTTTCAGTCAATGACAATGATTTTTCAGTCACTGACTGTGAGTATTCAGTAACTGACAGTTGGTTTTCAGTCAATGACAATGATTTTTCAGTCACTGACAGTGAGTTTTCAGTTTCTGACAGTAGGTTTTCAGTCACTGACAGTGAGTTTTCAGTCACCGACAGTGGGTTTTCAGTAACTGACACCGAGTTTTCAGTTACTGACAGTTGGTTTTCAGTCAAAGACAATGATTTTTCAGTCACTGACAGTCAGTAACTGAAAACCCACTTTCAGTAAATGAAAACTTACTGTCAGTGACTGAAAACCCACAGTCAATAACTGAAAACTCCTCATCTGTAAATGAAAACCCACTTTCAGGAACTGAAAACTTACTGTCAGTGACTGAAAACCCACTGTCAATAACTGAAAACTCCTCATCTGTAAATGAAAACCCACTTTCAGTAACTGAAAACTTACTGTCAGTAACTGAAAACTCATCATCAGTGAGTGAACACCCACTGTCAGTAACTGAAAACCGCCTTTCAGTAAATGAAAACTTACTGTCAGTGACTGAAAACTCACTCTCAATAACTGAAAACTCATCGTCAGTGACTGAACACCTACGTTACTGAAACACATTGTCTGTGACTGAAAACCCATTTTCAGTAACTGAAAATCCACTGTCAGTAACTGGAAACCCATTGTCAGTAACTGAAAACTCACCGTCAGTAACGGAAACACATTGTCTGTGACTGAAAACCCACTTTCAGTAACTGAAAACTTACTGTCCTTGACTGAAAACTCACTGTCAGAAACTGAAAACACATCATCAGTAGTAACTGAAAACATTTTGTCAGTGACTGAAAACTCACTGTAAGTAACTGAAAACTCATCATCTGTAACTGAAAACCCACTTTTAGTTACTGAAAACTTACTGTCAGTGACTGAAAACTCACTGTCAGTAACTGAAACCCCACTGTCAGTAACTGAAACCCCACTGTCAATAACTGAAAACTCATCATCAGTAACTGAAAACCCACTTTCAGTAACTAAAAACTTACTGTCAGTGACTGAAAAGACACTGTCAGTAACTGAAAACTCGCTGTCATTAACTGAAACCCCACTGTCAGTAACTGAAACCCCACTGTCAGTAACTGAAACCCCACTGTCAATTACTGAAAACTCATCATCAGTAACTGAAAACCCACTTTCAGTAACTGAAAACTTACTGCCAGTGACTGAAGACTCACAGTCAGTAACTGAAAACTCACAGTCAGTTACTGAAAACTCACTGTCAGTTACTGAAAATCCACTGTCAGTAACTGAAAACCCATTGTCAGTAACTGAAAACTCACCGTCAGTAACTGAAACACATTGTCTGTGACTGAAAACCCACTTTCAGTAACTTAAAACTTACTTTTAGTAACTAAAAACTCATCATCAGTATTGAAAACCCACTGTCAGTAACTGAAAACCCATTGTCAGTAACTGAAAACTCACCTTCAGTAACTGTTAACCAGTGGGTTCGGTTACTGACAGTGAGTGTTCAGTCGCTGACGATGAGTTTTCAGTTACTGACAGTGGGTTTTCAATCACTGACAGTAAGTTTTCAGTAACTGAAAGTTGGTTTTCAGTTACTGGTGATGAGTTTTCAGTTACTGACAGTGAGTTTTCAGACACTGACATTAACTTTTCAGTTACTGAAAGTGGGTTTTCAGTTACTGATGATGAGTTTTTAGTTACTGACAGTTAGTTTTTAGTCACTAACAGTAAGTTTTCAGTCACTGAAAATGAGTTTTCAGTTACTGATTGTGAGTTTTCTGTCACTGACATTAAGTTTTCAGTTACTGACAGTGGGTGTTCACTCACTGATGATGAGTTTTCAGTTACTGACTGTGAATTTTCAGTCACTGACAGTAAGTTTTCAGTTCCTGAAAGTGGGTTTTCATTTACAGATGAGGAGTTTTCAGTTATTGACAGTGGGTTTTCAGTCACTGACAGTAAGTTTTCATTTACTGAAAGTGGGTTTTCAGTTACTGACTGTCAGTGACTGAAAAATCATTGTCTTTGACTGAAAACCAACTGTCAGTAACTGAAAACTCGGTGTCATTTACTGAAAACCCACTGTCGGTGACTGAAAACTCAATGTCAGTGACTGAAAACCTACTGTCAGAAACTGAAAACTCACTGTCAGTGACTGAAAAATCCTTGTCATTGACTGAAAACCAACTGTCAGTTACTGAATACTCACAGTCAGTGACTGAAAAATCATTGTCATTGACTGAAAACCAACTGTCAGTTACTGAAAACATGGTGTCAGTTACTGAAAACTCACTATCAGTGACTGAAAACCCAATGTCAGTGATTGAAAACTCATCGTCAGTGACTGAAAACCCACTGTCAAAAACTGAAAACTCACTGTTAGTTTCTGAAACATATTGTCTGTGACTGAAAACTCACGGTCAGAAACTGAAAACACAATATAAGTTACTGAAACACATTGTCTGTGACTGAAAACCCACTTTCAGTAACTGAAAACTTACTGTCAGTGACTGAAAACTCATAGTCACTTACTATAAACCCACTGTCAGTCACTGAAAACCCATTGTCAGTAACTGAAAACTCACGATCATTAACTATAAACCCACTGTCAATAACCGAAAACTCATCATCAGTAAATGAAAACCCACTTTCAGTAACTGGAAACTTACTTTCAGTGACTGAAAACTCATCATCAGTAACTGAAAACCCACTTTTATTAACTGAAAACTTACTGTCAGTGACAGAAAACTCACAATCAGTAACTGAAAACTCATTTTCAGTGACTAAAACCCCACTGAAAACTCACTGTTAGTTTCTGAAACACATTGTCTGTGACTGAAAACTCACGGTCAGAAACTGAAAACCCACTATAAGTTACTGAAACACATTGTCTGTGACTGAAAACCCACTTTCAGTAACTGAAAACTTACTGTCAGTGACTGAAAACCCACTGTCAGTAACTGAAAACTAATCATCAGTATTGAAAACACACTTTCAGTAACTGAAAACTTACTGTCAGTGACTGAAAACTCATAGTCACTTACTATAAACCCACTGTCAGTCACTGAAAACCCATTGTAAGTAACTGAAAACTCACGATCATTAACTGTTAACCCACTGTCAATTACTGAAAACTCATTATCAGTAACTGAAAACCCACTTTCAGTAACTGGAAACTTACTTTCAGTGACTGAAAACTCACTGTCAGTAACTGAAAACTCATCATCAGTAACTGAAAACCCACTTTCATTAACTGAAAACTTACTGTCAGTGACAGAAAACTCACAATCAGTAACTGAAAACTCATTTTCAGTGACTGAAACCCCACTGTCAGCTACAGAAACCCCACTGTCAGTAATTGAAAACTCACAGTCATTGACTATAAACCCACTGTCAATAACTGAAATCTCATCATCAGTTACTGAAAACCTACTTTCAGTAACTGAAAACTTACTGTTAGTGACTAAAAACTAACTGTCAGTAACTAAAAACTCATCATCAGTAACTGAAAACCCACTTTCAGTGACTGAAAAGTTAATGTCAGTGACTGAAAACTCTCTGTTAGTAACTGAAAACTCATCACCAGTAACTGAAAATCAACTTTCAGTTACTAAAAACTTACTGTAAGTGACTGAAAACTCACAGTCAGTAACTGAAAACTCATCATCAGTTACTAAAAACCTACTTTCTGTATCTGAAAACTTACGATCAGTGACTGAAAACTCACTGTCAGTAACTGAAAACTCATCATCAGTAACTGAAAACCCACTATCAGTAACTGAAAACTTACTGTCAGTGACTGAAAATTCACTGTCAGTAAATGAAAATGCATCAACAGTGAGTGAACACCCACTGTCAGTGACTGAAAACCCACTGTCAATAACTGAAAACTCATCATCAGTAACTATAAAACCCACTTTCAGTAACTGAAAACTTACTGTCAGTGACTGAAAACCCACTGTCAATAACTGAAAACTCCTCATCTCTAACTGAAAACCTTCTTTCAGTAACTGAAAACTTACTGTCAGTGACTGACAATTCACTGTCAGTAACTGACAATTCACTGTCAGTAACTGAAAACTCATCATCAGTGAGTGAACACCCACTGTCAGTAACTGAAAACCCACTTTCAGTAACTGAAAACTTACTGTCAGTGACTGAAAACCCACTGTCAGTAACTGAAAACTCATCATCAGTATTGAAAACACACTTTCAGTAACTGAAAACTTACTGTCAGTGACTGAAAACTCATAGTCACTTACCATAAACCTACTGTCAGTCACTGAAAACCCATTGTCAGTAACTGAAAACTCACGATCATTAACTATAAACCCACTGTCAATAACTGAAAACTCATCATCAGTAACTGAAAACCCACTTTCAGTAACTGGAAACTTACTTTCAGTGACTGAAAACTCACTGTCAGTAACTGAAAACTCATCATCAGTAACTGAAAACCCACTTTTATTAACTGAAAACTTACTGTCAGTGACAGAAAACTCACAATCAGTAACTGAAAACTCATTTTCAGTGACTGAAACCCCACTGAAAACTCACTGTTAGTTTCTTAAACACATTGTCTGTGACTGAAAACTCACGGTCAGAAACTGAAAACCCACTATAAGTCACTGAAACACATTGTCTGTGACTGAAAACCCACTTTCAGTAACTGAAAACTTACTGTCAGTGACTGAAAACCCACTGTCAGTAACTGAAAACTAATCATCAGTATTGAAAACACACTTTCAGTAACTGAAAACTTACTGTCAGAGACTGAAAACTCATAGTCACTTACTATAAACCCACTGTCAGTCACTGAAAACCCATTGTCAGTAACTGAAAACTCACGATCATTAACTGTAAACCCACTGTCAATAACTGAAAACTCATCATCAGTAACTGAAAACCCACTTTCAGTGACTGGAAACTTACTTTCAGTGACTGAAAACTCACTGTCAGTAACTGAAAACTCATCATCAGTAACTGAAAACCCACTTTCATTAACTGAAAACTTACTGTCAGTGACAGAAAACTCACAATCAGTAACTGAAAACTCATTTTCAGTGACTGAAACCCCACTGTCAGCTACAGAAACCCCACTGTCAGTAATTGAAAACTCACAGTCATTGACTATAAACCCACTGTCAATAACTGAAATCTCATCATCATTTACTGAAAACCTACTTTCAGTAACTGAAAACTTACTGTTAGTGACTAAAAACAAACTCAATGTCAGTAACTGAAAACTCATCATCAGTTACTAAAAACCTACTTTCTGTATCTGAAAACTTACGATCAGTGACTGAAAACTCACTGTCAGTAACTGAAAACTCATCATCAGTAACTAAAAACCCACTTTCAGTAACTGAAAACTTACTGTCAGTGACTGAAAATTCACTGTCAGTAAATGAAAATTCATCATCAGTGAGTGAACACCCACTGTCAGTGACTGAAAACCCACTGTCAATAACTGAAAACTCATCATCAGTAACTATAAAACCCACTTTCAGTAACTGAAAACTTACTGTCAGTGACTGAAAACCCACTGTCAATAACTGAAAACTCCTCATCTCTAACTGAAAACCCACTTTCAGTAACTGAAAACTTACTGTCAGTGACTGACAATTCACTGTCAGTAACTGAAAACTCATCATCAGTGAGTGAACACCCACGGTCAGTAACTGAAAACCCACTCTCAGTTACTGAAAACTTACTGTCAGTGACTGAAAACTCACTCTCAATAACTGAAAACTCATCGTCAGTGACTGTACAACCACTGTCAGAAACTGAAAACTCACTGTTAGTTACTGAAACACATTTTCTGTGACTAAAAACCCATTTACAGTAACTGAAAACTAACTGTCAGTGACTGAAAATCCACTGTGAGTAACTGAAAACTCATCATCAGTTACTAAAAACCTACTTTCTGTATCTGAAAACTTACGATCAGTGACTGAAAACTTACTGTCAGGAACTGAAAACCCACTTTCAGTAACTGAAAACTTACTGTCATTGACTGAAAACTCACTGTCAGTGACTGAAACCTCACTGTCAGTAACTGAAAACTCACAGTCATTGACTATAAACCCACTGTCAGTGACTGAAAACCCACTGTTTTTGACTGAAAACCTACTGTCAGTAACTGAAAACTCATCATCAGTATTGAAAACCCACTGTCAGTAACTGAAAACCCACTTTCAGTAACTGAAAACTCACTGTCAGTAACTGAAAACTCATCATCAGTAACTGAAAACCCACTTTCATTAACTGAAAACTTACTGTCAGTGACAAAAAACTCACAATCAGTAACTGAAAACTCATTGTCAGTGACTGAAACCCCACTGTCAGTTACTGAAACCCCGCTGTCAGTAATTGAAAACTCACAGTCATTGACTATAAACCCACTGTCAGTGATTGAAAACTCACAGTCAGTAACTGAAAACTCATCATCAGTTACTAAAAACCTACTTTCTGTAACTGAAAACTTACTGTCAGTGACTGAAAATTCACTGTCAGTAACTGAAAACTCATCATCAGTAACTGGAAACCCACTTGCAGTAACTGAAAACTTACTGTCAGTGACTGAAAATTCACTGTCAGTAACTGAAAACTCATCATCAGTGAGTGAACACCCACTGTCAGTGACTGAAAACCCACTGTCAATAACTGAAAACTCATCATCAGTAACTATAAAATTCACTTTCAGTAACTGAAAACTTACTGTCAGTGACTGAAAACCCACTGTCAATAACTGAAAACTCCTCATCTGTAACTGAAAACCCACTTTCAGTAACTGAAAACTTACTGTCAGTGACTGACAATTCACTGTCAGTAACTGAAAACTCATTATCAGTGAGTGAACACCCACTGTCAGTAACTGAAAACCAACTCTTAGTAACTGAAAACTTACTGTCAGTGACTGAAAACTCACTCTCAATAACTGAAAATTCATCGTCAGTGACTGAACACCCACTGTCAGAAACTGAAAACTCACTGTTAGTTACTGAAACACATTGTCTGTGACTAAAAACCCATTTTCAGTAACTGAAAACTAACTGTCAGTGACTGAAAATCCACTGTCAGTAACTAAAAACTCATCATCAGTTACTAAAAACCTACTTTCTGTATCTGAAAACTTACGATCAGTGACTGAAAACTCACTGTCAGTAACTGAAAACTCATCGTCAGTAACTGAAAACCCATTTTCAGCAACTGAAAACTTACTGTCAGTGACTGAAAACCCACTGTCAATAACTGAAAACTCCTCATCTGTAACTGAAAACTCACTTTCAGTTACTGAAACTTACTGTCAGTGACTAAAAATTCACTTTCAGTAACTGAAAACTCATCATCAGTGAGTGAACACCCACTGTCAGTGACTGAAAACCCACTGTCAATAACTGAAAACTCATCATCAGTAACTATAAAACCCACTTTCAGTAACTGAAAACTTACTGTCAGTGACTGAAAACTCACTCTCAATAACTGAAAACTCATCGTCAGTGACTGAACACCCACTGTCAGAAACTGAAAACTCACTGTTAGTTACTGAAACACATTGTCTGTGACTGAAAACCCATTTTCTGTAACTGAAAACTAACTGTCAGTGACTGAAAATCCACTGTCAGTATCTGAAAACTCATCAACAGTATTGAAAACCCACTGTCAGTAACTGAAAACCCATAGTCAGTCACTGAAAACTCACCGTCAGTAACTGAAACACATTGTCTGTGACTGAAAACCCACTTTCAATAAGTCACTGACCGTGAGTTTTCAGTTACTGACAGTAGGTTTTCAGTTACTGACGGTGAGTTTTCAGTTATTGACAAAGGTTTTTCAGTCACTGACAGTGGGTTAATAGTCAATGACTGTGAGTTTTCAGTTACTAAAACCCGTTGTCGAAGATTGAAAACCCACTGCTGCTTACTGATAGTGAGTTTTCATTCACTGACAGAAAATTTTCAGTTACTGAAAGTGGGTTTCAATATTCATGATGTGTTTTCAGTTACTGACAGTGGGTTTTCAGACACTGACAGTAATTTTTCAGTTACTGAAAGTGGGTTTTTAGTTACTGATGATGAGTTTTCAGTTACTGACAGTGAGTTTTCAGTCACTGACAGTAAGTATTCAGTTACTGAAAGTGGGTATTCAGTTACTGATGATGAGTTTTCAGTTATTGACAGTGGGTTTATATTAAATGACTGTGAGTTTTCAGTTACTGACTGCCAGTAACTGAAAACTCACTGTCAGTGACTGAAAAAATAAATTGTCTTCGACTGAAAACCAACTGTCAGTAACTGAAAACTCGGTGTCAGTTACTGAAAACTCACTATCAGTGACAGAAAACCCACTGTCAATGACTGAAAATCAACTGTCAGTAACTGAAAACTCGGTGTCAGTGACTAAAAACTCACAGTCATTGCCTATAAACCCACTGTCAATATCTGAAAACACATCAATAGTAACTGAAAACCCACTTTCAGTAACTAAAAACTTACTGTCACTGACTGAAAACTCACTGTCAGTTACTGAAAACTCATCATTAGTAACTAAAATCCCACTTTCAGAAACTGAAAACTTACTGTCACTGACTGAAAACTCACTGTTGGTAACTAAAAACTCATCGTCAGTAACTGAAAACTCATCATCAGTAACTGAAAACCCACTTTCAGTAACTGAAAGCTCACTGTCCGTGACTGAAACCCTACTGTCAGTAACTGAAAATCACTATCAGTGACTGAAACCCCACTGTCAGTAACTGAAAACTCACAGTCATTGCCTATAAACCCACTGTCAATATCTGAAAACACATTAATAGTAACTGAAAACCCACTTTCAGTAACTGAAAACTTACTGTCAGTGACTGAAAACTCACTGTTAGTAACTGAAAACTCATCATCAGTGAATGAAAATTCACTGTCAGTAACTGAAAACTCATCGTCAGTGACTGAACACCCACTGTCAGAAACTGAAAACTCACTGTTAGTTACTGAAACACATTATCTGTGACTGAAAACCCACTATTTGTAACTGAAAACTTACTGTCAGTGACTGAAAACCCACAGTCAATAACTGAAAACTCCTCATCTGTAAATGAAAACCCACTTTCAGTAACTGAAAACTTACTGTCAGTGACTGAAAATTCACTGTCAGTAACTGAAAACTCATCATCAGTGAGTGAACATCCACTAGTCAGTCAGTAACTGAAAAACCACTTTCAGTTACTGAAAACTTACTGTCAGTGACTGAAAACTCACTCTCAATAACTGAAAACTCATCGTCAGTGACTGAACACCCACTGTCAGAAACTGTAAACTCACTGTTAGTTACTGAAACACATTGTCTGTGACTGAAAACCCATTTTCAGTAACTGAAAACTTACTGGCAGTGAATGAAAATCCACTGTCAGTAACTGAACACCCATTGTCAGTAACTGAAAACACACCGTCAGTTATTGAAACACATTGTCTGTGACTGAAAACCCACTTTCAGTAACTTAAAACTTACTGTCAGTAACTAAAAACTCATCATCAGTATTGTAAACCCACTGTCAGTAACTGAAAACCCATTGTCAGTAACTGAAAACTCACCTTCAGTTACTGTAAACCAGTGGGTTCAGATACTGATAGTGAGTTTTTAGTCACTGAAAACCAGTTTTCAGTTACTGACAGTTGGTTTTCAGTCAAAAACAATGATTTTTCAGTTACTGACAGTGTGTTTTCAGTTACCGACAGTAGGTTTTCAGTCAAAAATATTGGGTTTTCAGTCACTGACAGTGTGTTTATAGTCAAAAACTGTAAGGTTTTCAGTTACTGGCAGTGGGGTTTCAGTCACTGACAGTGAGTTTTCAGTTACTGACGGTGAGTTTTCAGTTACTGACAATGGGTTTTCAGTCACTGACAGTGGGTAAATAGTCAATGACTGTGAGTTTTCAGTCACTGACAGTAAATTTTCAGATACTAAAACCCACTGTCGGTGACTGAAAACCCACTGTCAATAACTGAAAACTCCTCATCTGTAAATGAAAACCCACTTTCAGTAACTGAAAACTTACTGTCAGTGACTGAAAACCCACTGTCAATAACTGAAAACTCCTCATCTGTAAATGAAAACCCACTTTCAGTAACTGAAAACTTACTGTCAGTGACTGAAAATTCACTGTCAGTAACTGAAAATTCATCATCAGTGAGTGAACACCCACTGTCAGTAACTGAAAACTTAATGTCAGTGACAGGTTTCAGTTACTGACAGTGGGGTTTCAGTTAATGACAGCGAGTTTTCAGTTACTGACAGTGTCTTTTCAGTCACTGACAGTAAGTTTTTAGTTACTGAAAGTGGGTTTTCAGTTACTGATGATGTGTTTTCAGTTATTGACAGTGGGGTTTCAGTAACTGACAGTGGGGTTTCAGTTACTGACAGTGAGTTTTCAGTCACTGACAGTAAGTTTTCAGTAACTGAAAGTGGGTTTTCAGTTACAGATGATGAGTTTTAAGTTACTGACAGTGAGTTTTCAGTCACTGACAGAATGGTTTCAGTTACTACTGATGATGTGTTTTCAGTTTCTGACAGTGAATTGTCAGTCACTGACAGTAAGTTTTCAGTTACTGAAAGTGGGTTTTCAGTTAGAGATGAGGAGTTTTCAGTTATTGACAGTGGGTTTTCAGTCACTGACAGTAAGTTTTCAGTTACTGAAAGTGGGTTTTATAGTTACTGATGATGAGTTTTCAGTTATTGACAGTGGGTTTTCAGTCACTGACAGTGGGTGTTCACTCACTGATGATGAATTTTCATTTACTGACAGTGAATTTTCAGTCACTGACAGTAAGTTTTCAGTTACTGAAAGTGGGTTTTTAGTTACTGATGATGAGTTTTCAGTTACTGACAGTGAGTTTTCAGTCACTGATCGTAAGTTTTCAGATACAGAAAGTAGGTTTTTAGTAACTGATGATGAGTTTTCAGTTACTGACAGTGAGTTTTCAGTCACTGACATTAACTTTTAAGTTACTGAAAGTGGGTTTTTAGTTACTGATGATGAGTTTTTAGTTACTGAGAGTTAGTTTTTAGTCACTAACAGTAAGTTTTCAGTTACTGAAAGTAGGTTTTCAGTAAATGATGATGAGATTTCAGTTATTGACAGTGGGTTTATAGTCAATGACTGTGAGTTTTCAATTACTGACAGTGGGGTTTCTGTAGCTGACAGTGGCGTTTCAGTCACTGAAAATGAGTTTTCAGTTACTGATTGTGAGTTTTCTGTCACTGACAGTAAGTTTTCAGTTAATGAAAGTGGGTTTTCAGTTACTGATGATGAGTTTTCAGTTACTGACAGTGAGTTTTCAGTCACTGAAAGTAAGTTTCCAGTCACTGAAAGTGGGTTTTCAGTTACTGATGATGAGTTTTCAGTTATTGACAGTGGGTTTACAGTTAATGATCGTGAGTTTTCAGTTACTGACAATGGGTTTTCAGTGACTGACAGTGGGTTTATAGTAAGTGACTATGAGTTTTCAGTCTCTGACAGTAAGTTTTCAGTTACTGAAAGTGTGTTTTCAATACTGATGATTAGTTTTCAGTTACTGACAGTGGGTTTTCAGTCACTGACAGTAAGTTTTCAGTTACTGAAAGTGGGTTTTCAGTCACAGACAATGTGTTTCAGTGACTTATAGTGGGTTTTCAGTTTCTGACCGTGAGTTTTCAGTCACAGACAATGTGTTTCAGAAACTAACAGTGAGTTTTCAGTGGGGTTTCAGTCACTGAAAATGAGTTTTCAGTTACTGATTGTGAGTTTTCTGTCACTGACAGTAAGTTTTCAGTTAATAAAAGTGGGTTTTCAGTTACTGATGATGAGTTTTCAGTTACTGACAGTGAGTTTTCAGTCACTGAAAGTAAGTTTCCAGTTACTGAAAGTGGGTTTTCAGTTACTGATGATGAGTTTTCAGTTATTGACAGTGGGTTAACAGTTAATGATCGTGAGTTTTCAGTTACTTACAATGGGTTTTCAGTGACTGACAGTGGGTTTATAGTAAGTGACTATGAGTTTTCAGTCACTGACAGTAAGTTTTCAGTTACTGAAAGTGTGTTTTCAATACTGATGATTAGTTTTCAGTTACTGACAGTGGGTTTTCAGTCACTGACAGTAGGTTTTCAGTTACTGAAAGTGGGTTTTAAGTCACAGACAATGTGTTTCAGTAACTTATAGTGGGTTTTCAGTTTCTGACCGTGAGTTTTCAGTCACAGACAATGTGTTTCAGAAACTAACAGTGAGTTTTCAGTGGGGTTTTAGTCACTGAAAATGAGTTTTCAGTTACTGATTGTGAGTTTTCTGTCACTGACAGTAAGTTTTCAGTTAATAAAAGTGGGTGTTCAGTTACTGATGATGAGTTTTCAGTCACTGAAAGTAAGTTTCCAGTTACTGAAAGTGGGTTTTCATTTACTGATGATGAGTTTTCGGTTATTGACAGTGGGTTTATAGTTAATGATCAGTTACTGATTGTGAGTTTTCTGTCACTGACAGTAAGTTTTCAGTTAATAAAAGTGGGTTTTCAGTTACTGATGATGAGTTTTCAGTTACTGACAGTGAGTTTTCAGTCACTGAAAGTAAGTTTCCAGTTACTGAAAGTGGGTTTTCAGTTACTGATGATGAGTTTTCAGTTATTGACAGTGGGTTTATAGTTAATGATCGTGAGTTTTCAGTTACTGACAATGGGTTTTCAGTGACTGACAGTGGGTTTATAGTAAGTGACTATGAGTTTTCAGTCACTGACAGTAAGTTTTCAGTTACTGAAAGTGTGTTTTCAATACTGATGATGAGTTTTCAGTTACTGACAGTGGGTTTTCAGTCACTGACAGTAAGTTTTCAGTTACTGAAAGTGGGTTTTCAGTTACTGACAGTGGGTGTTCACTCACTGATGATGAGTTTTCAGTTACTGACAGTGAATTGTCAGTCACTGACAGTAAGTTTTCAGTAACTGAAAGTGGGTTTTTAGTTACTGATGATGAGTTTTCAGTTACTGAAAGTGGGTTTTCAGTTAGAGATGAGGAGTTTTCAGTTATTGACAGTGGGTTTTCAGTCACTGACAGTAAGTTTTCAGTTACTGAAAGTGGGTTTTTAGTTACTGATGATGAGTTTTCAGTTACTGACAGTGAGTTTTCAGTCACTGATCGTAAGTTTTCAGATACATAAAGTAGGTTTTTAGTTACTGATGATGAGTTTTCAGTTATTGACAGTGGGTTTTCAGTCACTGACAGTGGGTGTTAACTCACTGATGATGAATTTTCATTTACTGACAGTGAATTTTCAGTCACTGACAGTAAGTTTTCAGTAACTGAAAGTGGGTTTTTAGTTACTGATGATGAGTTTTCAGTTACTGACAGTGAGTTTTCAGTCACTGATCGTAAGTTTTCAGATACAGAAAGTAGGTTTTTAGTAACTGATGATGAGTTTTCAGTTACTGACAGTGAGTTTTCAGTCACTGACATTAACTTTTAAGTTACTGAAAGTGGGGTTTCAGTTACTGATGATGAGTTTTTAGTTACTGACAGTAAGTTTTTAGTCACTAACAGTAAGTTTTCAGTTACTGAAAGTAGGTTTTCAGTAAATGATGATGAGATTTCAGTTATTGACAGTGGGTTTATAGTCAATGACTGTGAGTTTTCAATTACTGACAGTGGGGTTTCTGTAGCTGACAGTGGGGTTTCAGTCACTGAAAATGAGTTTTCAGTTACTGATTGTGAGTTTTCTGTCACTGACAGTAAGTTTTCAGTTAATGAAAGTGGGTTTTCAGTTACTGATGATGAGTTTTCAGTTACTGAAAGTAAGTTTCCAGTCACTGAAAGTGGGTTTTCAGTTACTGATGATGAGTTTTCAGTTATTGACAGTGGGTTTACAGTTAATGATCGTGAGTTTTCAGTTACTGACAATGGGTTTTCAGTGACTGACAGTGGGTTTATAGTAAGTGACTATGAGTTTTCAGTCTCTGACAGTAAGTTTTCAGTTACTGAAAGTGTGTTTTCAATACTGATGATTAGTTTTCAGTTACTGACAGTGGGTTTTCAGTCACTGACAGTAAGTTTTCAGTTACTGAAAGTGGGTTTTCAGTCACAGACAATGTGTTTCAGTGACTTATAGTGGGTTTTCAGTTTCTGACCGTGAGTTTTCAGTCACAGACAATGTGTTTCAGAAACTAACAGTGAGTTTTCAGTGGGGTTTCAGTCACTGAAAATGAGTTTTCAGTTACTGATTGTGAGTTTTCTGTCACTGACAGTAAGTTTTCAGTTAATAAAAGTGGGTTTTCAGTTACTGATGATGAGTTTTCAGTTACTGACAGTGAGTTTTCAGTCACTGAAAGTAAGTTTCCAGTTACTGAAAGTGGGTTTTCAGTTACTGATGATGAGTTTTCAGTTATTGACAGTGGGTTTATAGTTAATGATCGTGAGTTTTCAGTTACTGACAATGGGTTTTCAGTGACTGACAGTGGGTTTATAGTAAGTGACTATGAGTTTTCAGTCACTGACAGTAAGTTTTCAGTTACTGAAAGTGTGTTTTCAATACTGATGATGAGTTTTCAGTTACTGACAGTGCGTTTTCAGTCACTGACAGTAAGTTTTCAGTTACTGAAAGTGGGTTTTCAGTTACTGACAGTGGGTGTTCACTCACTGATGATGAGTTTTCAGTTACTGACAGTGAATTGTCAGTCACTGACAGTAAGTTTTCAGTTACTGAAAGTGGGTTTTCAGTTAGAGATGAGGAGTTTTCAGTTATTGACAGTGGGTTTTCAGTCACTGACAGTAAGTTTTCAGTTACTGAAAGTGGGTTTTATAGTTACTGATGATGAGTTTTCAGTTATTGACAGTGGGTTTTCAGTCACTGACAGTGGGTGTTCACTCACTGATGATGCATTTTCATTTACTGACAGTGAATTTTCAGTCACTGACAGTAAGTTTTCAGTTACTGATAGTGGGTTTTCAGTTACTGATGATGAGTTTTCAGTTACTGACAGTGAGTTTTCAGTCACTGATCGTAAGTTTTCAGATACAGAAAGTAGGTTTTTAGTAACTGATGACGAGTTTTCAGTTACTGACTGTGAGTTTTCAGTCCCTTACAGTAAGTTTTTAGTAACTGAAAGTTGATTTTCAGTTACTGGTGATGAGTTTTCAGTTACTAACAGAGAGTTTTCAGTCACTGACATTAACTTTTCAGTCACTGAAAGTGGGTTTTCAGTTACTGATGATGAGTTTTTAGTTACTGACAGTTAGTTTTTAGTCACTAACAGTAAGTTTTCAGTTAATGAAAGTGGGTTTTCAGTTACTGATGATGAGTTTTCAGTTACTGACAGTGAGTTTTCAGTCACTGAAAGTAAGTTTCCAGTTACTGAAAGTGGGTTTTCAGTTACTGATGATGAGTTTCCAGTTATTGACAGTGGGTTTACAGTTAATGATCGTGAGTTTTCAGTTACTTACAATGGGTTTTCAGTGACTGACAGTGGGTTTATAGTAAGTGACTATGAGTTTTCAGTCACAAACAGTAAGTTTTCAGTTACTGAAAGTGTGTTTTCAATACTGATGATTAGTTTTCAGTTACTGACAGTGGGTTTTCAGTCACTGACAGTAAGTTTTCAGTTACTGAAAGTGGGTTTTCAGTCACAGACAATGTGTTTCAGTAACTTATAGTGGGTTTTCAGTTTCTGACCGTGAGTTTTCAGTCACAGACAATGTGTTTCAGAAACTAACAGTGAGATTTCAGTGGGGTTTCAGTCACTGAAAATGAGTTTTCAGTTACTGATTATGAGTTTTCTGTCACTGACAGTAAGTTTTCAGTTAATAAAAGTGGGTTTTCAGTTACTGATGATGAGTTTTCAGTAACTGACAGTGAGTTTTCAGTCACTGAAAGTAAAATTCCAGTTACTGAAAGTGGGTTTTCAGTTACTAATGATGAGTTTTCGGTTATTGACAGTGGGTTTATAGTTAATGATCGTGAGTTTTCAGTTACTGACAATGGGTTTTCATTGACTGACAGTGGGTTTATAGTAAGTGACTATGAGTTTTCAGTCACTGACAGTAAGTTTTCAGTTACTGAAAGTGTGTTTTCAATACTGATGATGAGTTTTCAGTTACTGACAGTGGGTTTTCAGTCACTGACAGTAAGTTTTCAGTTACTGAAAGTGGGTTTTCAGTCACAGACAATGTGTTTCAGTAACTTATAGTGTGTTTTCAGTTTCTGACCGTGAGTTTTCAGTCACAGACAATGTGTTTCAGAAACTAACAGTGAGTTTTCAGTTTTTGACAGTGGGTGTTCAGTCACTGACGATGAGTTTTCAGTCACTGACATTGGGTTTTCAGTCACTGATAGTGAGTTTTCAGTAACTGACACCATGTTTTCAGTAACTGACAGTTGGTTTTCAGTCAATGACAATGATTTTTCAGTCACTGACTGTGAGTATTCAGTAACTGACAGTTGGTTTTCAGTCAATGACAATGATTTTTCAGTCACTGACAGTGAGTTTTCTGTTTCTGACAGTAGGTTTTCAGTCACTGACAGTGAGTTTTCAGTCACCGACAGTGGGTTTTCAGTAACTGACACCGAGTTTTCAGTTACTGACAGTTGGTTTTCAGTCAAAGACAATGATTTTTCAGTCACTGACAGTCAGTAACTGAAAACCCACTTTCAGTAAATGAAAACTTACTGTCAGTGACTGAAAACCCACTGTCAATAACTGAAAACTCCTCATCTGTAAATGAAAACCCACTTTCAGGAACTGAAAACTTACTGTCAGTGACTGAAAACCCATTGTCAATAACTGAAAACTCCTCATCTGTAAATGAAAACCCACTTTCAGTAACTGAAAACTTACTGTCAGTAACTGAAAACTCATCATCAGTGAGTGAACACCCACTGTCAGTAACTGAAAACCGCCTTTCAGTAAATGAAAACTTACTGTCAGTGACTGAAAACTCACTCTCAATAACTGAAAACTCATCGTCAGTGACTGAACACCTACGTTACTGAAACACATTGTCTGTGACTGAAAACCCATTTTCAGTAACTGAAAATCCACTGTCAATAACTGGAAACCCATTGTCAGTAACTGAAAACTCACCGTCAGTAACGGAAACACATTGTCTGTGACTGAAAACCCACTTTCAGTAACTGAAAACTTACTGTCACTGACTGAAAACTCACTGTCAGAAACTGAAAACACATCATCAGTAGTAACTGAAAACATTCTGTCAGTGACTGAAAACTCAATGTCAGTAACTGAAAACTCATCATCTGTAACTGAAAACCCACTTTCAGTTACTGAAAACTTACTGTCAGTGACTGAAAACTCACTGTCAGTAACTGAAACCCCACTGTCAGTAACTGAAACCCCACTGTCAATAACTGAAAACTCATCATCAGTAACTGAAAACCCACTTTCAGTAACTAAAAACTTACTGTCAGTGACTGAAAAGACACTGTCAGTAACTCAAAACTCGCTGTCATTAACTGAAACCCCACTGTCAGTAACTGAAACCCCACTGTCAGTAACTGAAACCCCACTGTCAATTACTGAAAACTCATCATCAGTAACTGAAAACCCACTTTCAGTAACTGAAAACTTACTGCCAGTGACTGAAGACTCACAGTCAGTAACTGAAAACTCACAGTCAGTTACTGAAAACTCACTGTCAGTGACTGAAAATCCACTGTCAGTAACTGAAAACCCATTGTCAGTAACTGAAAACTCACCGTCAGTAACTGAAACACATTGTCTGTGACTGAAAACCCACTTTCAGTAACTTAAAACTTACTGTTAGTAACTAAAAACTCATCATCAGTATTGAAAACCCACTGTCAGTAACTGAAAACCCATTGTTAGTAACTGAAAACTCACCTTCAGTAACTGTAAACCAGTGGGTTCAGTTACTGACAGTGAGTGTTCAGTCGCTGACGATGAGTTTTCAGTTACTGACAGTGGGTTTTCAATCACTGACAGTAAGTTTTCAGTAACTGAAAGTTGGTTTTCAGTTACTGGTGATGAGTTTTCAGTTACTGACAGTGAGTTTTCAGACACTGACATTAACTTTTCAGTTACTGAAAGTGGGTTTTCAGTTACTGATGATGAGTTTTTAGTTACTGACAGTTAGTTTTTAGTCACTAACAGTAAGTTTTCAGTCACTGAAAATGAGTTTTCAGTTACTGATTGTGAGTTTTCTGTCACTGACATTAAGTTTTCAGTTACTGACAGTGGGTGTTCATTCACTGATGATGAGTTTTCAGTTACTGACTGTGAATTTTCAGTCACTGACAGTAAGTTTTCAGTTCCTGAAAGTGGGTTTTCATTTACAGATGAGGAGTTTTCAGTTATTGACAGTGGGTTTTCAGTCACTGACAGTAAGTTTTCATTTACTGAAAGTGGGTTTTCAGTTATTGACTGTCAGTGACTGAAAAATCATTGTCTTTGACTGAAAACCAACTGTCAGTAACTGAAAACTCGGTGTCATTTACTGAAAACCCACTGTCGGTGACTGAAAACTCACTGTCAGTGACTGAAAACCTACTGTCAGAAACTGAAAACTCACTGTCAGTGACCGAAAAATCATTGTCATTGACTGAAAACCAACTGTCAGTTACTAAATACTCACAGTCAGTGACTGAAAAATCATTGTCATTGACTGAAAACCAACCGTCAGTTACTGAAAACATGGTGTCAGTAACTGAAAACTCACTATCAGTGACTGAAAACCCAATGTCAGTGACTGAAAACTCATCGTCAGTGACTGAACACCCACTGTCAAAAACTGAAAACTCACTGTTAGTTTCTGAAACATATTGTCTGTGACTGAAAACTCACGGTCAGAAACTGAAAACACACTATAAGTTACTGAAACACATTGTCTGTGACTGAAAACCCACTTTCAGTAACTGAAAACTTACTGTCAGTGACTGAAAACCCACTGTCAGTAACTGAAAACTCAGCATCAGTATTGAAAACACACTTTCAGTAACTGAAAACTTACTGTCAGTGACTGAAAACTCATAGTCACTTACTATAAACCCACTGTCAGTCACTGAAAACCCATTGTCAGTAACTGAAAACTCACGATCATTAACTATAAACCCACTGTCAATAACCGAAAACTCATCATCAGAAAATGAAAACCCACTTTCAGTAACTGGAAACTTACTTTCAGTGACTGAAAACTCATCATCAGTAACTGAAAACCCACTTTTATTAACTGAAAACTTACTGTCAGTGACAGAAAACTCACAATCAGTAACTGAAAACTCAGTTTCAGTGACTAAAACCCCACTGAAAACTCACTGTTAGTTTCTGAAACACATTGTCTGTGACTGAAAACTCACGGTCAGAAACTGAAAACCCACTATAAGTTACTGAAACACATTGTCTGTGACTGAAAACCCACTTTCAGTAACTGAAAACTTACTGTCAGTGACTGAAAACCCACTGTCAGTAACTGAAAACTAATCATCAGTATTGAAAACACACTTTCAGTAACTGAAAACTTACTGTCAGTGACTGAAAACTCATAGTCACTTACTATAAACCCACTGTCAGTCACTGAAAACCCATTGTAAGTAACTGAAAACTCACGATCATTAACTGTTAACCCACTGTCAATAACTGAAAACTCATCATCAGTAACTGAAAACCCACTTTCAGTAACTGGAAACTTACTTTCAGTGACTGAAAACTCACTGTCAGTAACTGAAAACTCATCATCAGTAACTAAAAACCCACTTTCATTAACTGAAAACTTACTGTCAGTGACAGAAAACTCACAATCAGTAACTGAAAACTCATTTTCAGTGACTGAAACCCCACTGTCAGCTACAGAAACCCCACTGTCAGTAATTGAAAACTCACAGTCATTGACTATAAACCCACTGTCAATAACTGAAATCTCATCATCAGTTACTGAAAACCTACTTTCAGTTACTGAAAACTTACTGTTAGTGACTAAAAACTAACTGTCAGTAACTAAAAACTCATCATCAGTAACTGAAAACCCACTTTCAGTGACTGAAAAGTTAATGTCAGTGACTGAAAACTCTCTGTTAGTAACTGAAAACTCATCACCAGTAACTGAAAATCAACTTTCAGTTACTAAAAACTTACTGTAAGTGACTGAAAACTCACAGTCAGTAACTGAAAACTCATCATCAGTTACTAAAAACCTACTTTCTGTATCTGAAAACTTACGATCAGTTACTGAAAACTCACTGTCAGTAACTGAAAACTCATCATCAGTAACTGAAAACCCACTATCAGTAACTGAAAACTTACTGTCAGTGACTGAAAATTCACTGTCAGTAAATGAAAATGCATCAACAGTGAGTGAACACCCACTGTCAGTGACTGAAAACCCACTGTCAATAACTGAAAACTCATCATCAGTAACTATAAAACCCACTTTCAGTAACTGAAAACTTACTGTCAGTGACTGAAAACCCACTGTCAATAACTGAAAACTCCTCATCTCTAACTGAAAACCCACTTTCAGTAACTGAAAACTTACTGTCAGTGACTGACAATTCACTGTCAGTAACTGAAAACTCATCATCAGTGAGTGAACACCCACTGTCAGTAACTGAAAACCCACTCTCAGTTACTGAAAACTTACTGTCAGTGACTGAAAACTCACTCTCAATAACTGAAAACTCATCGTCAGTGACTGTACAACCACTGTCAGAAACTGAAAACTCACTGTTAGTTACTGAAACACATTTTCTGTGACTAAAAACCCATTTACAGTAACTGAAAACTAACTGTCAGTGACTGAAAATCCACTGTGAGTAACTGAAAACTCATCATCAGTTACTAAAAACCTACTTTCTGTATCTGAAAACTTACGATCAGTGACTGAAAACTTACTGTCAGGAACTGAAAACCCTCTTTCAGTAACTGAAAACTTACTGTCATTGACTGAAAACTCACTGTCAGTGACTGAAACCCCACTGTCAGTAACTGAAAACTCACAGTCATTGACTATAAACCCACTGTCAGTGACTGAAAACCCACTGTTTTTGACTGAAAACCTACTGTCAGTAACTGAAAACTCATCATCAGTATTGAAAACCCACTGTCAGTAACTGAAAACCCACTTTCAGTAACTGAAAACTCACTGTCAGTAACTGAAAACTCATCATCAGTAACTGAAAACCCACTTTCATTAACTGAAAACTTACTGTCAGTGACAAAAAACTCACAATCAGTAACTGAAAACTCATTGTCAGTGACTGAAAACCCACTGTCAGTTACTGAAACCCCGCTGTCAGTAATTGAAAACTCACAGTCATTGACTATAAACCCACTGTCAGTGATTGAAAACTCACAGTCAGTAACTGAAAACTCATCATCAGTTACTAAAAACCTACTTTCTGTAACTGAAAACTTACTGTCAGTGACTGAAAATTCACTGTCAGTAACTGAAAACTCATCATCAGTAACTGGAAACCCACTTGCAGTAACTGAAAACTTACTGTAAGTGACTGAAAATTCACTGTCAGTAACTGAAAACTCATCATCAGTGAGTGAACACCCACTGTCAGTGACTGAGCACCCACTGTCAATAACTGAAAACTCATCATCAGTAACTATAAAATTCACTTTCAGTAACTGAAAACTTACTGTCAGTGACTGAAAACCCACTGTCAATAACTGAAAACTCCTCATCTGTAAATGAAAACCCACTTTCAGTAACTGAAAACTTACTGTCAGTGACTGAAAATTCACTGTCAGTAACTGAAAATTCATCATCAGTGAGTGAACACCCACTGTCAGTAACTGAAAACTTAATGTCAGTGACAGGTTTCAGTTACTGACAGTGGGGTTTCAGTTAATGACAGCGAGTTTTCAGTTACTGACAGTGTCTTTTCAGTCACTGACAGTAAGTTTTTAGTTACTGAAAGTGGGTTTTCAGTTACTGATGATGTGTTTTCAGTTATTGACAGTGGGGTTTCAGTAACTGACAGTGGGGTTTCAGTTACTGACAGTGAGTTTTCAGTCACTGACAGTAAGTTTTCAGTAACTGAAAGTGGGTTTTCAGTTACAGATGATGAGTTTTAAGTTACTGACAGTGAGTTTTCAGTCACTGACAGAATGGTTTCAGTTACTACTGATGATGTGTTTTCAGTTTCTGACAGTGAATTGTCAGTCACTGACAGTAAGTTTTCAGTTACTGAAAGTGGGTTTTCAGTTAGAGATGAGGAGTTTTCAGTTATTGACAGTGGGTTTTCAGTCACTGACAGTAAGTTTTCAGTTACTGAAAGTGGGTTTTATAGTTACTGATGATGAGTTTTCAGTTATTGACAGTGGGTTTTCAGTCACTGACAGTGGGTGTTCACTCACTGATGATGAATTTTCATTTACTGACAGTGAATTTTCAGTCACTGACAGTAAGTTTTCAGTTACTGAAAGTGGGTTTTTAGTTACTGATGATGAGTTCTCAGTTACTGACAGTGAGTTTTCAGTCACTGATCGTAAGTTTTCAGATACAGAAAGTAGGTTTTTAGTAACTGATGATGAGTTTTCAGTTACTGACAGTGAGTTTTCAGTCACTGACATTAACTTTTAAGTTACTGAAAGTGGGTTTTTAGTTACTGATGATGAGTTTTTAGTTACTGAGAGTTAGTTTTTAGTCACTGAAAGTAAGTTTCCAGTTACTGAAAGTGGGTTTTCAGTTACTGATGATGAGTTTTCAGTTATTGACAGTGGGTTTATAGTTAATGATCGTGAGTTTTCAGTTACTGACAATGGGTTTTCAGTGACTGACAGTGGGTTTATAGTAAGTGACTATGAGTTTTCAGTCACTGACAGTAAGTTTTCAGTTACTGAAAGTGTGTTTTCAATACTGATGATGAGTTTTCAGTTACTGACAGTGGGTTTTCAGTCACTGACAGTAAGTTTTCAGTTACTGAAAGTGGGTTTTCAGTTACTGACAGTGGGTGTTCACTCACTGATGATGAGTTTTCAGTTACTGAAAGTGGGTTTTTAGTTACTGATGATGAGTTTTCAGTTACTGAAAGTGGGTTTTCAGTTAGAGATGAGGAGTTTTCAGTTATTGACAGTGGGTTTTCAGTCACTGACAGTAAGTTTTCAGTTACTGAAAGTGGGTTTTTAGTTACTGATGATGAGTTTTCAGTTACTGACAGTGAGTTTTCAGTCACTGATCGTAAGTTTTCAGATACATAAAGTAGGTTTTTAGTTACTGATGATGAGTTTTCAGTTATTGACAGTGGGTTTTCAGTCACTGACAGTGGGTGTTCACTCACTGATGATGAATTTTCATTTACTGACAGTGAATTTTCAGTCACTGACAGTAAGTTTTCAGTAACTGAAAGTGGGTTTTTAGTTACTGATGATGAGTTTTCAGTTACTGACAGTGAGTTTTCAGTCACTGATCGTAAGTTTTCAGATACAGAAAGTAGGTTTTTAGTAACTGATGATGAGTTTTCAGTTACTGACAGTGAGTTTTCAGTCACTGACATTAACTTTTAAGTTACTGAAAGTGGGTTTTCAGTTACTGATGATGAGTTTTTAGTTACTGACAGTAAGTTTTTAGTCACTAACAGTAAGTTTTCAGTTACTGAAAGTAGGTTTTCAGTAAATGATGATGAGATTTCAGTTATTGACAGTGGGTTTATAGTCAATGACTGTGAGTTTTCAATTACTGACAGTGGGGTTTCTGTAGCTGACAGTGGGGTTTCAGTTACTGAAAATGAGTTTTCAGTTACTGATTGTGAGTTTTCTGTCACTGACAGTAAGTTTTCAGTTAATGAAAGTGGGTTTTCAGTTACTGATGATGAGTTATCAGTTACTGAAAGTAAGTTTCCAGTCACTGAAAGTGGGTTTTCAGTTACTGATGATGAGTTTTCAGTTATTGACAGTGGGTTTACAGTTAATGATCGTGAGTTTTCAGTTACTGACAATGGGTTTTCAGTGACTGACAGTGGGTTTATAGTAAGTGACTATGAGTTTTCAGTCTCTGACAGTAAGTTTTCAGTTACTGAAAGTGTGTTTTCAATACTGATGATTAGTTTTCAGTTACTGACAGTGGGTTTTCAGTCACTGACAGTAAGTTTTCAGTTACTGAAAGTGGGTTTTCAGTCACAGACAATGTGTTTCAGTGACTTATAGTGGGTTTTCAGTTTCTGACCGTGAGTTTTCAGTCACAGACAATGTGTTTCAGAAACTAACAGTGAGTTTTCAGTGGGGTTTCAGTCACTGAAAATGAGTTTTCAGTTACTGATTGTGAGTTTTCTGTCACTGACAGTAAGTTTTCAGTTAATAAAAGTGGGTTTTCAGTTACTGATGATGAGTTTTCAGTTACTGACAGTGAGTTTTCAGTCACTGAAAGTAAGTTTCCAGTTACTGAAAGTGGGTTTTCAGTTACTGATGATGAGTTTTCAGTTATTGACAGTTGGTTTATAGTTAATGATCGTGAGTTTTCAGTTACTGACAATGGGTTTTCAGTGACTGACAGTGGGTTTATAGTAAGTGACTATGAGTTTTCAGTCACTGACAGTAAGTTTTCAGTTACTGAAAGTGTGTTTTCAATACTGATGATGAGTTTTCAGTTACTGACAGTGCGTTTTCAGTCACTGACAGTAAGTTTTCAGTTACTGAAAGTGGGTTTTCAGTTACTGACAGTGGGTGTTCACTCACTGATGATGAGTTTTCAGTTACTGACAGTGAATTGTCAGTCACTGACAGTAAGTTTTCAGTTACTGAAAGTGGGTTTTCAGTTAGAGATGAGGAGTTTTCAGTTATTGACAGTGGGTTTTCAGTCACTGACAGTAAGTTTTCAGTTACTGAAAGTGGGTTTTATAGTTACTGATGATGAGTTTTCAGTTATTGACAGTGGGTTTTCAGTCACTGACAGTGGGTGTTCACTCACTGATGATGCATTTTCATTTACTGACAGTGAATTTTCAGTCACTGACAGTAAGTTTTCAGTTACTGATAGTGGGTTTTCAGTTACTGATGATGAGTTTTCAGTTACTGACAGTGAGTTTTCAGTCACTGATCGTAAGTTTTCAGATACAGAAAGTAGGTTTTTAGTAACTGATGATGAGTTTTCAGTTACTGACTGTGAGTTTTCAGTCCCTTACAGTAAGTTTTTAGTAACTGAAAGTTGATTTTCAGTTACTGGTGATGAGTTTTCAGTTACTAACAGAGAGTTTTCAGTCACTGACATTAACTTTTCAGTCACTGAAAGTGGGTTTTCAGTTACTGATGATGAGTTTTTAGTTACTGACAGTTAGTTTTTAGTCACTAACAGTAAGTTTTCAGTTACTGAAAGTAGGTTTTCAGTAACTGATGATGAGATTTCAGTTATTGACAGTGGGTTTATAGTCAGTCAGTTACTGATTGTGAGTTTTCTGTCACTGACAGTAAGTTTTCAGTTAATGAAAGTGGGTTTTCAGTTACTGATGATGAGTTTTCAGTTACTGACAGTGAGTTTTCAGTCACTGAAAGTAAGTTTCCAGTTACTGAAAGTGGGTTTTCAGTTACTGATGATGAGTTTCCAGTTATTGACAGTGGGTTTACAGTTAATGATCGTGAGTTTTCAGTTACTTACAATGGGTTTTCAGTGACTGACAGTGGGTTTATAGTAAGTGACTATGAGTTTTCAGTCACAAACAGTAAGTTTTCAGTTACTGAAAGTGTGTTTTCAATACTGATGATTAGTTTTCAGTTACTGACAGTGGGTTTTCAGTCACTGACAGTAAGTTTTCAGTTACTGAAAGTGGGTTTTCAGTCACAGACAATGTGTTTCAGTAACTTATAGTGGGTTTTCAATTTCTGACCGTGAGTTTTCAGTCACAGACAATGTGTTTCAGAAACTAACAGTGAGATTTCAGTGGGGTTTCAGTCACTGAAAATGAGTTTTCAGTTACTGATTATGAGTTTTCTGTCACTGACAGTAAGTTTTCAGTTAATAAAAGTGGGTTTTCAGTTACTGATGATGAGTTTTCAGTAACTGACAGTGAGTTTTCAGTCACTGAAAGTAAAATTCCAGTTACTGAAAGTGGGTTTTCAGTTACTAATGATGAGTTTTCGGTTATTGACAGTGGGTTTATAGTTAATGATCGTGAGTTTTCAGTTACTGACAATGGGTTTTCAGTGACTGACAGTGGGTTTATAGTAAGTGACTATGAGTTTTCAGTCACTGACAGTAAGTTTTCAGTTACTGAAAGTGTGTTTTCAATACTGATGATGAGTTTTCAGTTACTGACAGTGGGTTTTCAGTCACTGACAGTAAGTTTTCAGTTACTGAAAGTGGGTTTTCAGTCACAGACAATGTGTTTCAGTAACTTATAGTGTGTTTTCAGTTTCTGACCGTGAGTTTTCAGTCACAGACAATGTGTTTCAGAAACTAACAGTGAGTTTTCAGTTTTTGACAGTGGGTGTTCAGTCACTGACGATGAGTTTTCAGTCACTGACATTGGGTTTTCAGTCACTGATAGTGAGTTTTCAGTAACTGACACCATGTTTTCAGTAACTGACAGTTGGTTTTCAGTCAATGACAATGATTTTTCAGTCACTGACTGTGAGTATTCAGTAACTGACAGTTGGTTTTCAGTCAATGACAATGATTTTTCAGTCACTGACAGTGAGTTTTCAGTTTCTGACAGTAGGTTTTCAGTCACTGACAGTGAGTTTTCAGTCACCGACAGTGGGTTTTCAGTAACTGACACCGAGTTTTCAGTTACTGACAGTTGGTTTTCAGTCAAAGACAATGATTTTTCAGTCACTGACAGTCAGTAACTGAAAACCCACTTTCAGTAAATGAAAACTTACTGTCAGTGACTGAAAACCCACTGTCAATAACTGAAAACTCCTCATCTGTAAATGAAAACCCACTTTCAGGAACTGAAAACTTACTGTCAGTGACTGAAAACCCACTGTCAATAACTGAAAACTCCTCATCTGTAAATGAAAACCCACTTTCAGTAACTGAAAACTTACTGTCAGTAACTGAAAACTCATCATCAGTGAGTGAACACCCACTGTCAGTAACTGAAAACCGCCTTTCAGTAAATGAAAACTTACTGTCAGTGACTGAAAACTCACTCTCAATAACTGAAAACTCATCGTCAGTGACTGAACACCTACGTTACTGAAACACATTGTCTGTGACTGAAAACCCATTTTCAGTAACTGAAAATCCACTGTCAGTAACTGGAAACCCATTGTCAGTAACTGAAAACTCACCGTCAGTAACGGAAACACATTGTCTGTGACTGAAAACCCACTTTCAGTAACTGAAAACTTACTGTCACTGACTGAAAACTCACTGTCAGAAACTGAAAACACATCATCAGTAGTAACTGAAAACATTCTGTCAGTGACTGAAAACTCAATGTCAGTAACTGAAAACTCATCATCTGTAACTGAAAACCCACTTTCAGTTACTGAAAACTTACTGTCAGTGACTGAAAACTCACTGTCAGTAACTGAAACCCCACTGTCAGTAACTGAAACCCCACTGTCAATAACTGAAAACTCATCATCAGTAACTGAAAACCCACTTTCAGTAACTAAAAACTTACTGTCAGTGACTGAAAAGACACTGTCAGTAACTCAAAACTCGCTGTCATTAACTGAAACCCCACTGTCAGTAACTGAAACCCCACTGTCAGTAACTGAAACCCCACTGTCAATTACTGAAAACTCATCATCAGTAACTGAAAACCCACTTTCAGTAACTGAAAACTTACTGCCAGTGACTGAAGACTCACAGTCAGTAACTGAAAACTCACAGTCAGTTACTGAAAACTCACTGTCAGTGACTGAAAATCCACTGTCAGTAACTGAAAACCCATTGTCAGTAACTGAAAACTCACCGTCAGTAACTGAAACACATTGTCTGTGACTGAAAACCCACTTTCAGTAACTTAAAACTTACTGTTAGTAACTAAAAACTCATCATCAGTATTGAAAACCCACTGTCAGTAACTGAAAACCCATTGTTAGTAACTGAAAACTCACCTTCAGTAACTGTAAACCAGTGGGTTCAGTTACTGACAGTGAGTGTTCAGTCGCTGACGATGAGTTTTCAGTTACTGACAGTGGGTTTTCAATCACTGACAGTAAGTTTTCAGTAACTGAAAGTTGGTTTTCAGTTACTGGTGATGAGTTTTCAGTTACTGACAGTGAGTTTTCAGACACTGACATTAACTTTTCAGTTACTGAAAGTGGGTTTTCAGTTACTGATGATGAGTTTTTAGTTACTGACAGTTAGTTTTTAGTCACTAACAGTAAGTTTCAGTCACTGAAAATGAGTTTTCAGTTACTGATTGTGAGTTTTCTGTCACTGACATTAAGTTTTCAGTTACTGACAGTGGGTGTTCATTCACTGATGATGAGTTTTCAGTTACTGACTGTGAATTTTCAGTCACTGACAGTAAGTTTTCAGTTCCTGAAAGTGGGTTTTCATTTACAGATGAGGAGTTTTCAGTTATTGACAGTGGGTTTTCAGTCACTGACAGTAAGTTTTCATTTACTGAAAGTGGGTTTTCAGTTACTGACTGTCAGTGACTGAAAAATCATTGTCTTTGACTGAAAACCAACTGTCAGTAACTGAAAACTCGGTGTCATTTACTGAAAACCCACTGTCGGTGACTGAAAACTCACTGTCAGTGACTGAAAACCTACTGTCAGAAACTGAAAACTCACTGTCAGTGACTGAAAAATCATTGTCATTGACTGAAAACCAACTGTCAGTTACTAAATACTCACAGTCAGTGACTGAAAAATCATTGTCATTGACTGAAAACCAACCGTCAGTTACTGAAAACATGGTGTCAGTTACTGAAAACTCACTATCAGTGACTGAAAACCCAATGTCAGTGACTGAAAACTCATCGTCAGTGACTGAACACCCACTGTCAAAAACTGAAAACTCACTGTTAGTTTCTGAATCATATTGTCTGTGACTGAAAACTCACGGTCAGAAACTGAAAACACACTATAAGTTACTGAAACACATTGTCTGTGACTGAAAACCCACTTTCAGTAACTGAAAACTTACTGTCAGTGACTGAAAACCCACTGTCAGTAACTGAAAACTCAGCATCAGTATTGAAAACACACTTTCAGTAACTGAAAACTTACTGTCAGTGACTGAAAACTCATAGTCACTTACTATAAACCCACTGTCAGTCACTGAAAACCCATTGTCAGTAACTGAAAACTCACGATCATTAACTATAAACCCACTGTCAATAACCGAAAACTCATCATCAGTAAATGAAAACCCACTTTCAGTAACTGGAAACTTACTTTCAGTGACTGAAAACTCATCATCAGTAACTGAAAACCCACTTTTATTAACTGAAAACTTACTGTCAGTGACAGAAAACTCACAATCAGTAACTGAAAACTCAGTTTCAGTGACTAAAACCCCACTGAAAACTCACTGTTAGTTTCTGAAACACATTGTCTGTGACTGAAAACTCACGGTCAGAAACAGAAAACCCACTATAAGTTACTGAAACACATTGTCTGTGACTGAAAACCCACTTTCAGTAACTGAAAACTTACTGTCAGTGACTGAAAACCCACTGTCAGTAACTGAAAACTAATCATCAGTATTGAAAACACACTTTCAGTAACTGAAAACTTACTGTCAGTGACTGAAAACTCATAGTCACTTACTATAAACCCACTGTCAGTCACTGAAAACCCATTGTAAGTAACTGAAAACTCACGATCATTAACTGTTAACCCACTGTCAATAACTGAAAACTCATCATCAGTAACTGAAAACCCACTTTCAGTAACTGGAAACTTACTTTCAGTGACTGAAAACTCACTGTCAGTAACTGAAAACTCATCATCAGTAACTGAAAACCCACTTTCATTAACTGAAAACTTACTGTCAGTGACAGAAAACTCACAATCAGTAACTGAAAACTCATTTTCAGTGACTGAAACCCCACTGTCAGCTACAGAAACCCCACTGTCAGTAATTGAAAACTCACAGTCATTGACTATAAACCCACTGTCAATAACTGAAATCTCATCATCAGTTACTGAAAACCTACTTTCAGTAACTGAAAACTTACTGTTAGTGACTAAAAACTAACTGTCAGTAACTAAAAACTCATCATCAGTAACTGAAAACCCACTTTCAGTGACTGAAAAGTTAATGTCAGTGACTGAAAACTCTCTGTTAGTAACTGAAAACTCATCACCAGTAACTGAAAATCAACTTTCAGTTACTAAAAACTTACTGTAAGTGACTGAAAACTCACAGTCAGTAACTGAAAACTCATCATCAGTTACTAAAAACCTACTTTCTGTATCTGAAAACTTACGATCAGTGACTGAAAACTCACTGTCAGTAACAGAAAACTCATCATCAGTAACTGAAAACCCACTATCAGTAACTGAAAACTTACTGTCAGTGACTGAAAATTCACTGTCAGTAAATGAAAATGCATCAACAGTGAGTGAACACCCACTGTCAGTGACTGAAAACCCACTGTCAATAACTGAAAACTCATCATCAGTAACTATAAAACCCACTTTCAGTAACTGAAAACTTACTGTCAGTGACTGAAAACCCACTGTCAATAACTGAAAACTCCTCATCTCTAACTGAAAACCCACTTTCAGTAACTGAAAACTTACTGTCAGTGACTGACAATTCACTGTCAGTAACTGAAAACTCATCATCAGTGAGTGAACACCCACTGTCAGTAACTGAAAACCCACTCTCAGTTACTGAAAACTTACTGTCAGTGACTGAAAACTCACTCTCAATAACTGAAAACTCATCGTCAGTGACTGTACAACCACTGTCAGAAACTGAAAACTCACTGTTAGTTACTGAAACACATTTTCTGTGACTAAAAACCCATTTACAGTAACTGAAAACTAACTGTCAGTGACTGAAAATCCACTGTGAGTAACTGAAAACTCATCATCAGTTACTAAAAACCTACTTTCTGTATCTGAAAACTTACGATCAGTGACTGAAAACTTACTGTCAGGAACTGAAAACCCACTTTCAGTAACTGAAAACTTACTGTCATTGACTGAAAACTCACTGTCAGTGACTGAAACCCCACTGTCAGTAACTGAAAACTCACAGTCATTGACTATAAACCCACTGTCAGTGACTGAAAACCCACTGTTTTTGACTGAAAACCTACTGTCAGTAACTGAAAACTCATCATCAGTATTGAAAACCCACTGTCAGTAACTGAAAACCCACTTTCAGTAACTGAAAACTCACTGTCAGTAACTGAAAACTCATCATCAGTAACTGAAAACCCACTTTCATTAACTGAAAACTTACTGTCAGTGACAAAAAACTCACAATCAGTAACTGAAAACTCATTGTCAGTGACTGAAAACCCACTGTCAGTTACTGAAACCCCGCTGTCAGTAATTGAAAACTCACAGTCATTGACTATAAACCCACTGTCAGTGATTGAAAACTCACAGTCAGTAACTGAAAACTCATCATCAGTTACTAAAAACCTACTTTCTGTAACTGAAAACTTACTGTCAGTGACTGAAAATTCACTGTCAGTAACTGAAAACTCATCATCAGTAACTGGAAACCCACTTGCAGTAACTGAAAACTTACTGTCAGTGACTGAAAATTCACTGTCAGTATTTGAAAACTCATCATCAGTGAGTGAACACCCACTGTCAGTGACTGAGCACCCACTGTCAATAACTGAAAACTCATCATCAGTAACTATAAAATTCACTTTCAGTAACTGAAAACTTACTGTCAGTGACTGAAAACCCACTGTCAATAACTGAAAACTCCTCATCTGTAACTGAAAACCCACTTTCAGTAACTGAAAACTTACTGTCAGTGACTGACAATTCACTGTCAGTAACTGAAAACTCATTATCAGTGAGTGAACACCCACTGTCAGTAACTGAAAACCAACTCTTAGTAACTGAAAACTTACTGTCAGTGACTGAAAACTCACTCTCAATAACTGAAAATTCATCGTCAGTGACTGAACACCCACTGTCAGAAACTGAAAACTCACTGTTAGTTACTGAAACACATTGTCTGTGACTAAAAACCCATTTTCAGTAACTGAAAACTAACTGTCAGTGACTGAAAATCCACTGTGAGTAACTGAAAACTCATCATCAGTTACTAAAAACCTACTTTCTGTATCTGAAAACTTACGATCAGTGACTGAAAACTCACTGTCAGTAACTGAAAACTCATCGTCAGTAACTGAAAACCCACTTTCAGCAACTGAAAACTTACTGTCAGTGACTGAAAACCCACTGTCAATAACTGAAAACTCCTCATCTGTAACTGAAAACTCACTTTCAGTTACTGAAAACTTACTGTCAGTGACTAAAAATTCACTGTCAGTAACTGAAAACTCATCATCAGTGAGTGAACACCCACTGTCAGTGACTGAAAACCCACTGTCAATAACTGAAAACTCATCATCAGTAACTATAAAACCCACTTTCAGTAACTGAAAACTTACTGTCAGTGACTTAAAACTCACTCTCAATAACTGAAAACTCATCGTCAGTGACTGAACACCCACTGTCAGAAACTGAAAACTCATCATCAGTATTGAAAACCCACTGTCAGTAACTGAAAACCCATAGTCAGTCACTGAAAACTCACCGTCAGTAACTGAAACACATTGTCTGTGACTGAAAACCCACTTTCAATAACTTAAAACTTACTGTCAGTAACTAAAAACTCATCATCAGTATTGAAAACCCACTGTCAGTAACTGAAAACTCACCTTCAGTAACTGTAAACCAGTGGGTTCAGTAACTGATAGTGAGTTTTTAGTCACTGAAACAACAGTCGGTTTTCAGTCACTGACAGTGGGTTTATAGTCAATGACTGTGAGTTTTCAGTTACTGACAGTGGGGTTTCAGTCACTGACAGTGAGTTTTCAGTTACTGACAGTAGGTTTTCAGTTACTGACGGTGAGTTTTCAGTTATTGACAAAGGTTTTTCAGTCACTGACAGTGGGTTAATAGTCAATGACTGTGAGTTTTCAGTTACTAAAACCCGTTGTCGGTGATTGAAAACCCACTGCTGCTTATTGATAGTGAGTTTTCATTCACTGACAGAAAATTTTCAGTTACTGAAAGTGGGTTTCAATATTCATGATGTGTTTTCAGTTACTGACAGTGGGTTTTCAGACACTGACAGTAATTTTTCAGTTACTGAAAGTGGGTTTTTAGTTACTGATGATGAGTTTTCAGTTACTGACAGTGAGTTTTCAGTCACTGACAGTAAGTATTCAGTTACTGAAAGTGGGTATTCAGTTACTGATGATGAGTTTTCAGTTATTGACAGTGGGTTTATATTAAATGACTGTGAGTTTTCAGTTACTGACTGCCAGTAACTGAAAACTCACTGTCAGTGACTGAAAAAACAATTGTCTTCGACTGAAAACCAACTGTCAGTAACTGAAAACTCGGTGTCAGTTACTGAAAACTCACTATCAGTGACAGAAAACCCACTGTCAGTGACTGAAAACCAACTGTCAGTAACTGAAAACTCGGTGTCAGTGACTAAAAACTCACAGTCATTGCCTATAAACCAACTGTCAATATCTGAAAACACATCAATAGTAACTGAAAACCCACTTTCAGTAACTGAAAACTTACTGTCACTGACTGAAAACTCACTGTCAGTTACTGAAAACTCATCATTAGTAACTAAAAACCCACTTTCAGAAACTGAAAACTTACTGTCACTGACTGAAAACTCACTGTTGGTAACTAAAAACTCATCGTCAGTAACTGAAAACTCATCATCAGTAACTGAAAACCCACTTTCAGTAACTGAAAGCTCACTGTCCGTGACTGAAACCCTACTGTCAGTAACTGAAAATCACTATCAGTGACTGAAACCCCACTGTCAGTAACTGAAAACTCACAGTCATTGCCTATAAACCCACTGTCAATAACTGAAAACACATTAATAGTAACTGAAAACCCACTTTCAGTAACTGAAAATTTACTGTCAGTGACTGAAAACTCACTGTTAGTAACTGAAAACTCATCATCAGTGAATGAAAATTCACTGTCAGTAACTGAAAACTCATCGTCAGTGACTGAACACCCACTGTCAGAAACTGAAAACTCACTGTTAGTTACTGAAACACATTATCTGTGACTGAAAACCCACTATTTGTAACTGAAAACTTACTGTCAGTGACTGAAAACCCACAGTCAATAACTGAAAACTCAACATCTGTAAATGAAAACCCACTTTCAGTAACTGAAAACTTACTGTCAGTGACTGAAAATTCACTGTCAGTAACTGAAAACTCATTATCAGTGAGTGAACATCCACTAGTCAGTCAGTAACTGAAAAACCACTTTCAGTTACTGAAAACTTACTGTCAGTGACTGAAAACTCACTCTCAATAACTGAAAACTCATCGTCAGTGACTGAACACCCACTGTCAGAAACTGTAAACTCACTGTTAGTTACTGAAACACATTGTCTGTGACTGAAAACCCATTTTCAGTAACTGAAAACTTACTGGCAGTGAATGAAAATCCACTGTCAGTAACTGAACACCCATTGTCAGTAACTGAAAACACACCGTCAGTAATTGAAACACATTGTCTGTGACTGAAAACCCACTTTCAGTAACTTAAAACTTACTGTCAGTAACTAAAAACTCATCATCAGTATTGTAAACCCACTGTCAGTAACTGAAAACCCATTGTTAGTAACTGAAAACTCATCGTCAGTGACTGAACACCCACTGTCAGAAACTGAAAACTCACCTTCAGTTACTGTAAACCAGTGGGTTCAGTTACTGATAGTGAGTTTTTAGTCACTGAAAACCAGTTTTCAGTTACTGACAGTTGGTTTTCAGTCAAAGACAATGATTTTTCAGTTACTGACAGTGTGTTTTCAGTTACCGACAGTAGGTTTTCAGTCAAAAATATTGGGTTTTCAGTCACTGACAGTGTGTTTATAGTCAAAGACTGTAAGGTTTTCAGTTACTGGCAGTGGGGTTTCAGTCACTGACAGTGAGATTTCAGTTACTGACGGTGAGTTTTCAGTTACTGACAATGGGTTTTCAGTCACTGACAGTGGGTAAATAGTCAATGACTGTGAGTTTTCAGTCACAGACAGTAAATTTTCAGATACTAAAACCCACTGTCGGTGACTGAAAACCCACTGTCAATAACTGAAAACTCCTCATCTGTAAATGAAAACCCACTTTCAGTAACTGAAAACTTACTGTCAGTGACTGAAAACCCACTGTCAATAACTGAAAACTCCTCATCTGTAAATGAAAACCCACTTTCAGTAACTGAAAACTTACTGTCAGTGACTGAAAATTCACTGTCAGTAACTGAAAATTCATCATCAGTGAGTGAACACCCACTGTCAGTAACTGAAAACTTAATGTCAGTGACAGAAAACTCACAATCAGTAACTGAAAACTCATTTTCAGTGACTGAAAACTTACTGTTAATGACTAAAAACTAACTGTCAGTAACTAAAAACTCATCATCAGTAACTGAAAACCCACTTTCAGTAACTGAAAAGTTAATGTCAGTGACTGAAAACTCACTGTCAGTAACTGAAAACTCATCACCAGTAACTGAAAACAAACTTTCAGTTACTGAAAACTTACTGTCAGTGATTGAAAACCCACTGTCAGTAACTGAAAACTCATCGTCAGCGACTGAACACTCACTGTCAGTAACTGAACCCACTGGTTTACATTTACTGAAGGTGAGTTTTCAGTTACTGACAATGGGTTTTCAGTTACTGACAGTGGGTTTTCAATACTGATGATGAGTTTTTAGTTACTAACAGTAAGTTTTAAGTTACTGAAAGTGGGTTTTCAGTCACAGACAATGTGTTTCAGTTACTGACGGTGAGTTTTCAGTTACTGACAATGGGTTTTCAGTTACTGACAGTGGATTTTCAGTCACTGACAGTGAGTTTTCAGTTACTGACTGTGAGTTTTCAGTCACTGGCAGTAAGTTTTCAGTTACTGAAAGTGGGTTTTCAGTTACTGATGATGAGTTTTCATATATTGATAGTTGGATTATAGTCTATGACTGTGAGATTTCAGTTACTGACAGTGGGGTTTTAATTACTGACAGTGGGGTTTTAGTCACTGACAGTGAATTTTCAGTTACTGACAGTGACTTTTCAGTCACTGACAGTAAGTTTTCAGTTACTGAAAGTGGGTTTTCAGTTACTGATGATGAGTTTTCAGTAATTGACAGTGGGGTTTCAGTTACTGACAGTGGGGTTTCAGTTAATGACAGCGAGTTTTCAGTTACTGACAGTGTCTTTTCAGTCACTGACAGTAAGTTTTTAGTTACTGAAAGTGGGTTTTCAGTTACTGATGATGAGTTTTCAGTTACTGATGATGTGTTTTCAGTTATTGACAGTGGGGTTTCAGTAACTGACAGTGGGGTTTCAGTTACTGACAGTGAGTTTTCAGTCACTGACAGTAAGTTTTCAGTAACTGAAAGTGGGTTTTCAGTTACAGATGATGAGTTTTCAGTTACTGACAGTGAGTTTTCAGTCACTGACAGAATGGTTTCAGTTACTACTGATGATGTGTTTTCAGTTTCTGACAGTGAGTTTTCAGTCAGTGACAGTAAGTTTTCAGTTACTGAAAGTGGGTTTTCAGTCACAGACAATGTGTTTCCGTTACTGACGGTGAGTTTTCAGTTACTGACAGTGGATTTTCAGTTACTGAAAATGGGTTTTCAGTAACAGACAATGTGTTTCAATAACGTAAGTTTTCAGTCACTGACAATGAGTTTTCAGTTAATGATTGTGAGTTTTCTGTCACTGACATTAAGTTTTCAGTTACTGACAGTGGGTGTTCACTCACTGATGATGAATTTTCAGTTACTGACAGTGAATTTTCAGTCACTGACAGTAAGTTTTCAGTTACTGAAAGTAGGTTTTCATTTACAGATGAGGAGTTTTCAGTTATTGACAATGGGTTTTCAGTCACTGACAGTAAGTTTTCAGTTACTGAAAGTGGGTTTTCATTTACAGATGAGGAGTTTTCAGTTATTGACAGTGGGTTTTCAGTCACCGACAGTGGGTTTTAGTATCTAAAAATTTACTGGCAGTGACTGAAAACTCACAGTCATTGACTATTTACCCACTGTCAGTGACTGAAAACCCATTGTCAGTAACTGAAAACTCACCGTCAGTAACTGAAAACTCACTGTCAGTGACTGAAACCCCACTGCCAGTAACTGAAAACCTTACAGTCATTGACTATAAACACACTGTCAGTGACTGAAAACCCAATATTTTTGACTGAAAACCTACTGTCGGTAACTGAAAACACACTGTCAGTAACTGAAAAATCATTGTCTTTGACTGAAAACCAACTGTCAGTAACTGAAAACTGGTTTTCAGTGACTAAAAACTCACTATCAGTAACTGAACCCACTGGTTTACAGTAACTGAAGGTGAGTTTTCAGTTTCTGACAGTGGGTGTTCAGTCACTGACGATGAGTTTTCAGTTACTGACAGTGAATTTTCATTCACTGATGATGAGTTTTCAGTTACTAACAGTGAGTTTTCAGTCACTGACAGTCAGTTTTCAGTTACTGAAAGTGGGTATTCAGTTACTATTAATGTGATTTCAGATATTGACAGTGGGTTAATAGGCAATGACTGTGAGTTTTCAGTTACTGACAGTGGGGTTTCAGTCACTGACAGTGATTTTCAGTAACTGACAGTAGGGTTTCAGTCACGGACAGTGAGCTTTAAGTTACTGAAAGTGGGTTTTCAAATACTGATGATGAGTTTTCAGTTACTGACGATGAGTTTTTAGTTACCAACAGTGAGTTTTCAGTCAGTGACAGTGAGTTTTCAGTCAGTGACAGTAAGTTTTCAGTTTCTGAAAGTGGGTTTTCAGTCACTAATGATGAGTTTTCAGTTACTGACAGTGAGTTTTCAGTCAGTGACAGTAAGTTTTCAGTTACTGAAAGTGGGTTTTCAGTTACTATTGATGTGTTTTCAGATATTGACAGTGGGTTTATAGGCAATGACTGTGAGTTTTTAGTCACTGACACCGAGTTTTCAGTTACTGACAGTTGGTTTTCAGTCACTGACAGTGGGTTTTCTGTCACTGATAGTGAGTTTTCAGTAACTGACACCGAGTTTTCAGTTACTGACAGTTGGTTTTCAGTCGAAGACAATTGTTTTTTCAGTCACTGACAGTGAGTTTTCAGTTACTGGCACTCACACTTACTTTTAACTGAAAACTCACAGTCATTTAATATAAACCCACTGTCAATAACTGAAAACTCATCATCAGTAACTGAATACCCACTTTCAGTAACTGAATACTTACTGTCAGTGACTGAAAACTCACTGTCAGTAACTGAAAACTCATCATCAGTAACTGAAAACCCACTTTCAGTAACTGAAAAATTACTGTCAGTGTCTGAAAACCCACTGTCAGTAACTGAAAACACATCATGAATATTGAAACCCACTTTCAGTAACTGAAAATTTACTGTCAGTGAATGAAAACTCACTATCAGTAAGCAGCAGTGGGTTTTCAATCACCGACAACGGGTTTTAGTAACTGAAAACTCACAGTCATTGACTATTAACCCACTGACAGTGACTGAAAAACCATTGTCAATAACTGAAAACTCACCGTCAGTAACTGAAAACCCACTGTCAGTAACTGAAAACTCACTGTCAGTGACTGAAACCCCACTGTCAGTAACTGAAAACTCACAGTCATTGACTATAAACCCACTGTCAGTGACTGAAAACCCACTGTTGTTTCAGTGACTAAAAACTCACTATCAGTAACTGAACCCACTGGTTTACAGTTACTGAAGGTGAGTTTTCAGTTACTGACCGTGGGTTTTCAATACTGATGATGAGTTTTTAGTTACTGACAGTAAGTTTTAAGTTATTGAAAGTGGCTTTTCAGTCACAGACAATGTGTTTCAGTTACTGACGGTGAGTTTTCAGTGACTGACTATGGGTTTTCAGTTACTGACAGTGGGTTTTCAATACTGATGATGAGTTTTCAGATACTGACAGTGGATTTTCAGTCACTGACAGTTAGTTTTCAGTTACAGAAAATGGGTTTTCAGTCACAGACAATGTGTTTCAGTAACTAACAGTGAGTTTTCAGTTTCTGACAGTGGGTGTTCAGTCACTGACGATGAGTTTTCAGTTATTGAGAGTGAGTTTTCAGTCACTGACAGTAAGTTTTCAGTTACTGAAAGTGGGTTTTATAGTTACTGATGATGAGTTTTCAGTTATTGACAGTGGGTTTTCAGTCACTGACAGTGGGTGTTCACTCACTGATGATGAGTTTTCAGTTACTGACAGTAATTTTTAGTCACTGACAGTAAGTTTTCAGTAACTGAAAATGAGTTTTCAGTTACAGATGAGGAGTTTTCAGTTATTGACAGTGGGTTTTCAGTCACTGACAGTAAGTTTTCAGTTGCTGAAAGTGGGTTTTCAGTTACTGACGATGAGTTTTCAGATACTGACAGTGAGTTTTCAGTCACTGATCGTAAGTTTTCAGATACAGAAAGTAGGTTTTTAGTAACTGATGATGAGTTTTCAGTTACTCACAGTGGATTTTCAGTCACTGACAGTTAGTTTTCAGTTACTGAAAATGGGTTTTTAGTCACAGACAATGTGTTTCAGTAACTAACAGTGAGTTTTCAGTTTCTGACAGTGGGTGTTCAGTCACTGACGATGAATTTTCAGTTGTTGAGAGTGAGTTTTCAGTCACTGACAGTAAGTTTTCAGTTACTGAGAGTTGGTTTTCAGTTACTGACAGTGGGTGTTCACTCACTGATAATGAGTTTTCAGTTACTGACAGTGAATTGTCAGTCACTGACAGTAGTTTTCAGTTACTGAAAGTGTGTTTTCAGTTACAGATGAGGAATTTTCAGTTATTGACAGTGGGTTTTCAGTCACTGACAGTAAGTTTTCAGTTACTGAAAGTGGGTTTTATAGTTACTGATGATGAGTTTTCAGTTATTGACAGAGGGTTTTCAGTCACTGACAGTGGGTGTTCACTCACTGATGATGAGTTTTCAGTTACTGACAGTGAATTTTCAGTCACTGACAGTAAGTTTTCAGTTACTGCAAGTGGGTTTCCAGTTACTGATGATGAGTTTTCAGTTACTGACAGTGAATTTTCAGTCACTGACAGTAAGTTTTCAGTTACAGAAAGTAGGTTTTTAGTAACTGATGATGAGTTTTCAGTTACTGACTGTGAGTTTTCAGTCACTGACAGTGGGTTTATAGTCAATGACTGTGAGTTTTCAATTACTGACAGTGGGGTTTCAGTAAATGACAGTGGGGTTTCAGTCACTGACAATGAGTTATCAGTTTCTGATTGTGAGTTTTTTGTCACTGACAGTAAGTTTTCAGTTAATGAAAGTGGGTTTTCAGTTACTGATGATGAGTTTTCAGTTACTGACAGTGAGTTTTCAGTCACTGAAAGTAAGTTTCCAGTGACTGAAAGTGGGTTTTCAGTTACTGATGATGAGTTTTCAGTTATTGACAGTGGGTTTTCAGTCACTGACAGTAAGTTTTCAGTTACTGAAAGTGGGTTTTCAGTCACAGACAATGTGTTTCAGTAACTTATAGTGAGTTTTCAGTTTCTGACCGTGAGTTTTCAGTCACAGACAATGTGTTTCAGAAACTAACAGTGAGTTTTCAGTTACTGATGATGATTTTTCGGTTATTGACAGTGGGTTTATAGTCAATGATCGTGAGTTTTCAGTTACTGACAATGCGTTTTCAGTGACTGACAGTGGGTTTATAGTAAGTGACTATGAGTTTTCAGTCACTGACAGTGAGTTTTCAGTTACTGAAAGTGTGTTTTCAATACTGATGATGAGTTTTCAGTCACTGACAGTTAGTTTTCAGTTACTGAAAGTGGGTTTTCAGTTACAGATGAGGAGTTTTCCGTTATTGACAGTGGGTTTTCAGTCACTGACAGTAAGTTTTCAGTTATTGAAAGTGGGTTTTCAGTTACTGACAGTGGGTTTTCAATACTGTTGATGAGTTTTCAGTTACTGACAGTAGGTTTTCAGTCAAAAACAGTGGGTTTTCAGTCACTGACAGTGGGTATATAGTCAATGACTGTGAGTTTTCAGTTACTGACAGTGGGGTTTCAGTCACTGACAGTGGGTTTTCAGTCAATGACAGTAAGTTTTCAGTTACTGAAAGTGGGTTTTCAGTTACTGACAGTAAGTTTTCAGTCACTGATCGTAAGTTTTCAGATACAGAAAGTAGGTTTTTAGTAACTGATGATGAGTTTTCAGTTACTCACAGTGGATTTTCAGTCACTGACAGTTAGTTTTCAGTTACTGAAAATGTGTTTTTAGTCACAGACAATGTGTTTCAGTAACTATCAGTGAGTTTTCAGTTTCTGACAGTGGTTGTTCAGTCACTGACGATGAGTTTTCAGTTATTGAGAGTGAGTTTTCAGTCACTGACAGTAAGTTTTCAGTAACTGAGAGTGGGTTTTCAGTAACTGACAGTGGGTGTTCACTCACTGATGATGAGTTTTCAGTTACTAACAGTGAATTGTCAGTCACTGACAGTAAGTTTTCAGTTACTGAAAGTGGGTTTTCAGTTAGAGATGAGGAGTTTTCAGTTATTGACAGTGGGTTTTCAGTCACTGACAGAAAAGTTTCAGTTACTTAAAGTGGGTTTTATAGTTACTGATGATGAGTTTTCAGGTATTGACAGTGGGTTTTCAGTCACTGACAGTGGGTGTTCACTCACTGATGATGAGTTTTCAGTTACTGACAGTGAATTGTCAGTCACTGACAGTAAGTTTTCAGTTACTGAAAGTGGGTTTTCAGTTAGAGATGAGGAGTTTTCAGTTATTGACAGTGGGTTTTCAGTCACTGACAGTAAGTTTTCAGTTACTGAAAGTGGGTTTTTAGTTACTGATGATGAGTTTTCAGTTACTGACAGTGAGTTTTCAGTCACTGATCGTAAGTTTTCAGATACAGAAAGTAGGTTTTTAGTTACTGATGATGAGTTTTCAGTTATTGACAGTGGGTTTTCAGTCACTGACAGTGGGTGTTCACTCACTGATGATGAATTTTCATTTACTGACAGTGAATTTTCAGTCACTGACAGTAAGTTTTCAGTTACTGAAAGTGGGTTTTTAGTTACTGATGATGAGTTTTCAGTTACTGACAGTGAGTTTTCAGTCACTGATCGTAAGTTTTCAGATACAGAAAGTAGGTTTTTAGTAACTGATGATGAGTTTTCAGTTACTGACAGTGAGTTTTCAGTCACTGACATTAACTTTTAAGTTACTGAAAGTGGGTTTTCAGTTACTGATGATGAGTTTTTAGTTACTGACAGTTAGTTTTTAGTCACTAACAGTAAGTTTTCAGTTACTGAAAGTAGGTTTTCAGTAAATGATGATGAGATTTCAGTTATTGACAGTGGGTTTATAGTCAATGACTGTGAGTTTTCAATTACTGACAGGGGGGTTTCTGTAGCTGACAGTGGGGTTTCAGTCACTGAAAATGAGTTTTCAGTTACTGATTGTGAGTTTTCTGTCACTGACAGTAAGTTTTCAGTTAATGAAAGTGGGTTTTCAGTTACTGATGATGAGTTTTCAGTTACTGATAGTAAGTTTCCAGTTACTGAAAGTGGGTTTTCAGTTACTGATGATGAGTTTTCAGGTATTGACAGTGGGTTTACAGTTAATGATCGTGAGTTTTCAGTTACTGACAATGGGTTTTCAGTGACTGACAGTGGGTTTATAGTAAGTGACTATGAGTTTTCAGTCTCTGACAGTAAGTTTTCAGTTACTGAAAGTGTGTTTTCAATACTGATGATTAGTTTTCAGTTACTGACAGTGGGTTTTCAGTCACTGACAGTAAGTTTTCAGTTACCGAAAGTGGGTTTTCAGTCACAGACAATGTGTTTCAGTGACTTATAGAGGGTTTTCAGTTTCTGACCGTGAGTTTTCAGTCACAGACAATGTGTTTCAGAAACTAACAGTGAGTTTTCAGTGGGGTTTCAGTCACTGAAAATGAGTTTTCAGTTACTGATTGTGAGTTTTCTGTCACTGACAGTAAGTTATCAGTTAATAAAAGTGGGTTTTCAGTTACTGATGATGAGTTTTCAGTTACTGACAGTGAGTTTTCAGTCACTGAAAGTAAGTTTCCAGTTACTGAAAGTGGGTTTTCAGTAACTGACAGTGGGTGTTCACTCACTGATGATGAGTTTTCAGTTACTGACAGTGAATTGTCAGTCACTGACAGTAAGTTTTCAGTTACTGAAAGTGGGTTTTCAGTTAGAGATGAGGAGTTTTCAGTTATTGACAGTGGGTTTTCAGTCACTGACAGAAAAGTTTCAGTTACTGAAAGTGGGTTTTATAGTTACTGATGATGAGTTTTCAGTTATTGACAGTGGGTTTTCAGTCACTGACAGTGGGTGTTCACTCACTGATGATGAGTTTTCAGTTACTGACAGTGAATTGTCAGTCACTGACAGTAAGTTTTCAGTTACTGAAAGTGGGTTTTCAGTTAGAGATGAGGAGTTTTCAGTTATTGACAGTGGGTTTTCAGTCACTGACAGTAAGTTTTCAGTTACTGAAAGTGGGTTTTTAGTTACTGATGATGAGTTTTCAGTTACTGACAGTGAGTTTTCAGTCACTGATCGTAAGTTTTCAGATACAGAAAGTAGGTTTTTAGTTACTGATGATGAGTTTTCAGTTATTGACAGTGGGTTTTCAGTCACTGACAGTGGGTGTTCACTCACTGATGATGAATTTTCATTTACTGACAGTGAATTTTCATTCACTGACAGTAAGTTTTCAGTTACTGAAAGTGGGTTTTTAGTTACTGATGATGAGTTTTCAGTTACTGACAGTGAGTTTTCAGTCACTGATCGTAAGTTTTCAGATACAGAAAGTAGGTTTTTAGTAACTGATGATGAGTTTTCAGTTACTGACAGTGAGTTTTCAGTCACTGACATTAACTTTTAAGTTACTGAAAGTGGGTTTTCAGTTACTGATGATGAGTTTTTAGTTACTGACAGTTAGTTTTTAGTCACTAACAGTAAGTTTTCAGTTACTGAAAGTAGGTTTTCAGTAAATGATGATGAGATTTCAGTTATTGACAGTGGGTTTATAGTCAATGACTGTGAGTTTTCAATTACTGACAGTGGGGTTTCTGTAGCTGACAGTGGGGTTTCAGTCACTGAAAATGAGTTTTCAGTTACTGATTGTGAGTTTTCTGTCACTGACAGTAAGTTTTCAGTTAATGAAAGTGGGTTTTCAGTTACTGATGATGAGTTTTCAGTTACTGAAAGTAAGTTTCCAGTCACTGAAAGTGGGTTTTCAGTTACTGATGATGAGTTTTCAGTTATTGACAGTGGGTTTACAGTTAATGATCGTGAGTTTTCAGTTACTGACAATGGGTTTTCAGTGACTGACAGTGGGTTTATAGTAAGTGACTATGAGTTTTCAGTCTCTGACAGTAAGTTTTCAGTTACTGAAAGTGTGTTTTCAATACTGATGATTAGTTTTCAGTTACTGACAGTGGGTTTTCAGTCACTGACAGTAAGTTTTCAGTTACTGAAAGTGGGTTTTCAGTCACAGACAATGTGTTTCAGTGACTTATAGTGGGTTTTCAGTGGGGTTTCAGTCACTGAAAATGAGTTTTCAGTTACTGATTGTAAGTTTTCTGTCACTGACAGTAAGTTTTCAGTTAATAAAAGTGGGTTTTCAGTTACTGATGATGAGTTTTCAGTTACTGACAGTGAGTTTTCAGTCACTGAAAGTAAGTTTCCAGTTACTGAAAGTGGGTTTTCAGTTACTGATGATGAGTTTTCAGTTATTGACAGTGGGTTTATAGTTAATGATCGTGAGTTTTCAGTTACTGACAATGGGTTTTCAGTGACTGACAGTGGGTTTATAGTAAGTTACTATGAGTTTTCAGTCACTGACAGTAAGTTTTCAGTTACTGAAAGTGTGTTTTCAATACTGATGATGAGTTTTCAGTTACTGACAGTGGGTTTTCAGTCACTGACAGTAAGTTTTCAGTTACTGAAAGTGGGTTTTCAGTTACTGACAGTGGGTGTTCACTCACTGACAGTAAGTTTTCAGTTACTGAAAGTGGGTTTTCAGTTAGAGATGAGGAGTTTTCAGTTATTGACAGTGGGTTTTCAGTCACTGACAGTAAGTTTTCAGTTACTGAAAGTGGGTTTTATAGTTACTGATGATGAGTTTTCAGTTATTGACAGTGGGTTTTCAGTCACTGACAGTGGGTGTTCACTCACTGATGATGCATTTTCATTTACTGACAGTGAATTTTCAGTCACTGACAGTAAGTTTTCAGTTACTGATAGTGGGTTTTCAGTTACTGATGATGAGTTTTCAGTTACTGACAGTGAGTTTTCAGTCACTGATCGTAAGTTTTCAGATACAGAAAGTAGGTTTTTAGTAACTGATGATGAGTTTTCAGTTACTGACTGTGAGTTTTCAGTCCCTTACAGTAAGTTTTTAGTAACTGAAAGTTGATTTTCAGTTACTGGTGATGAGTTTTCAGTTACTAACAGAGAGTTTTCAGTCACTGACATTAACTTTTCAGTTACTGAAAGTGGGTTTTCAGTTACTGATGATGAGTTTTTAGTTACTGACAGTTAGTTTTTAGTCACTAACAGTAAGTTTTCAGTTACTGAAAGTAGGTTTTCAGTAACTGATGATGAGATTTCAGTTATTGACAGTGGGTTTATAGTCAATGACTGTGAGTTTTCAATTACTGCCAGTGGGGTTTCTGTAGCTGACAGTGGGGTTTCAGTCACTGAAAATGAGTTTTCAGTTACTGATTGTGAGTTTTCTGTCACTGACAGTAAGTTTTCAGTTAATGAAAGTGGGTTTTCAGTTACTGATGATGAGTTTTCAGTTACTGACAGTGAGTTTTCAGTCACTGAAAGTAAGTTTCCAGTTACTGAAAGTGGGTTTTCAGTTCCTGATGATGAGTTTCCAGTTATTGACAGTGGGTTTACAGTTAATGATCGTGAGTTTTCAGTTACTTACAATGGGTTTTCAGTGACTGACAGTGGGTTTATAGTAAGTGACTATGAGTTTTCAGTCACTGACAGTAAGTTTTCAGTTACTGAAAGTGTGTTTTCAATACTGATGATTAGTTTTCAGTTACTGACAGTGGGTTTTCAGTCACTGACAGTAAGTTTTCAGTTACTGAAAGTGGGTTTTCAGTCACAGACAATGTGTTTCAGTAACTTAAAGTGGGTTTTCAGTTTCTGACCGTGAGTTTTCAGTCACAGACAATGTGTTTCAGAAACTAACAGTGAGTTTTCAGTGGGGTTTCAGTCACTGAAAATGAGTTTTCAGTTACTGATTATGAGTTTTCTGTCACTGACAGTAAGTTTTCAGTTAATAAAAGTGGGTTTTCAGTTACTGATGATGAGTTTTCAGTAACTGACAGTGAGTTTTCAGTCACTGAAAGTAAAATTCCAGTTACTGAAAGTGGGTTTTCAGTTACTGATGATGAGTTTTCGGTTATTGACAGTGGGTTTATAGTTAATGATCGTGAGTTTTCAGTTACTGACAATGGGATTTCAGTTACTGACAGTGGATTTATAGTCAGTGACTATGAGTTTTCAGTCACTGACAGTAAGTTTTCAGTTACTGAAAGTGTGTTTTCAATACTGATGATGAGTTTTCAGTTACTGACAGTGGGTTTTCAGTCACTGACAGTAAGTTTTCAGTTACTGAAAGTGGGTTTTCAGTCACAGACAATGTGTTTCAGTAATTTATAGTGTGTTTTCAGTTTCTGACCGTGAGTTTTCAGTCACAGACAATGTGTTTCAGAAACTAACAGTGAGTTTTCAGTTTTTGACTGTGGGTGTTCAGTCACTGACGATGAGTTTTCAGTCACTGACATTGGGTTTTCAGTCACTGATAGTGAGTTTTCAGTAACTGACACCATGTTTTCAGTAACTGACAGTTGGTTTTCAGTCAATGACAATGATTTTTCAGTCACTGACTGTGAGTATTCAGTAACTGACAGTTGGTTTTCAGTCAATGACAATGATTTTTCAGTCACTGACAGTGAGTTTTCAGTTTCTGACAGTAGGTTTTCAGTCACTGACAGTGAGTTTTCAGTCACCGACAGTGGGTTTTCAGTAACTGACACCGAGTTTTCAGTTACTGACAGTTGGTTTTCAGTCAAAGACAATGATTTTTCAGTCACTGACAGTCAGTAACTGAAAACCCACTTTCAGTAAATGAAAACTTACTGTCAGTGACTGAAAACCCACTGTCAATAACTGAAAACTCCTCATCTGTAAATGAAAACCCACTTTCAGGAACTGAAAACTTACTGTCAGTGACTGAAAACCCACTGTCAATAACTGAAAACTCCTCATCTGTAAATGAAAACCCACTTTCAGTAACTGAAAAATTACTGTCAGTAACTGAAAACTCATCATCAGTGAGTGAACACCCACTGTCAGTAACTGAAAACCGCCTTTCAGTAAATGAAAACTTACTGTCAATGACTGAAAACTCACTCTCAATAACTGAAAACTCATCGTCAGTGACTGAACACCTACGTTACTGAAACACATTGTCTGTGACTGAAAACCCATTTTCAGTAACTGAAAATCCACTGTCAGTAACTGAAAACCCATTGTCAGTAACTGAAAACTCACCGTCAGTAACGGAAACACATTGTCTGTGACTGAAAACCCACTTTCAGTAACTGAAAACTTACTGTCACTGACTGAAAACTCACTGTCAGAAACTGAAAACACATCATCAGTAGTAACTGAAAACATTCTGTCAGTGACTGAAAACTCACTGTCAGTAACTGAAAACTCATCATCTGTAACTGAAAACCCACTTTCAGTTACTGAAAACTTACTGTCAGTGACTGAAAACTCACTGTCAGTAACTGAAACCCCACTGTCAGTAACTGAAACCCCACTGTCAATAACTGAAAACTCATCATCAGTAACTGAAAACCCACTTTCAGTAACTAAAAACTTACTGTCAGTGACTGAAAAGACACTGTCAGTAACTGAAAACTCGCTGTCATTAACTGAAACCCCACTGTCAGTATCTGAAACCCCACTGTCAGTAACTGAAACCCCACTGTCAATTACTGAAAACTCATCATCAGTAACTGAAAACCCACTTTCAGTAACTGAAAACTTACTGCCAGTGACTGAAGACTCACAGTCAGTAACTGAAAACTCACAGTCAGTTACTGAAAACTCACTGTCAGTGACTGAAAATCCACTGTCAGTAACTAAAAACCCATTGTCAGTAACTGAAACCCCACTGTCAATAACTGAAAACTCATCATCAGTAACTGAAAACCCACTTTCAGTAACTAAAAACTTACTGTCAGAGACTGAAAAGACACTGTCAGTAACTGAAAACTCGCTGTCATTAACTGAAACCCCACTGTCAGTAACTGAAACCCCACTGTCAGTAACTGAAACCCCACTGTCAATTACTGAAAACTCATCATCAGTAACTGAAAACCCACTTTCAGTAACTGAAAACTTACTGCCAGTGACTGAAGACTCACAGTCAGTAACTGAAAACTCACCGTCAGTAACTGAAACACATTGTCTGTGACTGAAAACCCACTTTCAGTAACTTAAAACTTACTGTTAGTAACTAAAAACTCATCATCAGTATTGAAAACCCACTGTCAGTAACTGAAAACCCATTGTCAGTAACTGAAAACTCACCTTCAGTAACTGTAAACCAGTGGGTTCAGTTACTGACAGTGAGTGTTCAGTCGCTGACGATGAGTTTTCAGTTACTGACAGTGGGTTTTCAATCACTGACAGTAAGTTTTCAGTAACTGAAAGTTGGTTTTCAGTTACTGGTGATGAGTTTTCAGTTACTGACAGTGAGTTTTCAGACACTGACATTAACTTTTCAGTTACTGAAAGTGGGTTTTCAGTTACTGATGATGAGTTTTTAGTTACTGATAGTTAGTTTTTAGTCACTAACAGTAAGTTTTCAGTCACTGAAAATGAGTTTTCAGTTACTGATTGTGAGTTTTCTGTCACTGACATTAAGTTTTCAGTTACTGACAGTGGGTGTTCACTCACTGATGATGAGTTTTCAGTTACTGACTGTGAATTTTCAGTCACTGACAGTAAGTTTTCAGTTCCTGAAAGTGGGTTTTCATTTACAGATGAGGAGTTTTCAGTTATTGACAGTGGGTTTTCAGTCACTGACAGTAAGTTTTCATTTACTGAAATTGGGTTTTCAGTTACTGACTGTCAGTGACTGAAAAATCATTGTCTTTGACTGAAAACCAACTGTCAGTAACTGAAAACTCGGTGTCATTTACTGAAAACCCACTGTCGGTGACTGAAAACTCACTGTCAGTGACTGAAAACCTACTGTCAGAAACTGAAAACTCACTGTCAGTGACTGAAAAATCATTGTCATTGACTGAAAACCAACTGTCAGTTACTGAATACTCACAGTCAGTGACTGAAAAATCATTGTCATTGACTGAAAACCATCTGTCAGTTACTGAAAACATGGTGTCAGTTACTGAAAACTCACTATCAGTGACTGAAAACCCAATGTCAGTGACTGAAAACTCATCGTCAGTGACTGAACACCTACTGTCAAAAACTGAAAACTCACTGTTAGTTTCTGAAACATATTGTCTGTGACTGAAAACTCACGGTCAGAAACTGAAAACACACTATAAGTTACTGAAACACATTGTCTGTGACTGAAAACCCACTTTCAGTAACTGAAAACTTACTGTCAGTGACTGAAAACCCACTGTCAGTAACTGAAAACTCATCATCAGTATTGAAAACACACTTACAGTAACTGAAAACTTACTGTCAGTGACTGAAAACTCATAGTCACTTACTATAAACCCACTGTCAGTCACTGAAAACCCATTGTCAGTAACTGAAAACTCACGATCATTAACTATAAACCCACTGTCAATAACCGAAAACTCATCATCAGTAAATGAAAACCCACTTTCAGTAACTGGAAACTTACTTTCAGTGACTGAAAACTCATCATCAGTAACTGAAAACCCACTTTTATTAACTGAAAACTTACTGTCAGTGAAAGAAAACTCACAATCAGTAACTGAAAACTCATTTTCAGTGACTATAAAAACTGAAACCCACTGAAAACTCACTGTTAGTTTCTGAAACACATTGTCTGTGACTGAAAACTCACGGTCAGAAACTGAAAACCCACTATAAGTTACTGAAACACATTGTCTGTGACTGAAAACCCACTTTCAGTAACTGAAAACTTACTGTCAGTGACTGAAAACCCACTGTCAGTAACTGAAAACTAATCATCAGTATTGAAAACACACTTTCAGTAACTGAAAACTTACTGTCAGTGACTGAAAACTCATAGTCACTTACTATAAACCCACTGTCAGTCACTGAAAACCCATTGTAAGTAACTGAAAACTCACGATCATTAACTGTAAACCCACTGTCAATAACTGAAAACTCATCATCAGTAACTGAAAACCCACTTTCAGTAACTGGAAACTTAATTTCAGTGACTGAAAACTCACTGTCAGTAACTGAAAACTCATCATCAGTAACTGAAAACCCACTTTCATTAACTGAAAACTTACTGTCAGTGACAGAAAACTCACAATCAGTAACTGAAAACTCATTTTCAGTGACTGAAACCCCACTGTCAGCTACAGAAACCCCACTGTCAGTAATTGAAAACTCACAGTCATTGACTATAAACCCACTGTCAATAACTGAAATCTCATCATCAGTTACTGAAATCCTACTTTCAGTAACTGAAAACTTACTGTTAGTGACTAAAAACTAACTGTCAGTAACCAAAAACTCATCATCAGTAACTGAAAACCCACTTTCAGTGACTGAAAAGTTAATGTCAGTGACTGAAATCTCTCTGTTAGTAACTGAAAACTCATCACCAGTAACTGAAAATCAACTTTCAGTTACTAAAATCTTACTGTAAGTGACTGAAAACTCACAGTCAGTAACTGAAAACTCATCATCAGTTACTAAAAACCTACTTTCTGTATCTGAAAACTTACGATCAGTGACTGAAAACTCACTGTCAGTAACTGAAAACTCATCATCAGTAACTGAAAACCCACTATCAGTAACTGAAAACTTACTGTCAGTGACTGAAAATTCACTGTCAGTAAATGAAAATGCATCAACAGTGAGTGAACACCCACTGTCAGTGACTGAAAACCCACTGTCAATAACTGAAAACTCATCATCAGTAACTATAAAACCCACTTTCAGTAACTGAAAACTTACTGTCAGTGACTGAAAACCCACTGTCAATAACTGAAAACTCCTCATATCTAACTGAAAACCCACTTTCAGTAACTGAAAACTTACTGTCAGTGACTGACAATTCACTGTCAGTAACTGACAATTCACTGTCAGTAACTGAAAACTCATCATCAGTGAGTGAACACCCACTGTCAGTAACTGAAAACCCACTTTCAGTAACTGAAAACTTACTGTCAGTGACTGAAAACCCACTGTCAGTAACTGAAAACTCATCATCAGTATTGAAAACACACTTTCAGTAACTGAAAACTTACTGTCAGTGACTGAAAACTCATAGTCACTTACTATAAACCCACTGTCAGTCACTGAAAACCCATTGTCAGTAACTGAAAACTCACGATCATTAACTATAAACCCACTGTCAATAACTGAAAACTCATCATCAGTAACTGAAAACCCACTTTCAGTAACTGGAAACTTACTTTCAGTGACTGAAAACTCACTGTCAGTAAATGAAAACTCATCATCAGTAACTGAAAACCCACTTTTATTAACTGAAAACTTACTGTCAGTGACAGAAAACTCACAATCAGTAACTGAAAACTCACTTTCAGTGACTGAAACCCCACTGAAAACTCACTGTTAGTTTCTGAAACACATTGTCTGTGACTGAAAACTCACGGTCAGAAACTGAAAACCCACTATAAGTCACTGAAACACATTGTCTGTGACTGAAAACCCACTTTCAGTAACTGAAAACTTACTGTCAGTGACTGAAAACCCACTGTCAGTAACTGAAAACTCATCATCAGTATTAAAAACACACTTTCAGTAACTGAAAACTTACTGTCAGTGACTGAAAACTCATAGTCACTGACTATAAATCCACTGTCAGTAACTGAAAACCCATTGTCAGTAACTGAAAACTCACGATCATTAACTATAAACCCACTGTCAATAACCGAAAACTCATCATCAGTAACTGAAAACCCACTTTCAGTAACTGGAATTTTACTTTCAGTGACTGAAAACTCACTAACAGTTACTGAAAACTCATCATCAGTAACTGAAAACCCACTTTTATTAACTGAAAACTTACTGTCAGTGACAGAAAACTCATAATCAGTAACTGAAAACTCATTTTCAGTGACTGAAACCCCACTGAAAACTCACTGTTAGTTTCTGAAACACATTGTCTGTGACTGAAAACTCACGGTCAGAAACTGAAAACCCACTATAAGTTACTGAAACACATTGTCTGTGACTGAAAACCCACTTTCAGTAACTGAAAACTTACTGTCAGTGACTGAAAACCCACTGTCAGTAACTGAAAACTAATCATCAGTATTGAAAACACACTTTCAGTAACTGAAAACTTACTGTCAGTGACTGAAAACTCATAGTCACTTACTATAAACCCACTGTCAGTCACTGAAAACCCATTGTAAGTAACTGAAAACTCACGATCATTAACTGTAAACCCACTGTCAATAACTGGAAACTCATCATCAGGAACTGAAAACCCACTTTCAGTTACTGAAAACTTACTGTCAGTGACTGAAAACTCACTGTCAGTAACTGAAACCCCACTGTCAGTAACTGAAACCCCACTGTCAATAACTGAAAACTCATCATCAGTAACTGAAAACCCACTTTCAGTAACTAAAAACTTACTGTCAGTGACTGAAAAGACACTGTCAGTAACTGAAAACTCGCTGTCATTAACTGAAACCCCACTGTCAGTATCTGAAACCCCACTGTCAGTAACTGAAACCCCACTGTCAATTACTGAAAACTCATCATCAGTAACTGAAAACCCACTTTCAGTAACTGAAAACTTACTGCCAGTGACTGAAGAGTCACAGTCAGTAACTGAAAACTCACAGTCAGTTACTGAAAACTCACTGTCAGTGACTGAAAATCCACTGTCAGTAACTAAAAACCCATTGTCAGTAACTGAAACCCCACTGTCAATAACTGAAAACTCATCATCAGTAACTGAAAACCCACTTTCAGTAACTAAAAACTTACTGTCAGAGACTGAAAAGACACTGTCAGTAACTGAAAACTCGCTGTCATTAACTGAAACCCCACTGTCAGTAACTGAAACCCCACTGTCAGTAACTGAAACCCCACTGTCAATTACTGAAAACTCATCATCAGTAACTGAAAACCCACTTTCAGTAACTGAAAACTTACTGCCAGTGACTGAAGACTCACAGTCAGTAACTGAAAACTCACCGTCAGTAACTGAAACACATTGTCTGTGACTGAAAACCCACTTTCAGTAACTTAAAACTTACTGTTAGTAACTAAAAACTCATCATCAGTATTGAAAACCCACTGTCAGTAACTGAAAACTCACCTTCAGTAACTGTAAACCAGTGGGTTCAGTTACTGACAGTGAGTGTTCAGTCGCTGACGATGAGTTTTCAGTTACTGACAGTGGGTTTTCAATCACTGACAGTAAGTTTTCAGTAACTGAAAGTTGGTTTTCAGTTACTGGTGATGAGTTTTCAGTTACTGACAGTGAGTTTTCAGACACTGACATTAACTTTTCAGTTACTGAAAGTGGGTTTTCAGTTACTGATGATGAGTTTTTAGTTACTGATAGTTAGTTTTTAGTCACTAACAGTAAGTTTTCAGTCACTGAAAATGAGTTTTCAGTTACTGATTGTGAGTTTTCTGTCACTGACATTAAGTTTTCAGTTACTGACAGTGGGTGTTCACTCACTGATGATGAGTTTTCAGTTACTGACTGTGAATTTTCAGTCACTGACAGTAAGTTTTCAGTTCCTGAAAGTGGGTTTTCATTTACAGATGAGGAGTTTTCAGTTATTGACAGTGGGTTTTCAGTCACTGACAGTAAGTTTTCATTTACTGAAAGTGGGTTTTCAGTTACTGACTGTCAGTGACTGAAAAATCATTGTCTTTGACTGAAAACCAACTGTCAGTAACTGAAAACTCGGTGTCATTTACTGAAAACCCACTGTCGGTGACTGAAAACTCACTGTCAGTGACTGAAAACCTACTGTCAGAAACTGAAAACTCACTGTCAGTGACTGAAAAATCATTGTCATTGACTGAAAACCAACTGTCAGTTACTGAATACTCACAGTCAGTGACTGAAAAATCATTGTCATTGACTGAAAACCAACTGTCAGTTACTGAAAACATGGTGTCAGTTACTGAAAACTCACTATCAGTGACTGAAAACCCAATGTCAGTGACTGAAAACTCATCGTCAGTGACTGAACACCCACTGTCAAAAACTGAAAACTCACTGTTAGTTTCTGAAACATATTGTCTGTGACTGAAAACTCACGGTCAGAAACTGAAAACACACTATAAGTTACTGAAACACATTGTCTGTGACTGAAAACCCACTTTCAGTAACTGAAAACTTACTGTCAGTGACTGAAAACCCACTGTCAGTAACTGAAAACTCATCATCAGTATTGAAAACACACTTACAGTTACTGAAAACTTACTGTCAGTGACTGAAAACTCATAGTCACTTACTATAAACCCACTGTCAGTCACTGTAAACCCATTGTCAGTAACTGAAAACTCACGATCATTAACTATAAACCCACTGTCAATAACCGAAAACTCATCATCAGTAAATGAAAACCCACTTTCAGTAACTGGAAACTTACTTTCAGTGACTGAAAACTCATCATCAGTAACTGAAAACCCACTTTTATTAACTGAAAACTTACTGTCAGTGACAGAAAACTCACAATCAGTAACTGAAAACTCATTTTCAGTGACTATAAAAACTGAAACCCACTGAAAACTCACTGTTAGTTTCTGAAACACATTGTCTGTGACTGAAAACTCACGGTCAGAAACTGAAAACCCACTATAAGTTACTGAAACACATTGTCTGTGACTGAAAACCCACTTTCAGTAACTGAAAACTTACTGTCAGTGACTGAAAACCCACTGTCAGTAACTGAAAACTAATCATCAGTATTGAAAACACACTTTCAGTAACTGAAAACTTACTGTCAGTGACTGAAAACTCATAGTCACTTACTATAAACCCACTGTCAGTCACTGAAAACCCATTGTAAGTAACTGAAAACTCACGATCATTAACTGTAAACCCACTGTCAATAACTGAAAACTCATCATCAGTAACTGAAAACCCACTTTCAGTAACTGGAAACTTAATTTCAGTGACTGAAAACTCACTGTCAGTAACTGAAAACTCATCATCAGTAACTGAAAACCCACTTTTATTAACTGAAAACTTACTGTCAGTGACAGAAAACTCACAATCAGTAACTGAAAACTCATTTTCAGTGACTGAAACCCCACTGTCAGCTACAGAAACCCCACTGTCAGTAATTGAAAACTCACAGTCATTGACTATAAACCCACTGTCAATAACTGAAATCTCATCATCAGTTACTGAAATCCTACTTTCAGTAACTGAAAACTTACTGTTAGTGACTAAAAACTAACTGTCAGTAACCAAAAACTCATCATCAGTAACTGAAAACCCACTTTCAGTGACTGAAAAGTTAATGTCAGTGACTGAAATCTCTCTGTTAGTAACTGAAAACTCATCACCAGTAACTGAAAATCAACTTTCAGTTACTAAAATCTTACTGTAAGTGACTGAAAACTCACAGTCAGTAACTGAAAACTCATCATCAGTTACTAAAAACCTACTTTCTGTATCTGAAAACTTACGATCAGTGACTGAAAACTCACTGTCAGTAACTGAAAACTCATCATCAGTAACTGAAAACCCACTATCAGTAACTGAAAACTTACTGTCAGTGACTGAAAATTCACTGTCAGTAAATGAAAATGCATCAACAGTGAGTGAACACCCACTGTCAGTGACTGAAAACCCACTGTCAATAACTGAAAACTCATCATCAGTAACTATAAAACCCACTTTCAGTAACTGAAAACTTACTGTCAGTGACTGAAAACCCACTGTCAATAACTGAAAATTCCTCATATCTAACTGAAAACCCACTTTCAGTAACTGAAAACTTACTGTCAGTGACTGACAATTCACTGTCAGTAACTGACAATTCACTGTCAGTAACTGAAAACTCATCATCAGTGAGTGAACACCCACTGTCAGTAACTGAAAACCCACTTTCAGTAACTGAAAACTTACTGTCAGTGACTGAAAACCCACTGTCAGTAACTGAAAACTCATCATCAGTATTGAAAACACACTTTCAGTAACTGAAAACTTACTGTCAGTGACTGAAAACTCATAGTCACTTACTATAAACCCACTGTCAGTCACTGAAAACCCATTGTCAGTAACTGAAAACTCACGATCATTAACTATAAACCCACTGTCAATAACTGAAAACTCATCATCAGTAACTGAAAACCCACTTTCAGTAACTGAAAACTTAATGTCAGTGACTGAAAACCCACTGTCAGTAACTGAAAACAAATCATCAGTATTGAAAACACACTTTCAGTAACTGAAAACTTACTGTCAGAGACTGAAAACTCATAGTCACTCACTATAAACCCACTGTCAGTCACTGAAAACCCATTGTCAGTAACTGAAAACTCACGATCATTAACTGTAAACCCACTGTCAATAACTGAAAACTCATCATCAGTAACTGAAAACCCACTTTCAGTGACTGGAAACTTACTTTCAGTGACTGAAAACTCACTGTCAGTAACTGAAAACTCATCATCAGTAACTGAAAACCCACTTTCATTAACTGAAAACTTACTGTCAGTGACAGAAAACTCACAATCAGTAACTGAAAACTCATTTTCATTGACTGAAACCCCACTGTCAGCTACAGAAACCCCACTGTCAGTAATTGAAAACTCACAGTCATTGACTATAAACCCACTGTCAATAACTGAAATCTCATCATCATTTACTGAAAACCTACTTTCAGTAACTGAAAACTTACTGTTAGTGACTAAAAACTAACTGTCAGTAACTAAAAACTCATCATCAGTAACTGAAAACCCACTTTCAGTAACTTAAAAGTTAATGTCAGTGACTGAAAACTCACTGTCAGTAACTGAAAACTCATCATCAGTTACTAAAAACCTACTTTCTGTATCTGAAAACTTACGATCAGTGACTGAAAACTCACTGTCAGTAACTGAAAACTCATCGTCAGTAACTGAAAACCCACTTTCAGCAACTGAAAACTTACTGTCAGTGACTGAAAACCCACTGTCAATAACTGAAAACTCCTCATCTGTAACTGAAAACTCACTTTCAGTTACTGAAAACCCACTGTCAATAACTGAAAACTCATCATCAGTAACTATAAAACCCACTTTCAGTAACTGAAAACTTACTGTCAGTGACTGAAAACTCACTCTCAATAACTGAAAACTCATCGTCAGTGACTGAACACCCACTGTCAGAAACTGAAAACTCACTGTTAGTTACTGAAACACATTGTCTGTGACTGAAAACCCATTTTCTGTAACTGAAAACTAACTGTCAGTGACTGAAAATCTACTGTCAGTATCTGAAAACTCATCATCAGTATTGAAAACCCACTGTCAGTAACTGAAAACCCATAGTCAGTCACTGAAAACTCACCGTCAGTAACTGAAACACATTGTCTGTGACTGAAAACCCACTTTCAATAAGTCACTGACAGTGAGTTTTCAGTTACTGACAGTAGGTTTTTAGTTACTGACGGTGAGTTTTCAGTTATTGACAAAGGTTTTTCAGTCACTGACAGTGGGTTAATAGTCAATGACTGTGAGTTTTCAGTTACTAAAACCCGTTGTCGGTGATTGAAAACCCACTGCTGCTTACTGATAGTGAGTTTTCATTCACTGACAGAAAATTTTCAGTTACTGAAAGTGGGTTTCAATATTCATGATGTGTTTTCAGTTACTGACAGTGGGTTTTCAGACACTGACAGTAATTTTTCAGTTACTGAAAGTGGGTTTTTAGTTACTGATGATGAGTTTTCAGTTACTGACAGTGAGTTTTCAGTCACTGACAGTAAGTATTCAGTTACTGAAAGTGGGTATTCAGTTACTGATGATGAGTTTTCAGTTATTGACAGTGGGTTTATATTAAATGACTGTGAGTTTTCAGTTACTGACTGCCAGTAACTGAAAACTCACTGTCAGTGACTGAAAAAACAATTGTCTTCGACTGAAAACCAACTGTCAGTGACTGAAAACCCAATATTTTTGACTGAAAACCTACTGTCGGTAACTGAAAACACACTGTCAGTAACTGAAAAATCATTGTCTTTGACTGAAAACCAACTGTCAGTAACTGAAAACTGGTTTTCAGTGACTAAAAACTCACTATCAGTATCTGAACCCACTGGTTTACAGTAACTGAAGGTGAGTTTTCAGTTACTGACAATGGGTTTTCAGTTACTGACAGTGGGTTTACAATACTGATGATGAGTTTTTAGTTACTGACAGTAAGTTTTAAGTTACTGAAAGTGGGTTTTCAGTCACAGACAATGTGTTTCAATTACTGACGGTGTGTTTTCAGTTACTGACAATGGTTGTTCAGTTACTGACAGTGGATTTTCATTCACTGCCAGTAAGTTTTCAGTTACTGAAAATGGGTTTTCAGTCACAGACAATGTGTTTCAGTAACTAACAGTGAGTTTACAGTTTCTGACAGTGGGTGTTCAGTCACTGACGATGAGTTTTCAGTTATTGAGAGTGAGTTTTCAGTCACTGACAGTATGTTTTCAGTAACTGAAAGACTGTAAGGTTTTCAGTTCCTGGCAGTGGGGTTTCAGTCACTGACAGTGGGTAAATAGTCAATGACTGTGAGTTTTCAGTCACTGACAGTAAATTTTCAGATACTAAAACCCACTGTCGGTGACTGAAAACCCACTGTCAATAACTGAAAACTCCTCATCTGTAAATGAAAACCCACTTTCAGTAACTGAAAACTTACTGTCAGTGACTGAAAACCCACTGTCAATAACTGAAAACTCCTCATCTGTAAATGAAAACCCACTTTCAGTAACTGAAAACTTACTGTCAGTGACTGAAAATTCACTGTCAGTAACTGAAAATTCATCATCAGTGAGTGAACACCCACTGTCAGTAACTGAAAACTTAATGTCAGTGACAGAAAACTCACAATCAGTAACTGAAAACTCATTTTCAGTGACTGAAAACTTACTGTTAATGACTAAAAACTAACTGTCAGTAACTAAAAACTCATCATCAGTAACTGAAAACCCACTTTCAGTAACTGAAAAGTTAATGTCAGTGACTGAAAACTCACTGTCAGTAACTGAAAACTCACTGTCAGTAACTGAAAACTCATCGTCAGCGACTGAACACTCACTGTCAGTAACTGAACCCACTGGTTTACATTTACTGAAGGTGAGTTTTCAGTTACTGACAATGGGTTTTCAATTACTGACAGTGGGTTTTCAATACTGATGATGAGTTTTTAGTTACTAACAGTAAGTTTTAAGTTACTGAAAGTGGGTTTTCAGTCACAGACAATGTGTTTCAGTTACTGACGGTGAGTTTTCAGTTACTGACAATGGGTTTTCAGTTACTGACAGTGGATTTTCAGTCACTGACAGTGAGTTTTCAGTTACTGACTGTGAGTTTTCAGTCACTGGCAGTAAGTTTTCAGTTACTGAAAGTGGGTTTTCAGTTACTGATGATGAGTTTTCATATATTGATAGTTGGATTATAGTCTATGACTGTGAGATTTCAGTTACTGACAGTGGGGTTTTAATTACTGACAGTGGGGTTTTAGTCACTGACAGTGAGTTTTCAGTTACTGACAGTGACTTTTCAGTCACTGACAGTAAGTTTTCAGTTACTGAAAGTGGGTTTTCAGTTACTGATGATGAGTTTTCAGTAATTGACAGTGGGGTTTCAGTTACTGACAGTGGGGTTTCAGTTAATGACAGCGAGTTTTCAGTTACTGACAGTGTCTTTTCAGTCACTGACAGTAAGTTTTTAGTTACTGAAAGTGGGTTTTCAGTTACTGATGATGTGTTTTCAGTTATTGACAGTGGGGTTTCAGTAACTGACAGTGGGGTTTCAGTTACTGACAGTGAGTTTTCAGTCACTGACAGTAAGTTTTTTAGTAACTGAAAGTGGGTTTTCAGTTACAGATGATGAGTTTTCAGTTACTGACAGTGAGTTTTCAGTCACTGACAGAATGGTTTCAGTTACTACTGATGATGTGTTTTCAGTTTCTGACAGTGAGTTTTCAGTCAGTGACAGTAAGTTTTCAGTTACTGAAAGTGGGTTTTCAGTCACAGACAATGTGTTTCCGTTACTGACGGTGAGTTTTCAGTTACTGACAGTGGATTTTCAGTTACTGAAAATGGGTTTTCAGTAACAGACAATGTGTTTCAATAACGTAAGTTTTCAGTCACTGACAATGAGTTTTCAGTTACTGATTGTGAGTTTTCTGTCACTGACATTAAGTTTTCAGTTACTGACAGTGGGTGTTCACTCACTGATGATGAATTTTCAGTTACTAACAGTGAATTTTCAGTCACTGACAGTAAGTTTTCAGTTACTGGAAGTAGGTTTTCATTTACAGATGAGGAGTTTTCAGTTATTGACAGTGGGTTTTCAGTCACTGACAGTAAGTTTTCAGTTACTGAAAGTGGGTTTTCATTTACAGATGAGGAGTTTTCAGTTATTGACAGTGGGTTTTCAGTCACCGACAGTGGGTTTAAGTATCTAAAAATTTACTGGCAGTGACTGAAAACTCACAGTCATTGACTATTTACCCACTGTCAGTGACTGAAAACCCATTGTCAGTAACTGAAAACTCACCGTCAGTAACTGAAAACTCACTGTCAGTGACTGAAACCCCACTGCCAGTAACTGAAAACCTTACAGTCATTGACTATAAACACACTGTCAGTGACTGAAAACCCAATATTTTTGACTGAAAACCTACTGTCGGTAACTGAAAACACACTGTCAGTAACTGAAAAATCATTGTCTTTGACTGAAAACCAACTGTCAGTAACTGAAAACTGGTTTTCAGTGACTAAAAACTCACTATCAGTAACTGAACCCACTGGTTTACAGTAACTGAAGGTGAGTTTTCAGTTTCTGACAGTGGGTGTTCAGTCACTGACGATGAGTTTTCAGTTACTGACAGTGAATTTTCATTCACTGATGATGAGTTTTCAGTTACTAACAGTGAGTTTTCAGTCACTGACAGTAAGTTTTCAGTTACTGAAAGTGGGTATGCAGTTACTATTAATGTGTTTTCAGATATTGACAGTGGGTTAATAGGCAATGACTGTGAGTTTTCAGTTACTGACAGTGGGGTTTCAGTCACTGACAGTGATTTTCAGTAACTGACAGTAGGGTTTCAGTCACGGACAGTGAGCTTTAAGTTACTGAAAGTAGGTTTTCAGTTACTGATGATGAGTTTTCAGTTACTGACGATGAGTTTTTAGTTACCAACAGTGAGTTTTCAGTCAGTGACAGTAAGTTTTCAGTTTCTGAAAGTGGGTTTTCAGTCACTAATGATGAGTTTTCAGTTACTGACAGTGAGTTTTCAGTCAGTGACAGTAAGTTTTCAGTTACTGAAAGTGGGTTTTCAGTTACTATTGATGTGTTTTCAGATATTGACAGTGGGTTTATAGGCAATGACTGTGAGTTTTTAGTCACTGACACCGAGTTTTCAGTTACTGACAGTTGGTTTTCAGTCACTGACAGTGGGTTTTCTGTCACTGATAGTGAGTTTTCAGTAACTGACACCGAGTTTTCAGTTACTGACAGTTGGTTTTCAGTCGAAGACAATTGTTTTTTCAGTCACTGACAGTGAGTTTTCAGTTACTGGCACTCACACTTACTTTTAACTGAAAACTCACAGTCATTTAATATAAACCCACTGTCAATAACTGAAAACTCATCATCAGTAACTGAATACCCACTTTCAGTAACTGAATACTTACTGTCAGTAACTGAAAACTCATCATCAGTAACTGAAAACCCACTTTCAGTAACTGAAAAATTACTGTCAGTGTCTGAAAACCCACTGTCAGTAACTTAAAACACATCATGAATATTGAAACCCACTTTCAGTAACTGAAAATTTACTGTCAGTGAATGAAAACTCACTATAAGTAAGCAGCAGTGGGTTTTCAATCACCGACAACGGGTTTTAGTAACTGAAAACTCACAGTCATTGACTATTAACCCACTGTCAGTGACTGAAAAACCATTGTCAATAACTGAAAACTCACCGTCAGTAACTGAAAACCCACTGTCAGTAACTGAAAACTCACTGTCAGTGACTGAAACCCCACTGTCAGTAACTGAAAACTCACAGTCATTGACTATAAACCCACTGTCAGTGACTGAAAACCCACTGTTGTTTCAGTGACTAAAAACTCACTATCAGTAACTGAACCCACTGGTTTACAGTTACTGAAGGTGAGTTTTCAGTTACTGACCGTGGGTTTTCAATACTGATGATGAGTTTTTAGTTACTGACAGTAAGTTTTAAGTTATTGAAAGTGGCTTTTCAGTCACAGACAATGTGTTTCAGTTACTGACGGTGAGTTTTCAGTGGCTGACTATGGGTTTTCAGTTACTGACAGTGGGTTTTCAATACTGATGATGAGTTTTCAGATACTGACAGTGGATTTTCAGTCACTGACAGTTAGTTTTCAGTTACAGAAAATGGGTTTTCAGTCACAGACAATGTGTTTCAGTAACTAACAGTGAGTTTTCAGTTTCTGACAGTTTGTGTTCAGTCACTGACGATGAGTTTTCAGTCACTGACAGTAAGTTTTCAGTTACTGAAAGTGGGTTTTATAGTTACTGATGATGAGTTTTCAGTTATTGACAGTGGGTTTTCAGTCACTGATTGTGGGTGTTCACTCACTGATGATGAGTTTTCAGTTACTGACAGTGAATTTTTAGTCACTGACAGTAAGTTTTCAGTAACTGAAAGTGAGTTTTCAGTTACAGATGAGGAGTTTTCAGTTATTGACAGTGGGTTTTCAGTCACTGACAGTAAGTTTTCAGTTGCTGAAAGTGGGTTTTCAGTTACTGACGATGAGTTTTCAGATACTGACAGTGAGTTTTCAGTCACTGATCGTAAGTTTTCAGATACAGAAAGTAGGTTTTTAGTAACTGATGATGAGTTTTCAGTTACTCACAGTGGATTTTCAGTCACTGACAGTTAGTTTTCAGTTACTGAAAATGGCTTTTTAGTCACAGACAATGTGTTTCAGTAACTAACAGTGAGTTTTCAGTTTCTGACAGTGGGTGTTCAGTCACTGACGATGAATTTTCAGTTATTGATAGTGAGTTTTCAGTCACTGACAGTAAGTTTTCAGTTACTGAGAGTTGGTTTTCAGTTACTGACAGTGGGTGTTCACTCACTGATAATGAGTTTTCAGTTACTGACATTGAATTGTCAGTCACTGACAGTAGTTTTCAGTTACTGAAAGTGGGTTTTCAGTTACAGATGAGGAGTTTTCAGTTATTGACAGTGGGTTTTCAGTCACTGACAGTAAGTTTTCAGTTACTGAAAGTGGGTTTTATAGTTACTGGTGATGAGTTTTCAGTTATTGACAGTGGGTTTTCAGTCACTGACAGTGGGTGTTCACTCACTGATGATGAGTTTTCAGTTACTGACAGTGAATTTTCAGTCACTGACAGTAAGTTTTCAGTTACTGCAAGTGGGTTTCCAGTTACTGATGATGAGTTTTCAGTTACTGACAGTGAATTTTCAGTCACTGACAGTAAGTTTTCAGTTACAGAAAGTAGGTTTTTAGTAACTGATGATGAGTTTTCAGTTACTGACTGTGAGTTTTCAGTCACTGACAGTGGGTTTATAGTCAATGACTGTGAGTTTTCAATTACTGACAGTGGGGTTTCAGTAAATGACAGTGGGGTTTCAGTCACTGACAATGAGTTTTCAGTTTCTGATTGTGAGTTTTTTGTCACTGACAGTAAGTTTTCAGTTAAGGAAAGTGGGTTTTCAGTTACTGATGATGAGTTTTCAGTTACTGACAGTGAGTTTTCAGTCACTGAAAGTAAGTTTCCAGTGACTGAAAGTGGGTTTTCAGTTACTGATGATGAGTTTTCAGTTATTGACAGTGGGTTTATAGTCAATGATCGTGAGTTTTCAGTTACTGACAATGGGTTTTCAGTGACTGACAGTGGGTTTATAGTAAGTGACTATGAGTTTTCAGTCACTGACAGTAAGTTTTCAGTTACTGAAAGTGTGTTTTCAATACTGATGATGAGTTTTCAGTTGCTGACAGTGGGTTTTCAGTCACTGACAGTAAGTTTTCAGTTACTGAAAGTGGGTTTTCAGTCACAGACAATGTGTTTCAGTAACTTATAGTGAGTTTTCAGTTTCTGACCGTGAGTTTTCAGTCACAGACAATGTGTTTCAGAAACTAACAGTGAGTTTTCAGTTACTGATGATGATTTTTCAGTTATTGACAGTGGGTTTATAGTCAATGATCGTGAGTTTTCAGTTACTGACAATGCGTTTTCAGTGACTGACAGTGGGTTAATAGTAAGTGACTATGAGTTTTCAGTCACTGACAGTAAGTTTTCAGTTACTGAAAGTGTGTTTTCAATACTGATGATGAGTTTTCAGTCACTGACAGTTAGTTTTCAGTTACTGAAAGTGGGTTTTCAGTTACAGATGAGGAGTTTTCCGTTATTGACAGTGGGTTTTCAGTCACTGACAGTAAGTTTTCAGTTACTGACAGTAGGTTTTCAGTCAAAAACAGTGGGTTTTCAGTCACTGACAGTGGGTATATAGTCAATGACTGTGAGTTTTCAGTTACTGACAGTGGGGTTTCAGTCACTGACAGTGGGTTTTCAGTCAATGACAGTAAGTTTTCAGTTACTGAAAGTGGGTTTTCAGTTACTGATGATGAGTTTTCAGTTACTGACAGTAAGTTTTCAGTCACTGATCGTAAGTTTTCAGATACAGAAAGTAGGTTTTTAGTAACTGATGATGAGTTTTCAGTTACTCACAGTGGATTTTCAGTCACTGACAGTTAGTTTTCAGTTACTGAAAATGTGTTTTTAGTCACAGACAATGTGTTTCAGTAACTATCAGTGAGTTTTCAGTTTCTGACAGTGGTTGTTCAGTCACTGACGATGAGTTTTCAGTTATTGAGAGTGAGTTTTCAGTCACTGACAGTAAGTTTTTAGTAACTGAGAGTGGGTTTTCAGTAACTGACAGTGGGTGTTCACTCACTGATGATGAGATTTCAGTTACTGACAGTGAATTGTCAGTCACTGACAGTAAGTTTTCAGTTACTGAAAGTGGGTTTTCAGTTAGAGATGAGGAGTTTTCAGTTATTGACAGTGGGTTTTCAGTCACTGACAGAAAAGTTTCAGTTACTGAAAGTGGGTTTTATAGTTACTGATGATGAGTTTTCAGTTATTGACAGTGGGTTTTCAGTCACTGACAGTGGGTGTTCACTCACTGATGATGAATTTTCAGTCACTGACAGTAAGTTTTCAGTAACTGAAAGTTGGTTTTCAGTTACTGGTGATGAGTTTTCAGTTACTGACAGTGAGTTTTCAGTCACTGACATTAACTTTTCAGTTACGAAAAGTGGGTTTTCAGTTACTGATGATGAGTTTTTATTTACTGACAGTTAGTTTTTAGTCACTAACAGTAAGTTTTCAGTTACTGAAAGTGGTTTTTCAGTAACTGATGATGAGATTTCAGTTATTGACAGTGGGTTTATAGTCAATGACTGTGAGTTTTCAATTACTGACAGTGGGGTTTCTGTAGCTGACAGTGGGGTTTCAGTCACTGAAAATGAGTTTTCAGTTACTGATTGTAAGTTTTCTGTCACTGACAGTAAGTTTTCAGTTATTGACAGTGGGTTTATAGTCAATGATCGTGAGTTTTCAGTTACTGACAATGGGTTTTCAGTGACTGACAGTGGGTTTATAGTAAGTGACTATGAGTTTTCAGTCACTGACAGTAAGTTTTCAGTTACTGAAAGTGTGTTTTCAATACTGATGATGAGTTTTCAGTTACTGACAGTTGGTTTTCAGTCACTGACAATAAGTTTTCAGTTACTGAAAGTGGGTTTACAGTCACAGACAATGTGTTTCAGAAACTAACACTGAGTTTTCAGTTTTTGACAGTGGGTGTTCAGTCACTGACGATGAGTTTTCAGTCACTGACATTGGGTTTTCAGTCACTGATAGTGAGTTTTCAGTAACTGACACCATGTTTTCAGTAACTGACAGTTGGTTTTCAGTCAATGACAATGATTTTTCAGTCACTGACTGTGAGTATTCAGTAACTGACAGTTGGTTTTCAGTCAATGACAATGATTTTTCAGTCACTGATAGTGAGTTTTCAGTTTCTGACAGTAGGTTTTCAGTCACTGACAGTGAGTTTTTAGTCACCGACAGTGGGTTTTCAGCAACTGACACCGAGTTTTCAGTTACTGACAGTTGGTTTTCAGTCAAAGACAATGATTTTTCAGTCACTGACAGTCAGTAACTGAAAACCCACATTCAGTAAATGAAAACTTACTCAGTGACTGAAAACCCACTGTCAATAACTGAAAACTCCTCATCTGTAAATGAAAACCCACTTTCAGTAACTGAAATCTTACTGTCAGTGACTGAAAACCCACTGTCAATAACTAAATACTCCTCATCTGTAAATGAAAACCCACTTTCAGTAACTGAAAACTTACTGTCAGTGACTGAAAATTCACAGTCAGTAACTGAAAACTCATCATCAGTGAGTGAACACCCACTGTCAGTAACTGAAAACCGCCTTTCAGTAACTGAAAACTTACTGTCAGTGACTGAAAACTCACTCTCAATAACTGAAAACTCATCGTCAGTGACTGAACACCCACGTTACTGAAACACATTGCCTGTGACTGAAAACCCATTTTCAGTAACTGAAAATCGACTGTCAGTAACTGAAAACCCATTGTCAGTAACTGAAAACTCACCGTCAGTAACGGAAACACATTGTCTGTGACTGAGAACCCACTTTCAGTAACTGAAAACTTACTGTCACTGACTGAAAACTCAATGTCAGAAACTGAAAACACATCATCAGTAGTAACTGAAAACATACTGTCAGTGACTGAAAACTCACTGTCAGTAACTGAAAACTCATCATCTGTAACTGATAACCCACTTTCAGTTACTGAAAACTTACTGTCAGTGACTGAAAACTCACTGTCAGTAACTGAAACCCCTCTGTCAGTAACTGAAAACCCACTGTCAATAACTGAAAACTCATCATCAGTAACTGAAAACCCACTTTCAGTAACTAAAAACTTACTGTCAGTGACTGAAAAGACACTGTCAGTAACTGAAAACTCGCTGTCATTAACTAAAACCCCTCTGTAAGTAACTGAAAACCCACTTTCAGTAACTGAAAACTTACTGTCAGTGACTGAAAAGTCACTGTCAATAACTGAAAACTCACTGTCAGTGACTAAAACCCCACTGTCAGTAATTAAAACCCCACTGTCAGTAACTGAAAACTCACAGTCATAGACTATAATCCAACTATCACTATCTAAAAACTCATCATCAGTAACTGAAAACCCACTTTCAGTAACTGAAAACTTACTGCCAGTGACTGAAAACTCACAGTCAATAACTGAAAACTCACTGTCAGTGACTGAAAATCCACTGTCAGTAACTGAAAACCCATTGTCAGTAACTGAAAACTCACCTTCAGTAACTGTAAACCAGTGGGTTCAGTTACTGACAGTGAGTGTTCAGTCGCTGACGATGAGTTTTCAGTTACTGACAGTGGGTTTTCAATCACCGACAGTGGGTTTTAGTAACTGAAAATTTACTGTCAGTGACCGAAATTGGGTTTTCAGTTACTGACAGTGGGTGTTCACTCACTGATGATGAATTTTCAGTTACTGACAGTGAATTTTCAGTCACTGACAGTAAGTAATCAGTTACTGAAAGTGGGTTTTCATTTACAGATGAGGAGTTTTCAGTTATTGACAGTGGGTTTTCAGTCACTGACAGTAAGTTTTCAGTTACTGAAAGTGGGTTTTTATTTACAGATGAGGAGTTTTCAGTTATTGACAGTGGGTTTTCAGTCACCGACAGTGGGTTTTAGTAACTGAAAATTTACTGTCAGTGACTGAAAACTCACAGTCATTGACTATTTACCCACTGTCAGTGACTGAAAACCCATTGTCAGTAACTGAAAACTCACCGTCAGTAACTGAAAACTCACTGTCAGTGACTGAAACCCCGCTGCCAGTAACTGAAAACCTTACAGTCATTGACTATAAACACACTGTCAGTGACTGAAAACCCAATATTTTTGACTGAAAACCTACTGTCGGTAACTGAAAACACACTGTCAGTAACTGAAAAATCATTGTCTTTGACTGAAAACCAACTGTCAGTAACTGAAAACTGGTTTTCAGTGACTAAAAACTCACTATCAGTAACTGAACCCACTGGTTTACAGTAACTGAAGGTGAGTTTTCAGTTACTGACAATGGGTTTTCAGTTACTGACAGTGGGTTTACAATACTGATGATGAGTTTTTAGTTACTGACAGTAAGTTTTAAGTTACTGAAAGTGGGTTTTCAGTCACAGACAATGTGTTTCAATTACTAACGGTGTGTTTTCAGTTACTGACAATGGGTTTTCAGTTTTTGACAGTGGATTTTCATTCACTGCCAGTAAGTTTTCAGTTATTGAAAATGGGTTTTCAGTCACAGACAATATGTTTCAGTAACTAACAGTGAGTTTTCAGTTAATAAAAGTGGGTTTTCAGTTACTGATGATGAGTTTTCAGTTATTGAGAGTGAGTTTTCAGTCACTGACAGTAAGTTTTCAGTAACTAAAAGTGGGTTTTCAGTTACTGACTGACTAGTGGATATTCACTCACTGATGATGAGTTTTCAGTTACTGACAGTGAATTTTCAGTCACTGACAGTAAGTTTTCAGTTACTGAAAGTGGGTTTTCATTTACAGATGAGGAGTTTTCAGTTATTGACTGTGGGTTTTCAGTCACTGACAGTAAGTTTTCAGTTACTGAAAGTGGGTTTTCAGTTACTGATGATGAGTTTTCAGTTATTGACAGTGGGTTTTCAGTCACTGACAGTAAGTTTTCAGTTACAAATAGTGGGTTTTCAGTCACAGATAATGTTTCAGTAACTAACAGTGAGTTTTCAGTTTCTGACAGTGGGTGTTCAGTCACTGACGATGAGTTTTCAGTTACTGACAGTGAATTTTCATTCGCTGATGATGAGTTTTCAGTTACTAACATTGAGTTTTCAGTCACTGACAGTAAGTTTTCAGTTACTGAAAGTGGGTTTTCAGTTACTATTAATGTGTTTTCAGATATTGACAGTGGGTTTATAGGCAATGACTGTGAGTTTTCAGTTACTGACAGTGGGTTTTCAGTCACTGACAGTGATTTTCAGTTACTGACAGTAGGGTTTCAGTCACTGACAGTGAGCTTTCAGTTACTGAAAGTGGGTTTTCAGTTACTGATGATGAGTTTTCAGTTACAGACGATGAGTTTTTAGTTACCAACAGTGAGTTTTCAGTCAGTGACAGTAAGTTTTCAGTTTCTGAAAGTGGGTTTTCAGTTACTAATGATGAGTTTTTAGTTACTGACAGTGAGTTTTCAGTCAGTGACAGTAAGTTTTCAGTTACTGAAAGTGGGTTTTCAGTTACTATTGACTGAAAACTCACAGTCATTGCCTATAAACCCACTGTCAATAACTGAAAACTCATCATCAGTAACTGAATACCCACTTTCAGTAACTGAAAACTCACCTTCAGTAACTGTAAACCAGTGGGTTCAGTTACTGACAGTGAGTGTTCAGTCGCTGACGATGGGTTTTCAGTTACTGACAGTGGGTTTTCAATCACCGACAGTGGGTTTTAGTAACTGAAAATTTACTGTCAGTGACCGAAATTGGGTTTTCAGTTACTGACAGTGGGTGTTCACTCACTGATGATGAATTTTCAGTTACTGACAGTGAATTTTCAGTCACTGACAGTAAGTTTTCAGTTACTGAAAGTGGGTATTCATTTACAGATGAGGAGTTTTCAGTTATTGACAGTGGGTTTTCAGTCACTGACAGTAAGTTTTCAGTTACTGAAAGTGGGTTTTCATTTACAGATGAGGAGTTTTCAGTTATTGACAGTGGGTTTTCAGTCACCGACAGTGGGTTTTAGTAACTGAAAATTTACTGTCAGTGACTGAAAACTCACAGTCATTGACTATTTACCCACTGTCAGTGACTGAAAACCCATTGTCAGTAACTGAAAACTCACCGTCAGTAACTGAAAACTCACTGTCAGTGACTGAAACCCCGCTGCCAGTAACTGAAAACCTTACAGTCATTGACTATAAACACACTGTCAGTGACTGAAAACCCAATATTTTTGACTGAAAACCTACTGTCGGTAACTGAAAACACACTGTCAGTAACTGAAAAATCATTGTCTTTGACTGAAAACCAACTGTCAGTAACTGAAAACTGGTTTTCAGTGACTAAAAACTCACTATCAGTAACTGAACCCACTGGTTTACAGTAACTGAAGGTGAGTTTTCAGTTACTGACAATGGGTTTTCAGTTACTGACAGTGGGTTTACAATACTGATGATGAGTTTTTAGTGAAAGTGGGTTTTCATTTACAGATGAGGAGTTTTCAGTTATTGACAGTGGGTTTTCAGTCACCGACAGTGGGTTTTAGTAACTGAAAATTTACTGTCAGTGACTGAAAACTCACAGTCATTGACTATTTACCCACTGTCAGTGACTGAAAACCCATTGTCAGTAACTGAAAACTCACCGTCAGTAACTGAAAACTCACTGTCAGTGACTGAAACCCCGCTGCCAGTAACTGAAAACCTTACAGTCATTGACTATAAACACACTGTCAGTGACTGAAAACCCAATATTTTTGACTGAAAACCTACTGTCGGTAACTGAAAACACACTGTCAGTAACTGAAAAATCATTGTCTTTGACTGAAAACCAACTGTCAGTAACTGAAAACTGGTTTTCAGTGACTAAAAACTCACTATCAGTAACTGAACCCACTGGTTTACAGTAACTGAAGGTGAGTTTTCAGTTACTGACAATGGGTTTTCAGTTACTGACAGTGGGTTTACAATACTGATGATGAGTTTTTAGTGAAAGTGGGTTTTCATTTACAGATGAGGAGTTTTCAGTTATTGACTGTGGGTTTTCAGTCACTGACAGTAAGTTTTCAGTTACTGAAAGTGGGTTTTCAGTTACTGATGATGAGTTTTCAGTTATTGACAGTGGGTTTTCAGTCACTGACAGTAAGTTTTCAGTTACAAATAGTGGGTTTTCAGTCACAGATAATGTGTTTCAGTAACTAACAGTGAGTTTTCAGTTTCTGACAGTGGGTGTTCAGTCACTGACGATGAGTTTTCAGTTACTGACAGTGAATTTTCATTCGCTGATGATGAGTTTTCAGTTACTAACATTGAGTTTTCAGTCACTGACAGTAAGTTTTCAGTTACTGAAAGTGGGTTTTCAGTTACTATTAATGTGTTTTCAGATATTGACAGTGGGTTTATAGGCAATGACTGTGAGTTTTCAGTTACTGACAGTGGGTTTTCAGTCACTGACAGTGATTTTCAGTTACTGACAGTAGGGTTTCAGTCACTGACAGTGAGCTTTCAGTTACTGAAAGTGGGTTTTCAGTTACTGATGATGAGTTTTCAGTTACAGACGATGAGTTTTTAGTTACCAACAGTGAGTTTTCAGTCAGTGACAGTAAGTTTTCAGTTTCTGAAAGTGGGTTTTCAGTTACTAATGATGAGTTTTTAGTTACTGACAGTGAGTTTTCAGTCAGTGACAGTAAGTTTTCAGTTACTGAAAGTGGGTTTTCAGTTACTATTGATGTGTTTTCAGATATTGACAGTGGGTTTATAGGCAATGACTGTGAGTTTTCAGTCACTGACACCGAGTTTTCAGTTACTGACAGTTGGTTTTCAGTCACTGACAGTGGGTTTTCTGTCACTGATAGTGAGTTTTCAGTAACTGACACAGAGTTTTCAGTTACTGACAGTTGGTTTTCAGTCGAAGACAATTGTTTTTTCAGTCACTGACAGTGAGTTTTCAGTTACTGGCAGTCAGTAACTGAAAACTCACAGGCATTTAATATAAACCCACTGTCAATAACTGAAAACTCATCATCAGTAACTGAATACCCACTTTCAGTAACTGAAAACTCACCTTCAGTAACTGTAAACCAGTGGGTTCAGTTACTGACAGTGAGTGTTCAGTCGCTGACGATGGGTTTTCAGTTACTGACAGTGGGTTTTCAATCACCGACAGTGGGTTTTAGTAACTGAAAATTTACTGTCAGTGACCGAAATTGGGTTTTCAGTTACTGACAGTGGGTGTTCACTCACTGATGATGAATTTTCAGTTACTGACAGTGAATTTTCAGTCACTGACAGTAAGTTTTCAGTTACTGAAAGTGGGTTTTCATTTACAGATGAGGAGTTTTCAGTTATTGACAGTGGGTTTTCAGTCACTGACAGTAAGTTTTCAGTTACTGAAAGTGGGTTTTCATTTACAGATGAGGAGTTTTCAGTTATTGACAGTGGGTTTTCAGTCACCGACAGTGGGTTTTAGTAACAGAAAACCTTACAGTCATTGACTATAAACACACTGTCAGTGACTGAAAACCCAATATTTTTGACTGAAAACCTACTGTCGGTAACTGAAAACACACTGTCAGTAACTGAAAAATCATTGTCTTTGACTGAAAACCAACTGTCAGTAACTGAAAACTGGTTTTCAGTGACTAAAAACTCACTATCAGTAACTGAACCCACTGGTTTACAGTAACTGAAGGTGAGTTTTCAGTTACAAATAGTGGACAGACAATGGGTTTTCAGTTACTGACAGTGGGTTTACAATACTGATGATGAGTTTTTAGTGAAAGTGGGTTTTCATTTACAGATGAGGAGTTTTCAGTTATTGACAGTTGGTTTTCAGTCGAAGACAATTGTTTTTTCAGTCACTGACAGTGAGTTTTCAGTTACTGGCAGTCAGTAACTGAAAACTCACAGGCATTTAATATAAACCCACTGTCAATAACTGAAAACTCATCATCAGTAACTGAATACCCACTTTCAGTAACTGAAAACTCACCTTCAGTAACTGTAAACCAGTGGGTTCAGTTACTGACAGTGAGTGTTCAGTCGCTGACGATGGGTTTTCAGTTACTGACAGTGGGTTTTCAATCACCGACAGTGGGTTTTAGTAACTGAAAATTTACTGTCAGTGACCGAAATTGGGTTTTCAGTTACTGACAGTGGGTGTTCACTCACTGATGATGAATTTTCAGTTACTGACAGTGAATTTTCAGTCACTGACAGTAAGTTTTCAGTTACTGAAAGTGGGTTTTCATTTACAGATGAGGAGTTTTCAGTTATTGACAGTGGGTTTTCAGTCACTGACAGTAAGTTTTCAGTTACTGAAAGTGGGTTTTCATTTACAGATGAGGAGTTTTCAGTTATTGACAGTGGGTTTTCAGTCACCGACAGTGGGTTTTAGTAACAGAAAACCTTACAGTCATTGACTATAAACACACTGTCAGTGACTGAAAACCCAATATTTTTGACTGAAAACCTACTGTCGGTAACTGAAAACACACTGTCAGTAACTGAAAAATCATTTTCTTTGACTGAAAACCAACTGTCAGTAACTGAAAACTGGTTTTCAGTGACTAAAAACTCACTATCAGTAACTGAACCCACTGGTTTACAGTAACTGAAGGTGAGTTTTCAGTTACAAATAGTGGACAGACAATGGGTTTTCAGTTACTGACAGTGGGTTTACAATACTGATGATGAGTTTTTAGTGAAAGTGGGTTTTCATTTACAGATGAGGAGTTTTCAGTTATTGACTGTGGGTTTTCAGTCACTGACAGTAAGTTTTCAGTTACTGAAAGTGGGTTTTCAGTTACTGATGATGAGTTTTCAGTTATTGACAGTGGGTTTTCAGTCACTGACAGTAAGTTTTCAGTTACAAATAGTGGGTTTTCAGTCACAGATAATGTGTTTCAGTAACTAACAGTGAGTTTTCAGTTTCTGACAGTGGGTGTTCAGTCACTGACGATGAGTTTTCAGTTACTGACAGTGAATTTTCATTCGCTGATGATGAGTTTTCAGTTACTAACATTGAGTTTTCAGTCACTGACAGTAAGTTTTCAGTTACTGAAAGTGGGTTTTCAGTTACTATTAATGTGTTTTCAGATATTGACAGTGGGTTTATAGGCAATGACTGTGAGTTTTCAGTTACTGACAGTGGGTTTTCAGTCACTGACAGTGATTTTCAGTTACTGACAGTAGGGTTTCAGTCACTGACAGTGAGCTTTCAGTTACTGAAAGTGGGTTTTCAGTTACTGATGATGAGTTTTCAGTTACAGACGATGAGTTTTTAGTTACCAACAGTGAGTTTTCAGTCAGTGACAGTAAGTTTTCAGTTTCTGAAAGTGGGTTTTCAGTTACTAATGATGAGTTTTTAGTTACTGACAGTGAGTTTTCAGTCAGTGACAGTAAGTTTTCAGTTACTGAAAGTGGGTTTTCCGTTACTATTGATGTGTTTTCAGATATTGACAGTGGGTTTATAGGCAATGACTGTGAGTTTTCAGTCACTGACACCGAGTTTTCAGTTACTGACAGTTGGTTTTCAGTCACTGACAGTGGGTTTTCTGTCACTGATAGTGAGTTTTCAGTAACTGACACAGAGTTTTCAGTTACTGACAGTTGGTTTTCAGTCGAAGACAATTGTTTTTTCAGTCACTGACAGTGAGTTTTCAGTTACTGGCTGTCAGTAACTGAAAACTCACAGGCATTTAATATAAACCCACTGTCAATAACTGAAAACTCATTATCAGTAACTGAATACCCACTTTCAGTAACTGAAAACTCACCTTCAGTAACTGTAAACCAGTGGGTTCAGTTACTGACAGTGAGTGTTCAGTCGCTGACGATGAGTTTTCAGTTACTGACAGTGGGTTTTCAATCACCGACAGTGGGTTTTAGTAACTGAAAATTTACTGTCAGTGACCGAAATTGGGTTTTCAGTTACTGACAGTGGGTGTTCACTCACTGATGATGAATTTTCAGTTACTGACAGTGAATTTTCAGTCACTTACAGTAAGTTTTCAGTTACTGAAAGTGGGTTTTCGTTTACAGATGAGGAGTTTTCAGTTATTGACAGTGGGTTTTCAGTCACTGACAGTAAGTTTTCAATTACTGAAAGTGGGTTTTCATTTACAGATGAGGAGTTTTCAGTTATTGACAGTGGGTTTTAAGTCACCGACAGTGGGTTTTAGTAACTGAAAATTTACTGTCAGTGACTGAAAACTCACAGTCATTGACTATTTACTCACGGTCAGTGACTGAAAACCCATTGTCAGTAACTGCAAACTCACCGTCAGTAACTGAAAACTCACTGTCAGTGACTGAAACCCCGCTGCCAGTAACTGAAAACCTTACAGTCATTGACTATAAACACACTGTCAGTGACTGAAAACCCAATATTTTTGACTGAAAACCTACTGTCGGTAACTGAAAACACACTGTCAGTAACTGAAAAATCATTGTCTTTGACTGAAAACCAACTGTCAGTAACTGAAAACTGGTTTTCAGTGACTAAAAACTCACTATCAGTAACTGAACCCACTGGTTTACAGTAACTGAAGGTGAGTTTTCAGTTACTGACAGTAGGGTTTCAGTCACTGACAGTGAGCTTTCAGTTACTGAAAGTGGGTTTTCAGTTACTGATGATGAGTTTTCAGTTACAGACGATGAGTTTTTAGTTACCAACAGTGAGTTTTCAGTCAGTGACAGTAAGTTTTCAGTTTCTGAAAGTGGGTTTTCAGTTACTAATGATGAGTTTTTAGTTACTGACAGTGAGTTTTCAGTCAGTGACAGTAAGTTTTCAGTTACTGAAAGTGGGTTTTCAGTTACTATTGATGTGTTTTCAGATATTGACAGTGGGTTTATAGGCAATGACTGTGAGTTTTCAGTCACTGACACCGAGTTTTCAGTTACTGACAGTTGGTTTTCAGTCACTGACAGTGGGTTTTCTGTCACTGATAGTGAGTTTTCAGTAACTGACACAGAGTTTTCAGTTACTGACAGTTGGTTTTCAGTCGAAGACAATTGTTTTTTCAGTCACTGACAGTGAGTTTTCAGTTACTGGCAGTCAGTAACTGAAAACTCACAGGCATTTAATATAAACCCACTGTCAATAACTGAAAACTCATCATCAGTAACTGAATACCCACTTTCAGTAACTGAAAACTCACCTTCAGTAACTGTAAACCAGTGGGTTCAGTTACTGACAGTGAGTGTTCAGTCGCTGACGATGGGTTTTCAGTTACTGACAGTGGGTTTTCAATCACCGACAGTGGGTTTTAGTAACTGAAAATTTACTGTCAGTGACCGAAATTGGGTTTTCAGTTACTGACAGTGGGTGTTCACTCACTGATGATGAATTTTCAGTTACTGACAGTGAATTTTCAGTCACTGACAGTAAGTTTTCAGTTACTGAAAGTGGGTTTTCATTTACAGATGAGGAGTTTTCAGTTATTGACAGTGGGTTTTCAGTCACTGACAGTAAGTTTTCAGTTACTGAAAGTGGGTTTTCATTTACAGATGAGGAGTTTTCAGTTATTGACAGTGGGTTTTCAGTCACCGACAGTGGGTTTTAGTAACTGAAAATTTACTGTCAGTGACTGAAAACTCACAGTCATTGACTATTTACCCACTGTCAGTGACTGAAAACCCATTGTCAGTAACTGAAAACTCACCGTCAGTAACTGAAAACTCACTGTCAGTGACTGAAACCCCGCTGCCAGTAACTGAAAACCTTACAGTCATTGACTATAAACACACTGTCAGTGACTGAAAACCCAATATTTTTGACTGAAAACCTACTGTCGGTAACTGAAAACACACTGTCAGTAACTGAAAAATCATTGTCTTTGACTGAAAACCAACTGTCAGTAACTGAAAACTGGTTTTCAGTGACTAAAAACTCACTATCAGTAACTGAACCCACTGGTTTACAGTAACTGAAGGTGAGTTTTCAGTTACTGACAATGGGTTTTCAGTTACTGACAGTGGGTTTACAATACTGATGATGAGTTTTTAGTGAAAGTGGGTTTTCATTTACAGATGAGGAGTTTTCAGTTATTGACTGTGGGTTTTCAGTCACTGACAGTAAGTTTTCAGTTACTGAAAGTGGGTTTTCAGTTACTGATGATGAGTTTTCAGTTATTGACAGTGGGTTTTCAGTCACTGACAGTAAGTTTTCAGTTACAAATAGTGGGTTTTCAGTCACAGATAATGTGTTTCAGTAACTAACAGTGAGTTTTCAGTTTCTGACAGTGGGTGTTCAGTCACTGACGATGAGTTTTCAGTTACTGACAGTGAATTTTCATTCGCTGATGATGAGTTTTCAGTTACTAACATTGAGTTTTCAGTCACTGACAGTAAGTTTTCAGTTACTGAAAGTGGGTTTTCAGTTACTATTAATGTGTTTTCAGATATTGACAGTGGGTTTATAGGCAATGACTGTGAGTTTTCAGTTACTGACAGTGGGTTTTCAGTCACTGACAGTGATTTTCAGTTACTGACAGTAGGGTTTCAGTCACTGACAGTGAGCTTTCAGTTACTGAAAGTGGGTTTTCAGTTACTGATGATGAGTTTTCAGTTACAGACGATGAGTTTTTAGTTACCAACAGTGAGTTTTCAGTCAGTGACAGTAAGTTTTCAGTTTCTGAAAGTGGGTTTTCAGTTACTAATGATGAGTTTTTAGTTACTGACAGTGAGTTTTCAGTCAGTGACAGTAAGTTTTCAGTTACTGAAAGTGGGTTTTCAGTTACTATTGATGTGTTTTCAGATATTGACAGTGGGTTTATAGGCAATGACTGTGAGTTTTCAGTCACTGACACCGAGTTTTCAGTTACTGACAGTTGGTTTTCAGTCACTGACAGTGGGTTTTCTGTCACTGATAGTGAGTTTTCAGTAACTGACACAGAGTTTTCAGTTACTGACAGTTGGTTTTCAGTCGAAGACAATTGTTTTTTCAGTCACTGACAGTGAGTTTTCAGTTACTGGCAGTCAGTAACTGAAAACTCACAGGCATTTAATATAAACCCACTGTCAATAACTGAAAACTCATCATCAGTAACTGAATACCCACTTTCAGTAACTGAAAACTCACCTTCAGTAACTGTAAACCAGTGGGTTCAGTTACTGACAGTGAGTGTTCAGTCGCTGACGATGGGTTTTCAGTTACTGACAGTGGGTTTTCAATCACCGACAGTGGGTTTTAGTAACTGAAAATTTACTGTCAGTGACCGAAATTGGGTTTTCAGTTACTGACAGTGGGTGTTCACTCACTGATGATGATTTTTCAGTTACTGACAGTGAATTTTCAGTCACTGACAGTAAGTTTTCAGTTACTGAAAGTGGGTTTTCATTTACAGATGAGGAGTTTTCAGTTATTGACAGTGGGTTTTCAGTCACTGACAGTAAGTTTTCAGTTACTGAAAGTGGGTTTTCATTTACAGATGAGGAGTTTTCAGTTATTGACAGTGGGTTTTCAGTCACCGACAGTGGGTTTTAGTAACAGAAAACCTTACAGTCATTGACTATAAACACACTGCCAGTGACTGAAAACCCAATATTTTTGACTGAAAACCTACTGTCGGTAACTGAAAACACACTGTCAGTAACTGAAAAATCATTGTCTTTGACTGAAAACCAACTGTCAGTAACTGAAAACTGGTTTTCAGTGACTAAAAACTCACTATCAGTAACTGAACCCACTGGTTTACAGTAACTGAAGGTGAGTTTTCAGTAACAAATAGTGGACAGACAATGGGTTTTCAGTTACTGACAGTGGGTTTACAATACTGATGATGAGTTTTTAGTGAAAGTGGGTTTTCATTTACAGATGAGGAGTTTTCAGTTATTGACAGTTGGTTTTCAGTCGAAGACAATTGTTTTTTCAGTCACTGACAGTGAGTTTTCAGTTACTGGCAGTCAGTAACTGAAAACTCACAGGCATTTAATATAAACCCACTGTCAATAACTGAAAACTCATCATCAGTAACTGAATACCCACTTTCAGTAACTGAAAACTCACCTTCAGTAACTGTAAACCAGTGGGTTCAGTTACTGACAGTGAGTGTTCAGTCGCTGACGATGGGTTTTCAGTTACTGACAGTGGGTTTTCAATCACCGACAGTGGGTTTTAGTAACTGAAAATTTACTGTCAGTGACCGAAATTGGGTTTTCAGTTACTGACAGTGGGTGTTCACTCACTGATGATGAATTTTCAGTTACTGACAGTGAATTTTCAGTCACTGACAGTAAGTTTTCAGTTACTGAAAGTGGGTTTTCATTTACAGATGAGGAGTTTTCAGTTATTGACAGTGGGTTTTCAGTCACTGACAGTAAGTTTTCAGTTACTGAAAGTGGGTTTTCATTTACAGATGAGGAGTTTTCAGTTATTGACAGTGGGTTTTCAGTCACCGACAGTGGGTTTTAGTAACAGAAAACCTTACAGTCATTGACTATAAACACACTGTCAGTGACTGAAAACCCAATATTTTTGACTGAAAACCTACTGTCGGTAACTGAAAACACACTGTCAGTAACTGAAAAATCATTTTCTTTGACTGAAAACCAACTGTCAGTAACTGAAAACTGGTTTTCAGTGACTAAAAACTCACTATCAGTAACTGAACCCACTGGTTTACAGTAACTGAAGGTGAGTTTTCAGTTACAAATAGTGGACAGACAATGGGTTTTCAGTTACTGACAGTGGGTTTACAATACTGATGATGAGTTTTTAGTGAAAGTGGGTTTTCATTTACAGATGAGGAGTTTTCAGTTATTGACTGTGGGTTTTCAGTCACTGACAGTAAGTTTTCAGTTACTGAAAGTGGGTTTTCAGTTACTGATGATGAGTTTTCAGTTATTGACAGTGGGTTTTCAGTCACTGACAGTAAGTTTTCAGTTACAAATAGTGGGTTTTCAGTCACAGATAATGTGTTTCAGTAACTAACAGTGAGTTTTCAGTTTCTGACAGTGGGTGTTCAGTCACTGACGATGAGTTTTCAGTTACTGACAGTGAATTTTCATTCGCTGATGATGAGTTTTCAGTTACTAACATTGAGTTTTCAGTCACTGACAGTAAGTTTTCAGTTACTGAAAGTGGGTTTTCAGTTACTATTAATGTGTTTTCAGATATTGACAGTGGGTTTATAGGCAATGACTGTGAGTTTTCAGTTACTGACAGTGGGTTTTCAGTCACTGACAGTGATTTTCAGTTACTGACAGTAGGGTTTCAGTCACTGACAGTGAGCTTTCAGTTACTGAAAGTGGGTTTTCAGTTACTGATGATGAGTTTTCAGTTACAGACGATGAGTTTTTAGTTACCAACAGTGAGTTTTCAGTCAGTGACAGTAAGTTTTCAGTTTCTGAAAGTGGGTTTTCAGTTACTAATGATGAGTTTTTAGTTACTGACAGTGAGTTTTCAGTCAGTGACAGTAAGTTTTCAGTTACTGAAAGTGGGTTTTCAGTTACTATTGATGTGTTTTCAGATATTGACAGTGGGTTTATAGGCAATGACTGTGAGTTTTCAGTCACTGACACCGAGTTTTCAGTTACTGACAGTTGGTTTTCAGTCACTGACAGTGGGTTTTCTGTCACTGATAGTGAGTTTTCAGTAACTGACACAGAGTTTTCAGTTACTGACAGTTGGTTTTCAGTCGAAGACAATTGTTTTTTCAGTCACTGACAGTGAGTTTTCAGTTACTGGCTGTCAGTAACTGAAAACTCACAGGCATTTAATATAAACCCACTGTCAATAACTGAAAACTCATTATCAGTAACTGAATACCCACTTTCAGTAACTGAAAACTCACCTTCAGTAACTGTAAACCAGTGGGTTCAGTTACTGACAGTGAGTGTTCAGTCGCTGACGATGAGTTTTCAGTTACTGACAGTGGGTTTTCAATCACCGACAGTGGGTTTTAGTAACTGAAAATTTACTGTCAGTGACCGAAATTGGGTTTTCAGTTACTGACAGTGGGTGTTCACTCACTGATGATGAATTTTCAGTTACTGACAGTGAATTTTCAGTCACTTACAGTAAGTTTTCAGTTACTGAAAGTGGGTTTTCGTTTACGGATGAGGAGTTTTCAGTTATTGACAGTGGGTTTTCAGTCACTGACAGTAAGTTTTCAATTACTGAAAGTGGGTTTTCATTTACAGATGAGGAGTTTTCAGTTATTGACAGTGGGTTTTAAGTCACCGACAGTGGGTTTTAGTAACTGAAAATTTACTGTCAGTGACTGAAAACTCACAGTCATTGACTATTTACTCACGGTCAGTGACTGAAAACCCATTGTCAGTAACTGCAAACTCACCGTCAGTAACTGAAAACTCACTGTCAGTGACTGAAACCCCGCTGCCAGTAACTGAAAACCTTACAGTCATTGACTATAAACACACTGTCAGTGACTGAAAACCCAATATTTTTGACTGAAAACCTACTGTCGGTAACTGAAAACACACTGTCAGTAACTGAAAAATCATTGTCTTTGACTGAAAACCAACTGTCAGTAACTGAAAACTGGTTTTCAGTGACTAAAAACTCACTATCAGTAACTGAACCCACTGGTTTACAGTAACTGAAGGTGAGTTTTCAGTTACTGACAATGGGTTTTCAGTTACTGACAGTGGGTTTACAATACTGATGATGAGTTTTTAGTTACTGACAGTAAGTTTTAAGTTACTGAAAGTGGGTTTTCAGTCACAGACAATGTGTTTCAATTACTGACGGTGTGTTTTCAGTTACTGACAATGGGTTTTCAGTTTTTGACAGTGGATTTTCATTCACTGCCAGTAAGTTTTCAGTTACTGAAAATGGGTTTTCAGTCACAGACAATATGTTTCAGTAACTAACAGTGAGTTTTCAGTTAATGAAAGTGGGTTTTCAGTTACTGATGATGAGTTTTCAGTTATTGAGAGTGAGTTTTCAGTCACTGACAGTAAGTTTTCAGTAACTAAAAGTGGGTTTTCAGTTACTGACTGACTAGTGGATATTCACTCACTGATGATGAGTTTTCAGTTACTGACAGTGAATTTTCAGTCACTGACAGTAAGTTTTCAGTTACTGAAAGTGGGTTTTCATTTACAGATGAGGAGATTTCAGTTATTGACTGTGGGTTTTCAGTCACTGACAGTAAGTTTTCAGTTACTGAAAGTGGGTTTTCAGTTACTGATGATGAGTTTTCAGTTATTGACAGTGGGTTTTCAGTCACTGACAGTAAGTTTTCAGTTACAAATAGTGGGTTTTCAGTCACAGATAATGTGTTTCAGTAACTAACAGTGAGTTTTCAGTTAATGAAAGTGGGTTTACAGTTACTGATGATTAGTTTTCAGTTACTGACAGTGAGTTTGCAGTCACTGAAAGTAAGTTTTTAGTTACTGAAAGTGGGTTTTCAGTTACTGATGATGAGTTTTCAGTTAATGATAGTGGGTTTATAGTCAATGATCGTGAGTTTTCAGTTACTGACAATGGGTTTTTAGTGACTGACAGTGGGTTTATAGTAAGTGACTATGAGTTTTCAGTCACTGACAGTAAGTTTTAAGTTACTGAAAGTGTGTTTTCAATACTGATTATGAGTTTTCAGTCACTGACAGTAAGTTTTCAGTTACTGAAAGTGGGTTTTCAGTTACAGATGAGGAATTTTCCGTTATTGACAGTGGGTTTTCAGTCACTGACAGTAAGTTTTCAGTTACTGAAAGTGGGTTTTCAGTTACTGACAGTGGGTTTTCAATACTGATGATGATAGATAGATAGATAGATAGATAGATAAACGTTTATTGCATAAAAACAACACACACGTAACAAAATAAGAAAAACAAACAACAGGTATGAACAAAAAAAAGGATAATAACATATGTAGTACCTACATTTTGTTGCATGTGTGCTGAAGCGATGCAGAGGGTCAGAGCTCAGTGTATGATTGCTCATAAAGAACAACACTGCTTTTCAGCTCTCACCCAAAGGAAGTGACGGGTCCCTGATTGAGTGTAAGAAATGAGTAAAACTAAACTGTGTTAAAAAATATTAAAATCAATTGAATATCTTGTAATAGAAAAAAGAATAATGTCTCAGTGCATGTTTAGTGATTGTTATTTAAAATTGTGATTCATTATAATTTTAATAAATAATTAATAAATTAATTAAGTATAACAATAAATTAAATAATAGATTAATGCATCATCATTGTAACATAATATTAAAAAAAAAAACGAAATAAAAAAAAAGTAATGAGTGATTACTTACATATACATATAATCACGCCTTTTTCCCTAATGGGGTAGGCAGACCGTGAAAGTGATTACAAAATGCAAATTCCATAAAAAATATACATATAAAGATAAAAATAAAATTATGAATGCCCTATTACTATGTAAAACATATAAAATACAAGATGACTCGCAAAAGCAAGGCCACCACCTCGGCAAGCAACTTTAGGGAATACCCAACTTCTGTATCTCCAGTAAATGAATTTTCATGTGTTTTTTGAAAGTGTATTTAGAAGTTAGGTTCCTTACTGGAGGTGGCAAATCGTTCCAGCATTTAGTTGCCTGAAATCGGAAGCTGCCCCGGAAGGCGACAGTTTTATGTTTGTAGCAAGCCAACGGTGGACGCAGGTTTCTTAAGCCATATCTATTGTGCAATAATGATATATTCAGTTTACGCCTTAAATAATTGGGTTGTTCAAATTTTATCACATCAAACAAAAGGTTTGCCAGGTGTAGCTTTCGGCGTGATACAACATTTAGCATTCCCGCAGTATTTAGAAATGGCGAAATATGAGCTCGAGGAGGGACCGTGAAGCAAAATCTGCAGCAAGCATTTTGAATACGTTGTAATACTTTTTGGGTTTTCGCCAACAAACGAGGTCCGTATACCATGTCACCATAGTTTAATCTGGACAAGATAAGCGACTCGCATAAGATGATTCGCGCCTTTTCACTCAAGAGATCACGAATCTTGTACAGGACCTTGAGGCGGTACAAGCAACACTTGACCAAATTTAAAACGTGAGATTCAAAACGCAAGCTGCTATCAAATACTAGACCAAGATTCCTGAACTCACTTACACGTTCCAGCGGTTGCCCTGTGATGGATACCACAAGGTTTGCTCTCAACATTGCATCAAGCTGCAATCTCGTACCTATCAGCATGAATTTCGATTTAGTGGGATTCAGACGCAAAGCATTATGTTGGGACCATTCTACTATACGGTTCAGATCATCATTAATTTTGACAGTGGCATTAGAAATGTTCCCTGGTTCTCCCGATATATATAACTGAACATCATCGGCATAGCAATGAAACCTACAGTGTTCAATCACAGACACAATATCTGCACTATAAATAATAAAAAGAAGAGGTCCCAAAATAGAGCCTTGGGGTACGCCTTGTACTATTTGTTTAGAGTCCGACATTAGCCAACTGCCATCGTTTCTCATCAGCTTAACTCTTTGACAACGCTGGCTGAGATAACTCTGAAACCATGCCACGGATATATCATCTAACCCATAATATCTGAGTTTCGAAAGAAGTAATTGGATATTTATACTATCAAAGGCCCGCGAATAATCCAGAAGTGTCAATATTGTACCACGCCCAACGTCCATATCAGCCAATATGTTATCAACAACATCCAACAAAGCCGTATTAGTACCACGACCCCTACGAAAGCCCGACTGAAAATCAGGTAAAATGTTATTATTCTCCACGTATTTTATTAATTGTATGTAAACAGCCTTTTCAAGGATCTTTGATAGATAGGGAAGAATACTTATGGGCCGAAGTTGACTTAATTCAGAAGGGTTGTTGACTTTAGGAAGGGGATTCACTATTGCTTCCTTCCACTGTAACGGAACGGTACCAGTGAGAAGAGACCGGTTAATGATATCTGTTATGATTCTCAACGTACGAGGAAGAGTGAGAATAACCATGTCCCTACTAACTCCATCACATCCAATAGCATTCGACTTAATTGAATTGATAAGACTAAAAACATCCATCTCAGTTACCGGCTTAAGACGGAAAACGGAGTTGCAGAAACGATGGGAGTGAAAATGACTATATTGAGAATCAGGAACGTCATCAAAAGGTAGATCAAGAAAATGCTCATTTATTAAATTAGGATCATTAAAGCATTCCGGAAGGCAATCTTTTTGGGAAGGATCGACTACAATTTTATCCTTAACATTCTTCCAAAATGTTTTCCCATCTGATACCTGCGAGTTAATGAAGTTATTAAAATAGGCTCGTTTCTCATTTTGTATGCTAATGTATAAAAGTTTTCGTAAATCTTTCCAGTACTTTTTATCGCTATCAGATTTAGTCGAACGAAATTTGACATGAGCCTCATTCCGTAAACTAGTCATATACCGAATGTTATCCGTGATCCAGGGCAAAGTATGTTTATATTTCATTTTAATTTTTTTGATTGGGGCATATTTGTCATAAAATGATAGAATCAAAACATAAAACCTGTCAACCATGTCATCCACACTATACACAATTGATACCGATTCCCAATCTACAACCTCCAACTCCAAATTAAACCCACCAAAATCAATGTTTTTAATTGGCCTATACGATAAACAACGAGCTGGCATTTTCGGTTTTTTTATACACAAACTAACGGTAATCATCAAGTGACCGAGTGAACCGGTAACGTTAAACAAAGATACATCACGCACAGGAACATTGGTGCAAACCAAATCAATAAGTGTTTCGGTCTCAAGTGTAAAATGAGTTGGTTCGGCTACAAACTGCTCAAGTGCCATATACGTCAGAAACTGTTTAAATTTAATAGTGTCCTTATCGGTGATATCCAACATGTTTATATTGAAATCACCGAGAAGAACTATATAGTGGTAACGCGAGAAACTAGCAACGGATTCTGTAAGTGCATCTATGAAGACATCCACACTAATCCAATCGGGTCTGTACGCCGTTCCAATCACAACGCGGGAACCATTAACCTTTGTGGATAGCCACATTTGCTCAATGCTCTCAACTTCAGCACAAGGATGTTTTTCGTATCGCACACGAATGTCCCGCTTAATGTAAAACGCAAGGCCTCCTCCCTTTCCCCGCTTCATGTGTAATGGGCGTGACGTCATCCTCATTCGGAACCCGGGAACTTGCGGAGCGCACGCCTCCTGCCCGCTCGGTAGCCAGGATTCATTGATAGCAACGATGTCGGCATTGAAACGTGTCATCGCAATAATAAAATCGTCCTGCCCAGTATTTAACGAGCCCGCGTTATAAACACCCACTTTTAAGAATTCACCTAGCTGCGGCATTGTGAAAATAGAAAAGAAAGTAAATTGCCCCTACGCTGGCCTATTAAACTGAACGCTGCTCTGTACAAGTGGACTACGCGCGAGGTGATAAAACAAACGTAAGTAAAACTTTTAATTCTAAGGCTAAGTATCAAATAATCGTATAATCTAATATTCAGAATTTGCCCAATGTCATTATTATAACAAGTGTAATAATAGCAATAACATATTGTGAAATATGTAATGAAATAATTAAAATAAGAAAATAACGTTAAATAAATTTGAATAAATGTATTTCTTAAGTTATTTTGATCTAAGTACGTATAATAAATGCAAATTAGAATCTTGTCAACATATAAAAATGAAATAATTAGTGTGTAAATAAGAACGTGTGTTGATTGTTTACAATATTTCAATTGCAGTGTACCCAGACCCCGACCACTCGGCATCGCCCCAGCACTGCTATACACGATGCCAAAGTAATATCGATTTGTGGCAATACCAATCACAATAGGATAATATGAAGTAAGTATTAATAAATATACGAACATTGTACAAAACGTAGCTACTGTAAAAAATATTATACAAGAACAACAATAAAAAAGCAAACAATCTACAACAGCGGTAAGGAAATTAGTAGCTTGCAACAACAAATTTAAATAGTAATTCTTAAATTCCAGAAAACATGCAACAAACACTATGAGTATAATTAAAATACATAGTTGAAATTCAGTAAAACATAGCATATTGGTAATTATTTGCATTATAATAATAACTAAAAAGATTAATGAATTAACGAGACTGAGATTTGACAAGCAAAGCATAAAGCTCAAAATAAAGCATAATAGGATTGAAATCAATTGTAAAAGACCTGAGAAAATATTTGATATTCTTGAATAAATTATAATACTGATTGAAATTAAAGAATAAAGAAAATAATAATGAATATTAATTGTTTTTTTCTTGGATTTCAGGTCCAACAGCGGCTGAACCAAAAACCCGACCTAGATCAGCTTCAGTGCGAATGCGATGACGAGGGACGCCCTGCCCGGCGCGCTCCCGTGCGTAGACTCGGCCATCTTTCGTCCAGATGAACTTCCAGTCCACTCCAACCTCTCGTGCCCGACGGAACAATTGACGATTGGCCCTAGTCAACCTTTCGTTTATATAAAACTTCCGAGGCGGGCCTGGCAGATCGAGGCCTTCGGTTGTAGCTCCCCGACGCACGCGGGCCTCTCGCAGCATGTCGTCACGGCGAGCTCGACGGACCAGGCGGACGACGATGGGTCGCGGACGCGGCGCGGGGCGGGCAGCACTGGCCTCAGATACCTCCTGAGTTCGGCCCACTCGCGTAGCGCAGACTATGTCGTCCTCCACCAACTGCACTCCCAGCTTTTTAGCAATACCCATTGTCAAATGGTGCAGGTTCTCCCCTTTCTGCTCAGGTATGCAGGATATTTCTATATCATTTAGCAAAAGGTCCTGCTCTCGTTCATTGATTTCAGCCTTTAGATCTACAATGGTATTTAGAAGTTTTGACGAATCACCGGTCTCAAGCTTAAGTATCCGTTCTTCTAATTTTTCCATACGCTTCTCATTATTATCAACTCGAGCCACCACCCCATGGAGTGTGATATTTAGGGCTTCAAGTTGAAGTCGCGTAGCGCGCATTTCTTCCCGAAACAACCGCATTTCCTCCGCTAAAGCTTGGTTGCTCATTTGCTCAGTAGACTCGGGGCTCGTAGTGGCTCCACCTCGCTTGATGCTAACGCCTCGGCTAGCACCCTCATCTCGCATGCGCACCGGCGTGTTGCTATTGTCAGCTTTCGGCTCTCTGCTCTTGCACGCTGCGCACTTCCATGTTTTTCGGTGTTCTCCAGTTAACGTACTGCTAAAGCGTTGCTCCGAAACATTTGCACACAGTAAATCATAATTTTCTGTGCAAATACAGCAGCGCAAAAATTGCCTACTTTCTATTATATGCAAACAGCCAGCACATGTTTTATTTTCTGAAGGCATATTTATTTATTGTATTAATAAGTAAAATAATAAAAAATATTCAGAAAGCAGCAGATTAAAAAACAAAAAGCGAGTATGTTTTTTATTTGACGACGGGATTCGAACTCCAGTTAGCAAAAAACAGCAGCCAGTACAGCAAAAATCCTGCGCGTCTACCAGTGCGCCACACGGCAGATGAAAGCTTGGTTGAAATAACGCAACTAGTTCAACAGCGCTGTAGCATTAAAAGTGAAAGGACGAGCGATAATCGATTGTCAAGGTCAAACAGCTGTTCACGTCAGCTGTTTAACTGATTCACTAACAAATTGTCCACTTTTAAATTGACTTTTTCACGTATTACACTGCTGAATCACTATACGAGTTATACACAAATGTCACGGGTTCAATACGAGGATTATTCGGATATAAATTTAACACCAATTCAGTAACTTTTAGACAAGATTTTGAATTATAAAGATAGAGCGTTAACAAAACGTCTTATCACAAAAGCGGTCCCCGCGATCCTCCGATGATGATGAGTTTTCAGTTACTGACAGTAGGTTTTCAGTCAAAAACAGTGGGTTTTCAGTCACTGACAGTGGGTTTATAGTCAATGACTGTGAGTTTTCAGTTACTGACAGTGGGGTTTCAGTCACTGACAGTGAGTTTTCAGTTACTGACAATGGGTTTTCAGTAACTGACGGTGAGTTTTCAGTTACTGACAATGGTTTTTCAGTCACTGACAGTGGGTTAATAGGCAATGACTGTGAGTTTTCAGTTACTAAAACCCGTTGTCGGTGATTGAAAACCCACTGTCAGTAACTGAAAACTCATCGTCAGCGAATGAATACTCACTGATGATGAGTTTTCAGTTACTGACAGTGAATTTTCAGTCACTGACAGTAAGTTTTCAGTTACTGAAAGTGGGTTTTCAGTTACTGATGATGAGTTTTCAGTTACTGACAGTGAGTTTTCAGTCACTGATCGTAAGTTTTCAGATAAAGAAAGTAGGTTTTTAGTAACTGATGATGAGTATTCAGTTACTGACAGTGGATTTTCAGTCACTGACAGTTAGTTTTCAGTTACTGAAAATGGGTTTTTAGTCACAGACAATGTGTTTCAGTAACTAACAGTGAGTTTTCAGTTTCTGACAGTAGGTGTTCAGTCACTGACGATGAGTTTTCGGTTATTGAGAGTGAGTTTTCAGTCACTGACAGTAAGTTTTCAGTCACTGACAGTAAGTTTTCAGTTACTGAGAGTTGGTTTTCAGTTACTGACAGTGGGTGTTCACTCACTGATAATGAGTTTTCAGTTACTGACAGTGAATTGTCAGTCACTGACAGTAAGTTTTCGGTTACTGAAAGTGGGTTTTCACTCACTGATGATGAATTTTCAGTTACTGACAGTGAATTTTCAGTCACTGACAGTAAGTTTTCAGTTACTGAAAGTGGGTTTTCATTAACAGATGAGGAGTTTTCAGTTATTGACAGTGGGTTTTCAGTCACTGACAGTAAGTTTTCAGTTACTGAAAGTGGGTTTTATAGTTACTGATGATGAGTTTTCAGTTATTGACAGTGGGTTTTCAGTCACTGACAGTGGGTGTTCACTCACTGATAATGAGTTTTCAGTTACTGACAGTGAATTTTCAGTCACTGACAGTAAGTTTTCAGTTACTGCAAGTGGGTTTTCAGTTACTGATGATGAGTTTTCAGTTACTGACAGTGAGTTTTCAGTCACTGATCGTAAGTTTTCAGATACAGAAAGTAGGTTTTTAGTAACTGATGATGAGTTTTCAGTTACTGACTGTGAGTTTTCAGTCACTGACAGTAAGTTTTCAGTATCTGAAAGTTGGTTTTCAGTTACTGGTGATGAGTTTTCAGTTACTGACAGTAAGTTTTCAGTCACTGACATTAACTTTTCAGTTACTGAAAGTGGGTTTTCAGTTACTGATGATGAGTTTTTAGTTACTGACAGTTAGTTTTCAGTCACTAACAGTAAGTTTTCAGTTACTGAAAGTGGGTTTTCAGTTACTGATGCTGAGATTTCAGTTATTGACAGTGGGTTTATAGTCAATGACTGTGAGTTTTCAATTACTGACAGTGGGGTTTCAGTAACTGACAGTGGGGTTTTAGTCACTGACAATGAGTTTTCAGTTACTGATTGTGAGTTTTCTGTCACTGACAGTAAGTTTTCAGTTAATGAAAGTGGGTTTTCAGTTACTGATGATGAGTTTTCAGTTACTGACAGTGAGTTTTCAGTCACTGAAAGTAAGTTTCCAGTTACTGAAAGTGGGTTTTCAGTTACTGATGATGAGTTTTCAGTTATTGACAGTGGGTTTATAGTCAATGATCGTGAGTTTTCAGTTACTGACAATGGGTTTTCAGTGACTGACAGTGGGTTTATAGTAAGTGACTATGAGTTTTCAGTCACTGACAGTAAGTTTTCAGTTACTGAAAGTGTGTTTTCAATACTGATGATGAGTTTTAAGTTACTGACAGTGGGTTTTCAGTCACTGACAGTAAGTTTTCAGTTACTGAAAGTGGGTTTTCAGTCACAGACAATGTGTTTCAGTAACTTATAGTGAGTTTTCAGTTTCTGACCGTGAGTTTTCAGTCACAGACAATGTGTTTCAGAAACTAACAGTGAGTTTTCAATTACTGATGATGAGTTTTCAGTTATTGATTGTGGGTTTATAGTCAATGATCGTGAGTTTTCAGTTACTGACAATGCGTTTTCAGTGACTGACAGTGGGTTTATAGTAAGTGACTATGAGTTTTCAGTCACTGACAGTAAGTTTTCAGTTACTGAAAGTGTGTTTTCAATACTGATGATGAGTTTTCAGTCACTGACAGTTAGTTTTCAGTTACTGAAAGTGGGTTTTCAGTTACTGAAAGTGGGTTTTCAGTTACTGACAGTGGGTTTTCAATACTGATGATGAGTTTTCAGTTACTGACAGTAGGTTTTAAGTCAAAAACAGTGGGTTTTCAGTCACTGACAGTGGGTTTATAGTCAATGACTGTGAGTTTTCAGTTACTGACAGTGGGGTTTCAGTCACTGACAGTGGGTTTTCAGTCAATGACAGTAAGTTTTCAGTTACTGAAAGTGGGTTTTCAGTTACTGATGATGAGTTTTCAGTTACTGACAGTAAGTTTTCAGTCACTGATCGTAAGTTTTCAGATACAGAAAGTAGGTTTTTAGTAACTGATGATGAGTTTTTAGTTACCCACAGTGGATTTTCAGTCACTGACAGTTAGTTTTCAGTTACTGAAAATGGGTTTTTAGTCACAGACAATGTGTTTCAGTAACTGACAGTGAGTTTTCAGTTTCTGACAGTGGTTGTTCAGTCACTGACGATAAATTTTCAGTTATTGAGAGTGAGTTTTCAGTCACTGACAGTAAGTTTTCAGTAACTGAGAGTGGGTTTTCAGTTACTGACAGTGGGTGTTCACTCACTGATGATGAGTTTTCAGTTACTGACAGTGAATTGTCAGTCACTGACAGTAAGTTTTCAGTTACTGAAAGTGGGTTTTCAGTTAGAGATGAGGAGTTTTTAGTTATTGACAGTGGGTTTTCAGTCACTGACAGTAAGTTTTCAGTTACTGAAAGTGGGTTTTATAGTTACTGATGATGAGTTTTCAGTTATTGACAGTGGGTTTTCAGTCACTAACAGTGGGTGTTCACTCACTGATGATGAATTTTCATTTACTGACAGTGAATTTTCAGTTACTGACAGTAAGTTTTCAGTTACTGAAAGTGGGTTTTCAGTTACTGATGATGAGTTTTCAGTTACTGACAGTGAGTTTTCAGTCACTGATCGTAAGTTTTCAGATAGAGAAAGTAGGTTTTTAGTAACTGATGATGAGTTTTCAGTTACTGACTGTGAGTTTTAAGTCACTGACAGTAAGTTTTTAGTAACTGAAAGTTGATTTTCAGTTACTGGTGATGAGTTTTTAGTTACTGACAGTGAGTTTTCAGTCACTGACATTAACTTTTCAGTTACTGAAAGTGGGTTTTCAGTTACTGATGATGAGTTTTTAGTTACTGACAGTTAGTTTTTAGTCACTAACAGTAAGTTTTCAGTTACTGAAAGTAGGTTTTCAGTAACTGATGATGAGATTTCAGTTATTGACAGTGGGTTTATAGTCAATGACTGTGAGTTTTTAATTACTGACAGTGGGGTATCTGTAGCTGACAGTGGGGTTTCAGTCACTGAAAATGAGTTTTCAGTTACTGATTGTGAGTTTTCTGTCACTGACAGTAAGTTTTCAGTTAATGAAAGTTGGTTTTCAGTTACTGATGATGAGTTTTCAGTTACTGACAGTGAGTTTTCAGTCACTGAAAGTAAGTTTCCAGTTACTGAAAGAGGGTTTTCAGTTACTGATGATGAGTTTTCAGTTATTGACAGTGGGTTTATAGTTAATGATCGTGAGTTTTCAGTTACTGACAATGGGTTTTCAGTGACTGACAGTGTGTTTATAGTAAGTGACTATGAGTTTTCAGTCACTGACAGTAAGTTTTCAGTTACTGATAGTGTGTTTTCAATACTAATGATGAGTTTTCAGTTACTGACAGTGGGTTTTCAGTCACTGACAGTAAGTTTTCAGTTACTGAAAGTGGGTTTTCAGTTACTGAAAGTGGGTTTTCAGTTACTGACAGTGTGTTTTCAATACTGATGATGAGTTTTTAGTTACTGACAGTAGGTTTTAAGTCAAAAACAGTGGGTTTTCAGTCACTGACAGTGGGTTTACAGTCAATGACTGTGAGTTTTCAGTTACTGACAGTGGGGTTTCAGTCACTGACAGTGGGTTTTCAGTCAATGACAGTAAGTTTTCAGTTACTGAAAGTGGGTTTTCAGTTACTGATGATGAGTTTTCAGTTACTGACAGTAAGTTTTCAGTCACTGATCGTAAGTTTTCAGATACAGAAAGTAGGTTTTTAGTAACTGATGATGAGTTTTTAGTTACCCACAGTGGATTTTCAGTCACTGACAGTTAGTTTTCAGTTACTGAAAATGGGTTTTTAGTCACAGACAATGTGTTTCAGTAACTAGCAGTGAGTTTTCAGTTTCTGACAGTGGTTGTTCAGTCACTGACGATAAATTTTCAGTTATTGAGAGTGAGTTTTCAGTCACTGACAGTAAGTTTTCAGTAACTGAGAGTGGGTTTTCAGTTACTGACAGTGGGTGTTCACTCACTGATGATGAGTTTTCAGTTACTGACAGTGAATTGTCAGTCACTGACAGTAAGTTTTCAGTTACTGAAAGTGGGTTTTCAGTTAGAGATGAGGAGTTTTCAGTTATTGACAGTGGGTTTTCAGTCACTGACAGTAAGTTTTCAGTTACTGAAAGTGGGTTTTATAGTTACTGATGATGAGTTTTCAGTTATTGACAGTGGGTTTTCAGTCACTAACAGTGGGTGTTCACTCACTGATGATGAATTTTCATTTACTGACAGTGAATTTTCAGTCACTGACAGTAAGTTTTCAGTTACTGAAAGTGGGTTTTCAGTAAGTGATGATGAGTTTTCAGTTACTGACAGTGAGTTTTCAGTCACTGATCGTAAGTTTTCAGATAGAGAAAGTAGGTTTTTAGTAACTGATGATGAGTTTTCAGTTACTGACTGTGAGTTTTAAGTCACTGACAGTAAGTTTTTAGTAACTGAAAGTTGATTTTCAGTTACTGGTGATGAGTTTTTAGTTACTGACAGTGAGTTTTCAGTCACTAACATTAACTTTTCAGTTACTGAAAGTGGGTTTTCAGTTACTGATGATGAGTTTTTAGTTACTGACAGTTAGTTTTTAGTCACTAACAGTAAGTTTTCAGTTACTGAAAGTAGGTTTTCAGTAACTGATGATGAGATTTCAGTTATTGACAGTGGGTTTATAGTCAATGACTGTGAGTTTTCAATTACTGACAGTGGGGTATCTGTAGCTGACAGTGGGGTTTCAGTCACTGAAAATGAGTTTTCAGTTACTGATTGTGAGTTTTCTGTCACTGACAGTAAGTTTTCATTTAATGAAAGTTGGTTTTCAGTTACTGATGATGAGTTTTCAGTTACTGACAGTGAGTTTTCAGTCACTGAAAGTAAGTTTCCAGTTACTGAAAGAGGGTTTTCAGTTACTGATGATGAGTTTTCAGTTATTGACAGTGGGTTTATAGTTAATGATCGTGAGTTTTCAGTTACTGACAATGGGTTTTCAGTGACTGACAGTGTGTTTATAGTAAGTGACTATGAGTTTTCAGTCACTGACAGTAAGTTTTCAGTTACTGATAGTGTTTTTTCAATACTAATGATGAGTTTTCAGTTACTGACAGTGGGTTTTCAGTCACTGACAGTAAGTTTTCAGTTACTGAAAGTGGGTTTTCAGTTACTGAAAGTGGGTTTTCAGTTACTGACAGTGGGTTTTCAATACTGATGATGAGTTTTTAGTTACTGACAGTAGGTTTTAAGTCAAAAACAGTGGGTTTTCAGTCACTGACAGTGGGTTTATAGTCAATGACTGTGAGTTTTCAGTTACTGACAGTGGGGTTTCAGTCACTGACAGTGGGTTTTCAGTCAATGACAGTAAGTTTTCAGTTACTGAAAGTGGGTTTTCAGTTACTGATGATGAGTTTTCAGTTACTGACAGTAAGTTTTCAGTCTTTGATCGTAAGTTTTCAGATACAGAAAGTAGGTTTTTAGTAACTGATGATGAGTTTTTAGTTACCCACAGTGGATTTTCAGTCACTGACAGTTAGTTTTCAGTTACTGAAAATGGGTTTTTAGTCACAGACAATGTGTTTCAGTAACTAGCAGTGAGTTTTCAGTTTCTGACAGTGGTTGTTCAGTCACTGACGATAAATTTTCAGTTATTGAGAGTGAGTTTTCAGTCACTGACAGTAAGTTTTCAGTAACTGAGAGTGGGTTTTCAGTTACTGACAGTGGGTGTTCACTCACTGATGATGAGTTTTCAGTTACTGACAGTGAATTGTCAGTCACTGACAGTAAGTTTTCAGTTACTGAAAGTGGGTTTTCAGTTAGAGATGAGGAGTTTTCAGTTATTGACAGTGGGTTTTCAGTCACTGACAGTAAGTTTTCAGTTACTGAAAGTGGGTTTTATAGTTACTGATGATGAGTTTTCAGTTATTGACAGTGGGTTTTCAGTCACTAACAGTGGGTGTTCACTCACTGATGATGAATTTTCATTTACTGACAGTGAATTTTCAGTCACTGACAGTAAGTTTTCAGTTACTGAAAGTGGGTTTTCAGTTACTGATGATGAGTTTTCAGTTACTGACAGTGAGTTTTCAGTCACTGATCGTAAGTTTTCAGATAGAGAAAGTAGGTTTTTAGTAACTGATGATGAGTTTTCAGTTACTGACTGTGAGTTTTAAGTCACTGTGAGTAAGTTTTTAGTAACTGAAAGTTGATTTTCAGTTACTGGTGATGAGTTTTTAGTTACTGACAGTGAGTTTTCAGTCACTGACATTAACTTTTCAGTTACTGAAAGTGGGTTTTCAGTTACTGATGATGAGTTTTTAGTTACTGACAGTTAGTTTTTAGTCACTAACAGTAAGTTTTCAGTTACTGAAAGTAGGTTTTCAGTAACTGATGATGAGATTTCAGTTATTGACAGTGGGTTTATAGTCAATGACTGTGAGTTTTCAATTACTGACAGTGGGGTATCTGTAGCTGACAGTGGGGTTTCAGTCACTGAAAATGAGTTTTCAGTTACTGATTGTAAGTTTTCTGTCACTGACAGTAAGTTTTCAATTAATGAAAGTTGGTTTTCAGTTACTGATGATGAGTTTTCAGTTACTGACAGTGAGTTTTCAGTCACTGAAAGTAAGTTTCCAGTTATTGAAAGAGGGTTTTCAGTTACTGATGATGAGTTTTCAGTTATTGACAGTGGGTTTATAGTAAATGATCGTGAGTTTTCAGTTACTGACAATGGGTTTTCAGTGACTGACAGTGTGTTTATAGTAAGTGACTATGAGTTTTCAGTCACTGACAGTAAGTTTTCAGTTACTGATAGTGTGTTTTCAAAACTAATGATGAGTTTTCAGTTACTGACAGTGGGTTTTCAGTCACTGACAGTAAGTTTTCAGTTACTGAAAGTGGGTTTTCAGTCACAGACAATGTGTTTCAGTAACTTATAGTGAGTTTTCAGTCACAGACAATGTGTTTCAGAAACTAACAGTGAGTTTTCAGTTTTTGACAGTGGGTGTTCAGTCACTGACGATGAGTTTTCAGTCACTGACATTGGGTTTTCAGTCACTGATAGTGAGTTTTCAGTAACTGACACCATGATTTCAGTAACAGACAGTTGGTTTTCAGTCAATGACAATGATTTTTCAGTCACTGACTGTGAGTATTCAGTAACTGACAGTTGGTTTTCAGTCAATGACAATGATTTTTCAGTCACTGACAGTGAGTTTTCAGTTTCTGACAGTAGGTTTTCAGTCACTGACAGTGAGTTTTCAGTCACCGACAGTGGGTTTTCAGTAACTGACACCGAGTTTTCAGTTACTGACAGTTGGTTTTCAGTCAAAGACAATGATTTTTCAGTCACTGACAGTCAGTAACTGAAAACCCACTTTCAGTTAAAGAAAACTTACTGTCAGTGACTGAAAACCCACTGTCAATAACTGAAAACTCCTCATCTGTAAATGAAAACCCACTGTCAGTTACTGAAAACTTACTGTCAGTGACTGAAAATTCACAGTCAGTAACTGAAAACTCATCATCATTGAGTGAACACCCACTGTCAGTAACTGAAAACCGCCTTTCAGTAACTGAAAACTTACTGTCAGTGACTGAAAACTCACTCTCAATAACTGAAAACTCATAGTCAGTGACTGAACACTTACGTTACTGAAACACATTGTCTGTGACTGAAAACCCATTTTCAGTAACTGAAAATCCACTGTCAGTAACTGAAAACCCATTGTCAGTAACTGAAAACTCACCGTCAGTAACGGAAACACATTGTCTGTGACTGAAAACCCACTTTCAGTAACTGAAAACTTACTGTCACTGACTGAAAACTCACTGTCAGAAACTGAAAACACATCATCAGTTGTAACTGAAAACATTCTGTCAGTGACTGAAAACTCACTGTCAGTAACTGAAAACTTATCATCTGTAACTGAAAACCCACTTTCAGTTACTGAAAACTTACTGTCAGTGACTGAAATCTCACTGTCAGTAACTGAAACCCCACTGTCAGTAACTGAAACCCCACTGTCAATTACTGAAAACTCATCATCAGTAACTGAAAACCCACTTTCAGTAACTGAAAACTTACTGTCAGTGACTGAAAAGTCACTGTCAGTAACTGAAAACTCACAGTCAGTGACTGAAAATCCACTGTCAGTAATTAAAACCCCACTGTCAGTAACTGAAAACTCACAGTCAGACTATAATCCAACTATCAATATCTGAAAACTCATCATCAGTAACTGAAAACCCACTTTCAGTAACTGAAAACTTACTGCCAGTGACTGAAAACTCACAGTCAGTAACTGAAAACTCACAGTCAGTGACTGAAAATCCACTGTCAGTAACTGAAAACCCATTGTCAGTAACTGAAAACTCACCGTCAGTAACTGAAACACATTGTCTGTGACTGAAAACCCACTTTCAATAACTTAAAACTTACTGTTAGTAACTAAAAACTCATCATCAGTATTGAAAACCCACTGTCAGTAACTGAAAACCCATTGTCAGTAACTGAAAACTCACCTTCAGTAACTGTAAACCAGTGGTTTCAGTTACTGACAGTGAGTGTTCAGTCGCTGACGATGAGTTTTCAGTTACTGACAGTGGATTTTCAATCACTGACAGTAAGTTTTCAGTAACTGAAAGTTGGTTTTCAGTTACTGGTGATGAGTTTTCAGTTACTGACAGTGAGTTTTCAGTCACTGACATTAACTTTTCAGTTACTGAAAGTGGGTTTTCAGTTACTGATGATGAGTTTTTAGTTACTGACAGTTAGTTTTTAGTCACTAACAGTAAGTTTTCAGTCACTGAAAATGAGTTTTCAGTTACTGATTGTGAGTTTTCTGTCACTGACAGTAAGTTTTCAGTTACTGACAGTGGGTGTTCACTCACTGATGATGAATTTTCAGTTACTGACAGTGAATTTTCAGTCACTGACAGTAAGTTTTCAGTTACTGAAAGTGGGTTTTCATTTACAGATGAGGAGTTTTCAGTTATTGACAGTGGGTTTTCAGTCACTGACAGTAAGTTTTCAGTTACTGAAAGTGGGTTTTCATTTACAGATGAGGAGTTTTCAGTTATTGACAGTGGGTTTTCAGTCACCGACAGTGGGTTTTAGTATCTGAAAATTTACTGTCAGTGACTGAAAAGTCACAGTCATTGACTATTTACCCACTGTCAGTGACTGAAAACTCACCGTCAGTAACTGAAAACTCACTGTCAGTGACTGAAACCCCACTGCCAGGAACTGAAAACCTTACAGTCATTGACTATAAACACACTGTCAGTGACTAAAAACCCAATATTTTTGACTGAAAACCTACTGTCGGTAACTGAAAACACACTGTCAGTAACTGAAAAATCATTGTCTTTGACTGAAAACCAACTGTCAGTAACTGAAAACTGGTTTTCAGTGACTAAAAACTCACTATCAGTAACTGAACCCACTGGTTTACAGTAACTGAAGGTGAGTTTTCAGTTACTGACAATAGGTTTTCAGTTACTGACAGTGGGTTTACAATACTGATGATGAGTTTTTAGTTACTGACAGTAAGTTTTAAGTTACTGAAAGTGGGTTTTCAGTCACAGACAATGTGTTTCAATTACTGACGGTGTGTTTTCAGTTACTGACAATTGGTTTTCAGTTACTGACAGTGGATTTTCATTCACTGCCAGTAAGTTTTCAGTTACTGAAAATGGGTTTTCAGTCACAGACAATGTGTTTCAGTAACTAACAGTGATTTTACATTTTCTGACAGTGGGTGTTCAGTCACTGACGATGAGTTTTCAGTTATTGAGAGTGAGTTTTCAGTCACTGACAGTAAGTTTTCAGTAACTGAAAGTGGGTTTTCAGTTACTGACTGACTAGTGGATGTTCACTCACTGATGATGAATTTTCAGTTACTGACAGTGAATTTTCAGTCACTGACAGTGAATTTTCAGTCACTGACAGTAAGTTTTCAGTTACTGAAAGTGGGTTTTCATTTACAGATGAGGAGTTTTCAGTTATTGACTGTGGGTTTTCAGTCACTGACAGTAAGTTTTCAGTTACAAATAGTGGGTTTTCAGTCACAGATAATGTGTTTCAGTAACTAACAGTGAGTTTTCAGTTTCTGACAGTGGGTGTTCAGTCACTGACGATGAGTTTTCAGTTACTGACAGTGAATTTTCATTCACTGATGATGAGTTTTCAGTTACTAACAGTGAGTTTTCAGTCACTGACAGTAAGTTTTCAGTTACTGAAAGTGGGTTTTCAGTTACTATTAATGTGTTTTCAGATATTGACAGTGGGTTTATAGGCAATGACTGTGAGTTTTCGGTTACTGACAGTGGGGTTTCAGTCACTGACAGTGATTTTCAGTTACTGACAGTAGGGTTTCAGTCACGGACAGTGAGCTTTCAGTTACTGAAAGTGGGTTTTCAGTTACTGATGATGAGTTTTCAGTTACTAACGATGAGTTTTTAGTTACCAACAGTGAGTTTTCAGTCAGTGACAGTAAGTTTTCAGTTTCTGAAAGTGGGTTTTCAGTTACTAATGATGAGTTTTCAGTTACTGACAGTGAGTTTTCAGTCAGTGACAGAAAGTTTTCAGTTACTGAAAGTGGGTTTTCAGTTACTATTGATGTGTTTTCAGATATTGACAGTGGGTTTATAGGCAATGACTGTGAGTTTTAAGTCACTGACACCGAGTTTTCAGTTACTGACAGTTGGTTTTCAGTCACTGACAGTGGGTTTTCTGTCACTGATAGTGAGTTTTCAGTAACTGACACCGAGTTTTCAGTTACTGACAGTTGGTTTTCAGTCGAAGACAATTGTTTTTTCGGTCACTGACAGTGAGTTTTCAGTTACTGGCAGTCAGTAACTGAAAACTCACAGTCATTTAATATAAACCCACTGTCAATAACTGAAAACTCATCATCAGTAACTGAATACCCACTTTCAGTAACTGAATACTTACTGTCAGTGACTGAAAACTCACTGTCAGTAACTGAAAACTCATCATCAGTAACTGAAAACCCACTTTCAGTAACTGAAAATCTACTGTCAGTGTCTGAAAACCCACTGTCAGTAACTGAAAACACATCATGAATATTGAAACCCACTTTCAGTAACTGAAAATTTACTGTCAGTGAATGAAAACTCACTATCAGTAAGCAGCAGTGGGTTTTCAATCACCGACAACGGGTTTTAGTAACTGAAAACTCACAGTCATTGACTATTAACCCACTGTCAGTGACTGAAAAACCATTGTCAATAACTGAAAACTCACCGCCAGTAACTGAAAACCCACTGTCAGTAACTGAAAACTCACTGTAAGTGACTGAAACCCCACTGTCAGTAACTGAAAACTCACAGTCATTGACTATAAACCCACTGTCAGTGACTGAAAACCCACTGTTGTTTCAGTGCCTAAAAACTCACTGTAACTGAACGCACTGGTTTACAGTTACTGAAGGTGAGTTTTCAGTTACCGACAGTGGGTTTTCAATACTGATGATGAGTTTTTAGTTACTGACAGTAAGTTTTAAGTTATTGAAAGTGGGTTTTCAGTCACAGACAATGTGTTTCAGTTACTGACGGTGAGTTTTCAGTGACTGACTATGGGTTTTCAGTTACTGACAGTGGGTTTTCAATACTGATGATGAGTTTTCAGATACTGACAGTGGATTTTCAGTCACTGACAGTTAGTTTTCAGTTACAGAAAATGGGTTTTCAGTCACAGACAATGTGTTTCAGTAACTAACAGTGAGTTTTCAGTTTCTGACAGTGGGTGTTCAGTCACTGACGATGAGTTTTCAGCTATTGAGAGTGAGTTTTCAGTCACTGACAGTAAGTTTTCAGTTACTGAGAGTGGGTTTTCAGTTACTGACAGTTGGTGTTCACTCACTGATGATGAGTTTTCAGTTACTGACAGTGAATTGTCAGTCACTGACAGTAAGTTTTCAGTTACTGAAAGTGGGTTTTCAGTTACAGATGAGGAGTTTTCAGTTATTGACAGTGGGTTTTCAGCCACTGACAGTAAGTTTTCAGTTACTGAAAGTGGGTTTTATAGTTACTGATGATGAGTTTTCAGTTATTGACCGTGGGTTTTCAGTCACTGACAGTGGGTGTTCACTCACTGATGATGAGTTTTTAGTTACTGACAGTGAATTTTCAGTCACTGACAGTAAGTTTTCAGTTACTAAAAGTGGGTTTTCAGTTACAGATGAGGAGTTTTCAGTTATTGACAGTGGGTTTTCAGTCACTGACAGTAAGTTTTCAGTTACTGAAAGTGGGTTTTCAGTTACTGATGATGAGTTTTCGACAGTGGGTTTATAGTCAAGACTGTGAGTTTTCAGTTACTGACAGTGAGGTTTCAGTTACTGACAGTGGGGTTTCAGTCACTGACGGTGAGTTTTCAGTTACTGATTGTAAGTTTTCAGTCACTGACAGTAAGTTTTCAGTTACTGAAAGTGGATTTTCAGTTACTGATGATGTGTTTTCAGTTACTGACAGTGAGTTTTCTGTCACTGACAGAAAGTTTTCAGTCACTGAAAGTGGGTTTTCAGTTACTGTTGATGAGTTTTCAGTAATTGACAGTTGGATTATAGTCAATGACTGTGAGTTTTCAGTCACTGACAGTAACTTTTCAGTTACTAAGAGTGGGTTTTCAGTTACTGATGATGAGTTTTCAGTTACTGACAGTTAGTTTTCAGTCACTGACAGTAAGTTTTCAGTTACTGAAGGTGGGTTTTCAGATACTGATGATGAGTTTTCAGTTATTGACAGTGGGTTTATAGTCAATGACTGTGAGTTTTCAGTTACTGACAGTGGGGTTTCAGTAACTGACAGTGGCGTTTCAGTCACTGACAATGAGTTTTCAGTTACTGACTGTGAGTTTTCTGTCACTGACAGTAAGTTTTCAGTTACTTAAAGTGGGTTTTCAGTTACTGATGATGTGTTTTCAGTTACTGACTTAGTTTTCAGTTACTGACTGTAAGTTTCCAGTTACTGAAAGTGGGTTTTCAGTTAAGTACTGATGATGAGATTTCAGTTATTGACAGTGGGTTTATAGTCAATGATCGTGAGTTTTTAGTTACTGACAGTGGGGTTTTAGTTACTGGCAGTGGGGTTTCAGTCACTGACAGTGAGTTTTCAGTCACTGACAGTAAGTTTTCAGTTAATGAAAGTGGGTTTTCAGTTACTGATTATGAGTTTTCAGTTACTGACAGTGGGTTTTCAGACATTGACAATAGGTTTTCAGTTACTGAAAGTGGGTTTTCAGTAACTGATGATGAGTTTTCAGTTATTGACAGTGTGCTTATAGTCAATGATTGTGAGTTTTCAGTTACTGACAGTGGGGTTTCAGTAACTGACAGTTAGTTTTCAGTTACTGAAAATGGGTTTTCAGTCACAGACAATGTGTTTCAGTAACTAACAGTGAGTTTTCAGTTTCTGACAGTGGGTATTTAGTCACTGACGATGAGTTTTCAGTTATTGAGAGTGAGTTTTCAGTCACTGACAGTAAGTTTTCAGTTACTGAGAGTGGGTTTTCAGTTACTGACAGTGGGTGTTCACTCACTGATGATGAGTTTTCAGTTACTGACAGTTAATTGTCAGTCACTGACAGTAAGGTTTCAGTTACTGAATGTGGGTTTTCAGTTACAGATGAGGAGTTTTCAGTTATTGACAGTGGGTTTTCAGTCACTGACAGTAAGTTTTCAGTTACTGAAAGTGGGTTTTATAGTTACTGATTATGAGTTTTCAGTTACTGACAGTGGATTTTCAGTCACTGACAGCTAGTTTTTAGTTACTGAAAATGGGTTTTCAGTCACAGACAATGTGTTTCAGTAACTAACAGTGAGTTTTCAGTTTCTGACAGTGGGCGTTCAGTCACTGACGATGAGTTTTCAGTTATTGAGAGTGAGTTTTCAGTCACTGACAGTAAGTTTTCAGTTACTGAGAGTGGGTTTTCAGTTACTGACAGTAGGTGTTCAATCACTGATGATGAGTTTCCAGTTACTGACAGTGAATTGTCAGTCACTGACAGTAAGTTTTCAGTTACTGAAAGTGGGTTATCAGTTACAGATGAGGAGTTTTCAGTTATTGACAGTGGGTTTTCAGTCACTGACAGTAAGTTTTCAGTTACTGAAAGTGAGTTTTATAGTTACTGATGATGAGTTTTCAGTTATTGACAGTGGGTTTTCAGTCACTGACAGTGGGTGTTCACTCACTGATGATGAGTTTTCAGTTACTGACAGTGAATTTTCAGTCACTGACAGTAAGTTTTCAGTTACTGAAAGTGGGTTTTCAGTTACAGGTGAGGAGTTTTCAGTTATTGACAGTGGGTTTTCAGTCACTGACAGTAAGTTTTCAGTTACTGAAAGTGGGTTTTCAGTTACTGATGATGAGTTTTCGACAGTGGGTTTATAGTCAAGACTGTGAGTTTTCAGTTACTGACAGTGGGGTTTCAGTTTCTGACAGTGGGGTTTCAGTCACTGACGGTGAGTTTTTAGTTACTGACTGTGAGTCTTCAGTCACTGACAGTAAGTTTTCAGTTACTGAAAGTGGGTTTTCAGATACTGATGCTGTGTTTTCAGTTACTGACAGTGAGTTTTCAGTCACTGACAGTAAGTTTTCAGTCACTGAAGTGGGTTTTCAGTTACTGATGATGAGTTTTCAGTTATTGACAGTTGGATTATAGTCAATGACTGTGAGTTTTCTGTCACTGACAGTAAGTTTTCAGTTACTTAAAGTGGGTTTTCAGTTACTGATGATGTGTTTTCAGTTACTGACTGAGTTTTCAGTCACTGACAGTAAGTTTCCAGTTACTGAAAGTGGGTTTTCAGTTACTGATGATGAGTTTTCAGTTATTGACAGTGGGTTTATAGTCAATGATCGTGAGTTTTCAGTTACTGACAGTGGGGTTTTAGTTACTGACAGTGGGGTTTCAGTCACTGACAGTGAGTTTTCATTTACTGACAGTGACTTTTCAGTCACTGACAGTAAGTTTATAGTTACTGAAAGTGGGTTTTCAGTTACTGATGATGAGTTTTCAGTTATTGACAGTGGGGTTTCAGTCACTGACAGTGAGTTTTCAGTTACTGATGATGAGTTTTCAGTAATTGACAGTGGGTTTATAGTCAATGACTGTGAGATTCAGTTACTGACAGTGTGGTTTCAGTTACTGACAGTGGGGTTTCAGTCACTGACAGTGAGTTTTCAGATATTGACAGTGGGTTTATAGTTAATGACTGTGAGTTTTCAGTTACTGACAGTGGGATTTCAGTAACTGTCAGTGGGTTTTCAGTCACTGACAATGAGTTTTCAGTGAAAATGGGTATTCAGTTACTGAAGATGAGTTTTCAGTTACTGACAGTGAGTTTTCAGTCACTGACAGTAAGTTTCCAGTTACTGAAAGTGGATTTTCAGTTACTGATGATGAGTTTTCAGTTATTGACAGTGGGTTTATAGTCAATGATCGTGAGTTTTCAGTTACTGACAGTGGGGTTCAGTTACTGACAGTGGGGTTTCAGTCACTGACAGTAAGTTTTCAGTTACTGAAAGTGGGTTCTCAGTTTCTGATGATGAGTTTTCAGTTACTGACAGTGAGTTTTCAGTCAGTGACAGTAAGTTTTTCTGTTACTGAAAGTGGGTTTTCAGTTACTGATTATGAGTTTTCAGTTATTGACAGTGGGTTTATAGTCAATGATCGTGAGTTTTCAGTTACTGACAGTGAGTTTTCATTCACTGACAGTAAGTTTTCAATACTGATGATGAGTTTTCAGTTACTGGCAGTGGGTTTTGAGACATTGACAGTAAGTTTTCATTTACTGAAAGTGGGTTTTCAGTTACTGATGATGAGTTTTCAGTTACTGACAGTCGGTTTTCAGACATTGACAATAGGTTTTCAGTTACTGAAAGTGGGTTTTCAGTAACTGATGATGAGTTTTCAGTTATTGACAGTGTGCTTATAGTCAATGACTGTGAGTTTTCAGTTACTGACAGTGGGGTTTCAGTAACTGACAGTGGGGTTTCAGTCACTGACAGTGAGTTTTCAGTTTCTGACAATGAGTTTTCAGTCACTGACAGTAAGTTTCCAGTTACTGAAAGTGGGTTTTCAGTTACTGATGATGAGTTTTCAGTAATTGACAGTGCGTTTATAGTCTATGACTGTGAGTTTTCATTTACTGACAGTGGGGTTTCAGTTACTGACAGTGGGGTTTCAGTCACTGACAGTGAGTTTCCATCCATCCATTTATTTTCGATTTAATTTACAATTGCAATAATTTTAATGGAAAAATGTTTTGGCCTTCAAATTACGGTTTTATAACACAGAAATATATTTTTTATTATTAATTTATTATGTTGAATTTTATATTTGATTTTATTTTTTTATATTTTATAAGATGGCAATCGCCTTCCTTGTTGAATCCTGTGCGGTGTCGTTGTTTATTTCAATTTAAAATAAAGCCCAAATTTATCCTTTATAAAAGCGTTTTAGTGAACAGTCCACTACCATTCTAAGAGGAATTAAACACTACCCATTGTATAACTGTTTCTTTTCGTAAATAAACAAAAATAAAATAAAGTTAAAATATTATGTTTAAATATTATAGATGTAAGAAGATTTAGAGAACGCAAAGTTTAATAAAAAAAAAAAAAAAACAATCTAACAATTTATTGTAACTCTTTCAAAGGCACGGACCTTTTGTCTGTGGTGTATTAATTTTAAGGCCTAGGAAGAAGTGGCAAATGGGGGTTCTTAGCCGGTAAGAGTCCGGCACTAAGAAAATTACCAAAATATTCTCATCAATAAATTGCCTAATCTTAATTTTAATAGTAATCCCAATAACGTATATAAACAATTTTTTTCTACAATTAGTGAAGAATTTGAAATTATTTTCAAAATTGATTCAAAAGAAATTAATACGAAATTTTAATTCAGTGATTGAGCGACCACAGGTATACGAATCAGTAGTGATAGGCTTTTTGATCTCTACGAGCAGAGAAACATGACAAATAGTGATAGCCTCAAACAATTTGTTAAAAACTATTCGAAAAAGCAAATTTTATTATCTAGTAACAAAATTAAAACTGCTGATAATAAAATTAAAACTGTATGGAAAGTTATCAACAGCAAAGCAGGTAAAACAAAGCCACGTGAAAATAACTTTTCAATTAAAACTGACCGTGGAATAATTAGTAATGATTGCGAAGTTGCCCAGGAATTTGAAACATTTTTTACAAATATACCCCTGATAACTACTGAATCTCTCAACTCTTCACCTTTGCTTTCATTAACATTACTTAAAGAAAACGTGGGAGCCTGCAGTTCTGTATTTAAATTTAGTCATGTAAGCCCCCAGCAAATTGTTAAATTGTTTAAAGATATAAAGGTTAAGGCAACTGAAGACTTATGGGGGATATCAGTCAAAGTGTGTACCTCAATTATCAATTTATTAGCACCATACTTGTCAGATATTTTTAATGATTGTATTGATCACGGTATATTACCTGATTTGATGAAAAACAGTAAAGTAGTTCCTTTGTTCAAGGCTGGTGACAAGGCAGATCCAGGCAACTATAGGCCTGTATCTGTTTTACCAGTATTGAGCAAAGTGTTTGAAAAGATCATGCTCAATCAAATGCTTTCTCATTTTAATCACAATAAATTATTACATAACCAGCAATTTGGGTTTACAAAGGGACGTTGCACTACAGATGCTGGTGATGCTCTTTTGAATCATATATTTAGTGCTTGGGAGGAATCAAAAGATGCCATTGGCGTATTTTGTGACCTCTCTAAAGCATTTGATTGCGTAGATCATGAAACTTTATTGTCAAAATTGAAACACTATGGAATCAAATATCAAGCCTTGAGAATTTTAAATTTTTATTTGGACGATAGGATCCAGAAGGTAAATGTAAACGGAGCTAAGTCATCAGGGTCTCGTGTTAAAATAGGTATACCTCAATGTTCGATATTAGGTCTTTTTCTATTTCTAGTGTATATTAATGATTTGCCCTACATGATAGAGAATTTGTCAAAGATTCTTTATTTGCAGATGATACATCTCTTATATTTAAAGTTGATACACATATCCAAAATTATGACAACGTAAATAACATTCTTGGACAAATTCATAATTGGTTCACTGTTAATAATTTAGTGTTGAAAACGAAAAAAAAACAAATGTATAAAATTTACTTTGCCTAATGTACATTCTTCCAATAATAATGTTGTACTTAATAATGAAAAATTAGAGTTCACCGAAAGCACAGTTTTCTTAGGGATAACACTTGACTCGAAACTTTAATGGCTCCCTCACATTACATCTTTATCGGGGAGACTAAGTTCAGCCGCATTTGTCGTGCGAAGAATCCGAGAGCTTACGGATGTTGCTACAGCAAGACTTGTATATTTTAGTTATTTTCATAGCATTATGTCCTATGGAATTTTGCTGTGGGGCCGCGCTGCTGACATTAATTCAATTTTTGTTTTGCAAAAACGGGCTTATAGAGCAATTTACAAACTCAGATGTCGTGATTCCCTAAGAGAATTGTTCAAAGAGATAAATATTTTAACTGTACCATGTCCAGTTATATATGACAATATTATGTATGCAAGAAAAAATATTCATAGTTTTACCAAAAATGGTGACAGGCATAACCGGAACCTTAGAAGGAAAAATAAAATTGACCAACCCCCGTTTAGGTTAGTTAAAGTTGAAAAATATTTTTTAGGTCTAAGTTTATAATACTATAACAAAATACCTGACCATATATTAAATTTGTCAGAAAATCAACTTAAAGATACTATTAAAAATACATTATGTCGGAAAGCCTATTATAAGGTAAAAATAACAAAGATCTCTGGAGCTCTGATATTTCAGTGAAGCCTAAGAAATTAGCACACATTGCGGTCACAAACCCAATTTTGAACAAAAAGAAGGACAAAAGTAAGAAAAAGATAAAACGAAGGGAGGGGTGCAAAGTGCGAGTTTCTCATGCTTCTTCTTCATTATGATATAGTTTTATTTTATTTTGTGACAGATATAATTTAATTTTCTTTGTAATAGACTCGCTTGTAACTTTCTAAAAGTGTTCTTAGGAATCTATTTGGAAATAAATTATTTGACTTTGACTACCTGGGCTCCATTCCCAGGTGTCCATAATGGTTTTTCCCCCATTTTCTAATTTTCTTTAGGAATAGTTAAATAAAAAACCCTAACCTAACCTACCGTTACCCGAAACGGTAAAGTGAGAAAATTAATAGTTTAGCTTGGAAGCTTGTAATTTGCTCTTAATTTATCTGTTTACTTCAATATTTTTTTAAATGTTGCTGTAAGCTCCCCAAATAAAATAAAATGAAAATAATAAAAGTAAAATAAGATAAACCTGCAACTTGTCCTATAGCTGCTGTAATTGAGTAGGTATTTGTATTCCCGAGCAAAGGGCGAAGGCGAACTTGTCAGTGTGCATACTGGTCGTACACCTGTTAAGAAGTGTTATGTTGCGCTGGTGGCTAGACTTGCGGAGTTTGCGTGTTGGGTTGCTTAGAGGGGCAAATTAATCACCGTATTTCACAGGTAGAGGAGGGGTGCTAGGAACACACTGAGAAAAGCCACATCGCAATAAAAAAAAATGTGGAATGCAAGATGGCCGCCATACAAAATATCTCCTAAACGACGAGAAACAGGTGGGAAGTGGTCGAAGAAAAGTCATACAGGAGACGATACAGGGCTACTTCTGGTGGAATTGAAAATTCAAGATGGCAGACACCCAAACCAGCATCCGAAAATATATTGCTCCCATCATGATGAAATTTCGCAAATGAGAGGTCCTGATTGGATATTTTTAAGACCATTTTCTTTGGCTCCCTAAATGTCTCAAAATTTGCCATTACGACATAGAAGGAGACTGTTTCTAAAGCCTTAATTAACCACCAATCTAAGGATGTGCCCAATCCCAAATTTGTTCGAGCACGACTCCTCCGTTCGCCTGCACTCCCTGGAAATAAATGTAGGTATCTGGTATACTACAAGTATACTGTATTTTATAATACACCAAAAATAAAAGAAACATTTCAAAAATAAACTTTTATTTCATAAAAAAATACAATATTACGAAATGTGGCGACCCGAACAACACACGTACAATTTTATATACATTTTATAAAATATTTTCATATTTTTTACAATCTTAAACATTTGTTGACGAGACGCTTTCACATTCACACTAAAGTCGACGCTTATTACATTGTTATACTATTAAAAAATACATTATATTTACATAATTGCAATCATAATAATAGAATAACCTGGAAAGTACACATTCTATAGAATATATTCGTATAGTAAAGATTCAGTCAGTAAAAAACGGTATTAAAATATTTTTGATAATTCCTACCTTTTCTTAGCTAGACCCTAAGGAAAGGTAGGATTTATCAAAAACACTGACGAAATGTATTTCAACTGCACGCCGACTGCAATCTGCAATGCAGTCCGTCTGTAGAGAGCCTTATAGACGATTCTTTGTTTAAACTTTCTAAACGTTAACACTGCTAAACAAAATTTTGTATTTGTCACATAGCATGCCGATTCTGACAGCAGTTTATAATTTAATCATACTACGTGAAAAATATTATACAGATGGACCAGAGAGGGGAAGAGTTTCTCAACCGCTTCCCTTCCCCTCTGCCCCGCGGGGGTATGTTTGGCGTTTTGTTTGAGAGCAAAAGTCACGGCTGAATCGTATCACCACAGATTACCGCGCTCACACTTTGACGGGTGCACTGCATGTTGAGAGAACTGTCAAAAATATTGCTAAACTTGGTACAAGGGGTTTTTTATTCTGATTTGACAGTTATGTTTTCAATTAAGTTTCTGCTTCTGGCTTGTATTATAAAGCGATCTCAAGATTGAGAGCAATAATAAGTACCAACAGATTTGACAATCCGTTTTGTAATGAAATTACATTTATGATACGAACTTAAACTAGATATCAGTCTCACGAGCTGTTTATAAATACGGGCCCTACAACACGGCGTCGTCCAGTTTACGCGTCAACCAAAGTGAGATTATGAAAAGACTCCAATCAAACAGCAGCCAGAGGAAGGACACTTGCTCATTCAACGTGCCTACATACACTGGTTATAGGTATAGAAACCATAGGGTTTACAGCCTGAATAACCAGTATACAGGGACTATTCCACGTTGAACTGACAGCAGTAGTAGTGGAAAAGTATTATTCATGTATTAAAGGACAGCGTATCAGAAACTGATAGGGGTTCCCCCGTCAAAGAAACTGTTCTTTGAAACAAATTATTCAGTTTCGTTGATCGAGCAACCCCTATCAGTTTCTGCTGGTACGCTGTCCCTTACAGCGTACACCCGTATGATAACTGAAAGGTCATACAGGTTGCATGCAAATACTTCCATTTTCTATGAGATGTTAGACTTCATTATATTACTAGTTACCGGAGTATAGCCTCCTGCAGTCCATCTTGGAATAGTACCTTCAAAGAGCCACTTAAATGGAAAATTTAAACTGCTGTTCAAATAAATTATGTCCCTCGTCAACGTTAAATTTACATTACTTGTTATGTTCTATTTGAGTCTTATGTTTGACATAAGTCTTTTGAAAGATGAGACTCAAATGAAACAAAGGAGTTTTATGTCTCATGAGCGTTGAGTCTTCGTAAACTGGACACGCCCATGCCGTATATAGCGAAATGGTCCGATGGCTTCCCTGCCGCTTCGATCTTGAAACGGACCTGAGAACAGCATAATAATTGACATTATTATATGACATATAATCACGCCTTTATCCCTAGCGGGGTAGGCAGAGCGTAAACGACCTGAGCAAAGGTCGCGCCGGCACGTTTGACAAAGTTTTGAGGGTTATTTAAGTTAGATTTGTAGGTATATTGCTATAGTGACAGGTTGTCAGCCCGTCGCCTAAATAACAATATACTGAAACCCTCAGATCCCTTAGCTGGTTTTTACAGCATGCCCGGGATGATATGCAGCTGGCACATTCTATGTTTTTCTTTCTCTCCCAGGCCAGCATGGAAGAATTGACATTATTTCATGAGTTTAATACAAACGTATGTTACACTCAGTAAATTTTTCAACTTCTCACGTTTTCAACTATTCAAATAATATACTTCCATGCTGGCCTGGGAGCGAGAGAAAATCATAAAATATGCCAGCTGCATTTCCTCCCTGGTATGTAGTAAAAACCAGCTAAGGGATCCGAGGGTTTCAGTATATTGTAATTTAGGCGATGGACCTGTCACTACAGTAATATACCTATAAATCTATCTTAAATAACCCTCAAAACTTTGTCAGACTTGGCGGAACACACTTTGTTTAGGTAGTTTACGCTCTGCTTACCTCATTAGGGATAAAGGCGTGACTATATGTATGTATGAATGAAATAATATAAAAAAAAAAGGCCAAGTGCGAGTCGGATTTGCGCACGAAGAGTTCCGTTAAACTTTTTTATCTGCTTTTAGATTTTATTGTTATAGCGCAATAAAATATATCATCTGCGAAAATTTAAACTGCGTATCTATCACGGTACATAAGATACAGCCTGGTGATGGGCGGACGGAGGAAGTCCAGTAATAGGGCCTCATTTTGACCCTTTGAGTACGGAACAACCATAACGCCTCGTTTTACTGATTATGCATGTTTTAGATTCCATTTTTGAGAAGAATTTTTGCAGGTGAAAAAATATAAGTTCTTATTTTGTAATTCTTGGATGAATATCGAATACAATTTATGTCTGCCCCGTGCTGGATTCATTCATTCAACTCTAGGATTAAAGCTACAGAGATAAAAAAAACCCTAAGAATCCGATAACACTATTTGTATGGAAAGGCCAATTGATTTTTCATATTTCGACAGCCATATACCTAGAATTCTATCTTAAATAACCCTCAAAACTTTGTCAGACGTAGTGGAACGACCTTTGTTTAGGTCGTTTACGCTCTGCCTACCCCATTAGGGATAAAGGCGTGATTATATGTATGTATGTATTTCGACCTGTATTCCTTGGGAAAAGTTGTTCAGTTTCATGGGTTAAATCACACTTTAATCAGTTTGTTTTACTTTCTTTATAAAGGTGTACACTGTGTCCCGAAAACTAAATGGAATTACTTGGTCAGTCAACGAAACTTAACAACTTTCACCATGAAATTCGATACCAACACGACAGAAGAAGAAGAATGAAATTCTGAGAAAATATTTACCTGGCTCTCTTTGGGAGATTTAAGCTCGTGGACTTGTTCCTCTATCCCTTTTAATCCTCCTATGCTGACCCTTTTCTCATGATGCTGTGAAAAATAAAAATAATTAATCTTCCTAATATTATAAATCCGAAATGTTTGACTGTTGTTACTTCATAACGCTTCAACCGCTGACCGGATCGGAATGAAACTTGGCACACATATAGGTTAGATTCTGGAATACATCATAGGCTATTTTACTGTGGGAAAATATATTATTCTTTAGGGAATACGACGTTCTAATAAATGAATATCCATGGAATGGACATCCCGGGAAGACTTAATGCCCCGTGAACAATTAAACACTCATTTAAATTTTCGCGGTTTATTAACACAAAACTTAAAAGTACAAATTGATCGGGATACTTATACTATCGACGAAATCACAACGATATCGCGTTTTAATTCTACACTAGCGACATCTATTGATAATGTTGTGAACTAAACTTAACTTAAACATTTCCGCCACCCAAGGACTATATGGTCCTTAACAAAAACACAAAATGACTATTGAGAATCATCCAGAGGCAGAGGACATAATTTTGTTAAAGGTCTCTTGAAAACGTTATTTTTATATTGAAGAGTGACAACTCGAGTTATGCCATCTGAACCCGGGTGCTTATCAATAACACGTCCTAAAAGCCATTTTCCAGGAGGTAAACGTTCGTCTTTTACTAGAACAATAGTACCGAGTTTAATATCAGGTTGCTTTGCAGACCATTTGTAACGATGCTGCAAAGTTGTTAAATATTCTGACTGCCAACGTTGCCATAAACATTGGATCATACGTTGAATAATATGCCAACGATCTAAAGAACTAAGTTTTATATCTATGAGAGACTCTTCAGGGACTGCAATAGGAGCTTCTCCAATCAAAAAATGCCCTGGAGTTAAGGGAAGTTCATCTAAAGATGGATCAATTAAAGTTAAAGGCCGTGAATTAACACAAGCTTCAACTTGTGTGAGAAGAGTAGCAAACTCTTCGAAAGTTAGGAGGGTTTCTCCTATAACACGTTTGAGATGACCTTTTACGGATTTGACGCCTGACTCCCACAGACCGCCAAAATGTGGTGCACCGGGAGGTATGAAATGCCAGTTTGTTTTATCATTGGAAAGGAGTTCAGCTATTTCCTTGACTAATTGAGAGTTAGCATTTTTGAATGCAAGATCTAATTCGCGCGAGGCACCTACAAAATTGGTTCCACAATCGCTCCAAATGTCTCTACAGTGACCTCGACGGGAAGTAAATCTTCTAAAAGCAGCTAAAAAAGCGGAGGAGGTGAGATCACTCACAAGTTCCAAGTGAATGGCTTTTGTGACGGTACAAACAAACAAACATATGTAAGCTTTTGTTGTTTTCTTACATCTACCAGGATATAATTTCAAAGTAAAGGGACCGGCGTAGTCTACACCACTTGTACGAAAAGGATGACCAGGATTTACACGAAAATCAGGTAAGTTAGCTTGAAATGGTGCAAGAGGTGCAGCTCGCTGCTTAAAACATGATATACATTTTCGAAGAATAAGTTTTACAAGATTCTTAACTCGAATAATCCAGAATTTTTGTCTTACATAGTTTAAAGTTAATTGAAAACCACCATGTAAAGTTTTACAATGTGCATCAGATGCAATAAGTTTGCTTAATGGACAGTTATATTCCAAAAGTAAAGGTGATTTCATGTAGTTAGTAATTTGAGCATTAGTTAGTCTACCACCAACACGTAATAGACTTTCATCATCAAGGTAAGGATCGAGAGTGTATATTTTACTGTTTTTGTGAATAGGTTTTCCTTTTGTTAAACAATCAATCTCATTTTTGAAAGAGTTTTGTTGTGCTGAACGAATACAAATTTTTTGAGCATTATCAAGTTCACTTGTAGTTAAATAGGAAGTTGTCTTAATACCTTTGGATTTACAATTGTTAATAAATCTGAGACAGTAAGCAGTGACTCGAATCAATTTATTCAGACTAGAAAATCTGTCCAGATGTGATGTCTCAGATGTATTATCAATGTTCATATTGACAATCATTGTTGGTTTTCGTTTAAGATCTACATCAGTATCAGGTACAACAGTGTGTATATAATCTTTGTGGTTAAATTCTTTTAAGAACCTTGGGCCTTCCCACCATAGTTTTGAATTTTGCAGTTCAGACATGCTTAAACCTCGTGAAGCAGGATCAGCGGGGTTATTTGCTGAGTCGATGTGAGACCATTGACTGCTATTAGTTGTAGCTAATATTTCGCTAGTTCGGTTCGCAACAAATGTTGTCCAAGTGATTGGAGGTTTACGCAACCAGGCCAAAACTATGGTAGAATCCGTCCAAGCAAATACAGAGTCGCCATCAATTTTAAGGGAATCTCTTACGTTTTTTAACATCTTAGCCAAGAGTACTGCACCGCAGAGTTCTAAGCGCGGCAAGGAAACCTGCTTAACAGGTGCGACCTTTGATTTAGCCATTATCAAGTGAACATCAATATAATTTTCATTTAGAACTCTGAGGTATACAACAGCAGCATAAGCAGCACAAGACGCATCACTAAAGCCATGCAGTTCAACTTTAGAAGTCGAATCAGACGTGCCAAACCAGCGTGGAAACTGTATGCCTTCCGCGTATGAAAAGTTTTCTTGGTATGTTTTCCATTCAGTTTTTAAATCATCTGTGAGTTCTTCATCCCAGCCCAAACCTGCTAGCCATAATTTTTGCATAAAAATTTTGAGTACTACAACTGCTGGTGCTAGCCAACCTAAGGGATCAAAGGTCTTAGCTATTGATGAGAGAACGTGTCTTTTAGTTAAACATTCATCAACAGGTTGAAAGTTCATGTGAAGTTCGAAATCATCAGTTTGTGAGTTCCATGTAATGCCTAATGTTTTCACAGTATCTTCTATTTTAATATGCACTGCACTTTGAGAGTCTTTATCACAATTTGGGATTTGCTGTAACACTTTCTCACTATTAGACGCCCACTTGTGTAGCGGAAAACCACCTCTTGCGAGTAGTTCAGTCAAGCGTCCTTGCAGTTGAACAGCCTCTTCTTCCGTGTCTGCGCCCGTCATCAAGTCGTCCATGTAAAAGTTTGTTTTCAGGATATCAGCTTCTTCTGGAAAATCTTCACGCTCGTCGTCAGCAAGCTGGTGTAGCGTGCGTATCGCCAGGAAGGGAGCACATGAGGTACCATACGTCACGGTAAGTAGATTAAATTCCAAAATTGGATCAGTTGGAGAAGAACGCCATACGATTTTTTGGTATTTGACGTCTTCTTTGGCTATCAGAATCTGCCGGTACATTTTCTGTATATCAGCAACTAGACCAATTTTATGTTGTCTCCATCTTGTGATAAGTTCTCTGATATCTTGTTGTAAAGGATAGCCAACTAGCAGTTCATCGTTCAGTGATGTTCCATTTTGAGGTTTAGCGCTTCCATCGAAAACAACTCTTAACCATGTGCTGAGACTCATAGGTCGAAGAACAGCGTGGTGTGACAAGTAGTATTTTATAGCTTCTTCTATGTCTTTTTCAGGTGCATCCTCCATGTGACCTTGTTTCAAATATTCATCAAGAAATTTCTTATATTCTTCTTTCAGTTCAGGTTTGTGTCTGAAAAGTCTTTCAGATTGCATCAGGCGTTTGACTGCCAGAGGTTGGGAGTCTCCGAGGTTTTTGGGAGGATCTTCTTTAAAAGGTAAGCAAACTATGTAACGTCCGTCATCATTTCGCGTGTGTGTGTTCTTATAGTAATCTTCACATTGTTTTTCCAAATCATTCATAGGTCGTTTATCTGAAAGGTTCTCTTCCATTTCCCAAAAACGCCGTAGTGTCTGATCCACCTCAATCATAGTGTGTGCAACAATCAAAGTGTGTGGTTGTGAATCAGATTGTGAGTCGGTTTCTCCAGAGATCAACCAACCAAATTGTGAGTTCATCGCAATTATGGAGTTGTGCTTGTGAAGCCCTTCGAGAATTATGTGAGCATGCACTTTGGCACTAAGAAGAACATCAATAGATCCTGGCTTGTGAAAATTAGGATCAGCAAATTCCAACTGCAATGAATGAGGCCAAGTATCTTGTGGTAATTCTCGTGAAGGTAACACTGAGGTAAGTTTCTTCAACACGTATGCTTCTACTTCAAACGGTTCGCCGTATTTTGGATGTATAGTAAATTTCACCATAGACTTTGTAGTGACCGTTGCTTGTGATACTCCAGATATGTTTCCATAACTTGGGATACGTTCAAGATTTAATAACTGTACTGCTGATTCCGAAATAAGAGAAGCCTGTGAGCATTGATCTACTACTGCTCTTAAAGTGTATAGGTGATTGTTTTTGGCTACAACTTTGATCTGAGCGGTACCGAGAATAACTTCTGCACTGTGGGTTTTAATTTCTGTTTTGAGGCTTACATTTAGATTACAAATCTTTGTATTATCAGGCTCTTCCTCTTTTGTTACAGGTTTCGGGTTTGATACATAATGTAAGAGCGTGTGATGTCTTCGACCACATTTCTTGCATGCAGTAGATTGTCGACAGTAATTAACACTGTGACCCTTGACCAAGCAGTTAAAACAAATGTTGTTATTCTTCACGAAATCTTGACGTTGTGGTATATCCAGGAGTGCAAATTCTTTGCAATGGCATATGTAGTGGTTTTGTGAGCAGTAAGTGCAAGTGATTCCAATTTCTGTAGCAAAGGATTTGACAGTTTTGGGTTGTAGCTGTGTATTTTTATAAAAATCTCTTTTAGTGAAATCCTTTGGTTTGTGCTGTGTAGTTTCTTTTAAGTGAGAGGCTGATACCATTTCAATTGATCTGAATCTATTTTCCAAGAATGAGGATAACTCAGTGAAAGAAGGTACGTTTGTGGCACTACCAAGGGATTGTTCCCATAATTTAACAGATTCCAAGTCTAATTTGCTGACAACAATGTACACGATGATGGCGTCCCAAGATGATGTATCAATTTTCAAATTCTTAAGCGCTGTGAGGCATTGATTTGTCGTATCTAATAGCTCCTTAATAAACTTGGATAATTCTGAAGTGACTTTCTTTTGGTTCATGAGACGTGTGAGTATGTTATTAACAATGATTCTTTTATTATCATATCTCTCTTTAAGTTTGTTCCAAGCATCATTATAATTAGCTTCTGTCATGGGTATTCCCATCAAGAGTTGTTCAGCTTCACCACTGAGACAAGATTTCAAATAATGATGTTTTCCAATCTTCGAAAGTGAATCATCGTTATGAACCAATGATCTAAAAAGCTCACTGAAAGTCATCCAGCCATTATAATCACCGCTAAACTTCGGTATTGGAATCGGAGGTAGTTTCGGACGTAGTTTATTAGATTCTGCGTTGTTAGTGGAGTTACTTGACGCTTCTTTCCCTTTTGCATCGTCTCGCTTATTAAACTCATACAGGTGATCCTTTATCCAGGTCATTAAATCAAGAAATATCTCTTCAGTATTATCATAATTCCCTGTTATATTTAACCCACTTGCCTGCAAATCTTCTTTAGAGTATGTCGAGATCAATCTTTCATGGTGATTTGTGTAAGTATTCCAATAAGTAATCAAAGATTCATGCCTCGTGTCCAAAAATCCTTTTGTAATTCTGGATTTGTTAGCCTTCTTCGTATTAGAACACAGTTTTTCTATCTTCTCGGCGTGATTCAAACATAAAGATATATCAGTTTGAATATTATCTTCAGTCTCCGATTTGTCCGACATTGTTGGTAAAAAAGATCACAACTTCACAAATTTTCAAAGTTCAAAACAACAAAATTTTTCTAAGTCCAGGATTGCAAAATTTTTCTAAGTCCAAACTTTTCAAAATTATTCTAAGTGTCGTAATCAGTAAAATTTATAAGTCCCATAAAGAGTAAAATTTCAAAGTCCCGTAATCAGTAAATTCGGCTATGTCCTAAACACAAAACGATTTTTTTTTAAGTTCACGAAACTGTCACTTCACTATAGATGTCACTACTACACTTCACTGCACTCACTGACTTTATCCGGTGTCTGAATGACCAATGAACAATTAAACACTCATTTAAATTTTCGCGGTTTATTAACACAAAACTTAAAAGTACAAATTGATCGGGATACTTATACTATCGACGAAATCACAACGATATCGCGTTTTAATTCTACACTAGCGACATCTATTGATAATGTTGTGAACTAAACTTAACTTAAACACCCCGAGTGGACGTATTGGTAAATGGACCTTCCGTGCCTGACTGAGGGGTCAACAGGAAGAAGCGTTCGTCTCACCTCGACAAGTTGGGGCTGCGGCTTGGTCGGAGGACCAATATTCGCCTTCAACTGCTCTGCCAGTGCGTTGATCTAAAACAAACATTAATTCATATAATATGGAACAAACAAACAATACTACTGGTTGCCATGCTGGTCTGGGAGCGAGAGAAAGCATAGAATGTGCCAGCCATGTAAAAAAATAATACTAACACATAGGTTATTAATTAGTGGGAAAGCATCTACTGCAGAAGCAATACAACATTAAAATGTGTTGTTTGATGAATAAACTTATTATTTATTAAAAAAATTTTAGCTGCATTTCCTACCGGGCATGCAGTAGAAACCAGCTAAGGGATCCGAGGGTTGCATGATTGTAATTTAGATTTTAGGCACGTTAAGTCGGTCTCTGTCGCTATCGTTGATAGTGGTCGTTACACAAACCATTGTCAGAGGTCTATTAGGTGATTTAAAAACTGTGACACCAGGGTTCATCGGCTCGATCGAATCGAAAACCGATACGACAGAAGACTTGAGTGTAGGTACTTCTTCTTTTGTCGTGGGGGTATCGAGTCCATCGACCCGATGAATCCTGGTGTCACAGTTTTTAAACCGCGTAGTAGCACAGCTAATAGGCCTCTGACATGGTTTTTGTAATGACCACTATCAAAAACACTGACCGGGACCGACGGCTTAACGTGCCCTATTTTAGCACGCAATCTTTTTCGTCCAGATGATCCAGTGATTGAGCCCACACTGTCCTAATCAGACCAGGGAAAATCTCACAAAATGATAAACAGAAATATCAACTTTGTGCCTGGGACCTCCGGATCGTGAGCCTATGGCTCTGACCACTAGACCACGGAGGCAGTTCCTGTCCGTGTGTCAGTGTGTGCACTGACCGTGGGCCACTGCGAGAAGCAGGCGCGCGCGCGCCCGACCAGGGGCGGCGCCACTGCCCTTGCGTACCGGTCTCGGTCCGCCGGGTCGAACATGTAGAACCCTGCCGACAAACAGAAACAGTCGAGGCTTAGTCGCTACACTTAGCAGCTACAAAAATCATACCTCACTAAAAACACATACATACATACATAAATCACGCCTTTATCCCTTACGGGGTAGGCAGAGCGTTTAACGCCTCGTAAAAGGCGCTTTAGCCACGTCTGACAAAAATTGAGGGCAATTTTAGATTGTAAGCATGGAAGAAAAAAAACTAAAAACACAGTGAATCGAAAATCCGGTCCAACAGACTCAAGTAATAGTTACAAAGCTATTCTTAGTTCGTTGTAGTGGCAGGTAGAAAATTTGTGATAAACAGCCACCAAATAAGTTTTTTCTATCTATTACTACAACAAACTAAGAATCGATAATTTAATATGTTCTAAATTATCTTTATCACTATTTATTACTTGAGTCTGAAGAAATTGCTAATTCATAAGGTTCTAAATTATTTATTATTATCTTCATTACTATTACTTGAGTCTGTTTTAGATTCACTGTGATTTTAGTGTGTTATGATTTTTTAAGTGGTGGGGGCACTTAGGGTATATCGGGACCTTAAAGACCATCCAGAACTTCAGATTTAAAAATTAGAAGGTGTGACAAGAAGAATCTGCGAAAAAAACCGCAGACTAGGTCAAACTCTTTGTTAAAAATGAATATTCAAACAGGGTAACGAGAATTTCTTTGAAACATTTTAAAACTATAACTGAAATATTTTTAAAATATTTATAATAATATTTGAAATATTTTAAACAATACACATTACAATCTAAAATTGCCCCCAATTTATGTCAGACGTGGCGAAAGCGCCTTTTAGGAGGCGTTTTACGCTCTGCCTACCCCGTAAGGGATAAAGGCGTGATTTTATGTATGTATGTATTTTAAAACTGCCGCTTTTGCAAATTGTCAGCGTGATCTATCACAGACAAAAGGGACAAAATCTCACACTCAGCAGAAACTGCCTCAAATGATGTCATTTTGTCCGATTTTCGATGTTAGGATCGGATGGCTTGGATGGTCCATTATCCCGTAGTAGGACCTCAGCCACCTAAGAGGAGAGTCAACTTGCCATACAGAATGCGATAACGTATCCCACCCCGTAAACAAATGATGTATATAATATTACTGTAAAAGCCCGAAATGTGGTAAATCCTCGAATTTACCAGTAAAACTAAAGATTAACCAACCTCTGTTGGTAAAACCCCGTATTCCGGACTTTTGCTAAATCGAAATCTTTTATAAAATCCTAGTAAGACTATACTAGTCTGAAATGAACATTGATCACGATACTTTGCTAACTACCATATTTCGAGCTTTTACAGTAACAGATAAACTTAAAACCAATGTTTGTACGTTTCTATTATTTAGAAATATTACACTTTTAAAAAATATGACCTCATTTTCATTTCTATAAAAATATATCTTTATATCTATATAAACCTGTCACTACAGCAACAACACACATATATCTAAAATAACCCTCAATACGTCTTGTTAGGCGTGGCGAAACGATCTGCGTATAGGGATAGAGGCGTGATTGTATTAAGGTGCCTTAACACTAGACTTGCGTGGCGTACTCCTGTAGCTTCAAACTAGACTTACGTGACGTACGTCACTCACGTCCGCTGACGTCCGTGGACGTGGTCGACGTACGTGAGACGCATTGTAAGAGTCAGTCCGTCGGAGTCTTCGGTTATATAGTTCGCTGTGCTCAAATACTTTCTCGCTCGCACACTGACTATATTTCTTTCACGGACAGCGACATTCCCACGTTGTCCATGTCCGCCCATGTCGGCAGATGCGATATTGTATCAGCGTCCATCAGTTGATGCAAGAAGACGCAACGCACGCAAGAAACGTGGGATTTGGTTGCATCAGCGACGTCACGTAAGACAAGCGTGTATCTAAACATGGATTTTGCATACATATTCTAAGAAAACTGTACCTAGTCCCATTACAGCCGTCAGCACACATCACGTACTCCACTTAAGTCTAGTGTGAAAGCACCTTTAACATTGCAAGCTCACCTCTGGGCGATTTGAAAAGCGCAACAGCGAACTCGCCGCCGTAAGCCACGAACACGCCAGCTCTCTCCTCCCGGAAGAACTCACGGATCTGATGAGGCAATAAAACACCGGGTGTAAGGGACAGCGTAACAGAAAGCTATTACTGCCTGGTACGCTGGTGATTGTGTGTTTGTTTACTCTATGTTTGTTGCACTGACCAGCATCAATTTATTTACTATTCAGCTGTTGCCTACTATTGTATTTCTAAGAAGAAGTTTCTGAGAATGTTCGACAAGCACCGTCTATTGGCTTGTTTAAGGAGCAAACAAGAAAATTATATTTAGCTAATAATGTATAATGTGTAGCTATCTGATTCAAAAGTATCGTTTAAATGAGTATATGTAGTGAAATTCTATCTTCCACCTTCTCTGATATATAACATAGAGTATCCTGTCTTATGTAACGTATATTATGTATTAGTTTATCATAAGATATGTATCAGTATATTCCATTGAAATATTTATTTAATAGTGTGTAAATATTGTCTAAGTATTATTTGTCGTAATATGCACTATCCCGCTTTCTGCTAGTACAATTTTACTCAAAGGTTGCCTGGTAGAAATTGTTGCTGTAGAAATAAGGCCGCCTATATTGTATTGTCAAGTTGGTTCTTTTTTATTTCTGTTGTATGTGTTACTTTGTGAATTGTGTATTGTATTGTATTGATGCTCACCTTTTCCCCGATGCCGTCCGAGAGGGTTCCCTCCTGGCGAGCCTTGTAGACCACCACTCGACACACGCAGTTGCCAGGTGTGTAGAACTTGCGCAGTATCTGTGGTCCGATCGATTCATTATTTATTTAACAGTTTGTACGCAGATACATGCACAGAACAATTACGTAGGAAATCGAGACAACAGGTACTGCTTATTTGTAAAATGAAATGTCTTACAGCAGACCTAATTGTGAATGCATAAAACGTAACGCGGATAAGACATGCACTATCGTTGAACCTCGAATTCGATCTTTGGCCTAAATAAAGGGACACTGCCTCCGTGGACTATTGATCTGAGCCATGAGCTCCCGATCCGGAGGTCATGGGTTCGAGTTCCAGAAGGGAAACGCAAAGTTGGTATTTGTCAACTCATCATTTTCCCCAGTTTGGTTAGGACAATAAGTGACTCCTGATTGTCTGGAAGAAGAAAGATGCCGTGCTTCGGAGGGCAAGTTAAGTCCGATAGCTGTCTTTTATAGTACTCTTTACACAAACCATGTCAGAGGCGAAGTAGCTGTGCTATTAGGTGGTTTAAAATCATACTCTGAGACCAGGGTTCATCGGGTCGAACGACTCTCAACCCACATGACAGAAAAAGAACGCTCAATCCCTGAATTCGCTAACTCGCACGAAATAAAGAGACACTTCGTGGATTGTGCATTGCAAAACGCACATGGCATTTAAATGAAATGAAATTCTGAGCTTTTTTATCTCAGTTCAGCTACTAATATGTAGCTACTGGCCTGTTCAATAGACAGTATGGGTGTATTCTGGGGCTGGTAGTGGAGGAAGGAGTCCTGATAGAGTTGGTCGCCGCTGTCCAGGATCTGGTCGAGGGTCGTGTTGCACCAGCGGCACACCTCCTCAACCGCCGACATCGCCACCGCCATCACCGACATCGCCAGCGCCTAAAGCAGACCACAAACACAATCAATCAAATATCCGGTCCAACAGACTCAAGTAATAATTATAAAGATAATTTAGAACTTTACAAATTACAGTCCGTTGTAGTAACAGGTAGAAAAATTGCGTGCAACGACCACTAATAGCACCTTTTCTTCCTGTTACTACAGCGAGCTGGGAATCGCTAATTTATAAGGTTCTAAATTATCTTTCTTACTATTACTTCTGTATGTTGGACCGAATTTTCGATTCACCGTGTGTTAAGCGAGTTATGTTTTTTTTTAACTGATGGGGGCGCCACTTAGATTTTACCGGCACCTTAAGACGTTTAGAGCTGGCACATTATCAACTACATTTCAGGATATGCCACGATCGCCCGTTATGCCCTAGAAATATCGTTCAAATCAGCGCGCGCTACGGCGTGGCGGTTGCCTCTGTCGCCGCGCCAAAAATACGAGGAAAACGCACAAAAAAGCTAACTCGTCGGTTTTAAAAAAGCTATGTTGCGATTGTATGTAAACATTCCCGAAGGAACCATTCAGAAGGAGAACAAAATGTCAAGAGTAAAAGGCTCTATGGCCTTTCTGATGAATGTCGAAGAGCACGAAACGCATCGGTTCCCTGTTCACCACTGTTTTGTGTTCAATTCGACTCTTGAGATGCGGAAGTGACCACGTGACGTTGGTTTGAATTTTGAATTTAACACGAAACAGTGGTGGGCAGGCAGCCGACGCATTTTGTGTTCTTCGACAATGATCAGAAAGGCCATAGAGTCTTTTACTCTTGACAAACACATTGTCTCGGCAGAGACAAGTCGGAAAGGGCCCCCTTGCGGGGAGGACCACAATACGGAGATCATGCCTAACGACTGCTCCTAATGAGTTGGAGTCCGTTCCGATCCAAACAAGCTGAGCTCACAAGAGCAAAGCACTAGCAAACTAAAAGAAAATGAATCTGAAATCAATAAGAACTGCATCAGTCACATCTACCTACATTTCTTTGAGGAAAACATACCTGGTTGCCCCTAGAGGCGTAAGGGTACCGCCTGCACGCCATCGAGTGCTGAGCTGAGAGGAACTGGGATCCATCCACGAGCACAAGCCAGCCGTTGCTGTTGCGTATTCCTGAAAGATAACACCAATTATCATTCTTTCGGGAAATAGACGTTTAAGGAAGTGGACGTTTAAGGAAATATACGTTAAAGAAAATAGACGTTAAAGGAGAAGACGTTAAAGGAGAAGACGTTAAAGGAAAATACGTTAAATGAAATAGACGTTAACGAAAATAGACTAAGAAAAAAGAAGTTTCTTCCATGCTGGCCTGGGAGCGAGAGAAAAACATAGAATGTGCCAGCTGCATTTCCTCCCGGGCATGCTGTAAATGCAGCTATGGGATCCGAGGGTTTCAGTATATTGTAATTTAGGCGATGGGCTGACAACCTGTCACTACAGCAATATACTTACAAATCTATCTTAAATATCCCTCAAAACTTTGTCAGACGTGGCGGAACGACCTTTGTTTGGGTCGTTTACGCTCTGCCTACCCCATTAGGGATAAAGGCTTGATTATATGTATGTATGTATGTAAAAAGAAGTTAAAGGAAACATGCCAAACAACATTTAGCATGCCATCTTATGTTTAACGTCACTTGGACAGAATTATAAGAGTGCTGTCTCAATTTTATTCAAATATTACAAAGTGACAGAACCAAACTAGAATAAGTTGTGTCTACAACAGAATCAGCACCACTGTGTTCTTTTGCTGAATGTACCTCTCATGTTCCACGATGGACTGAGAGTGATAGAAAAACATAGAATGAACCAGCAGCATTTCCTCCCGTACATGCTGTGAAAAACAGCTAAGCGATTCGAGGGTTTCAGTGAATTGCAATTAAGGCGATTGGCTGACAACCTGTGACTATAGCAATACACATTTTCGTCAGAACCTGTCGAACGTGACCGATCGACCTTTTATTGGTCATTTTCGTTTTCGATCTGGTAAGGCCAATAGCATAAGTAATTCCGCAAAATATCACAACAGAACGAAATCACGCACAAAAGCCCATACTGCGGCCGACAAAATGCCTGGCAATTGGCTACATTTTTACTTACTAATAAAATGTTCTGATTTTTATGATGAAGCTATGAATTACATTTAAAAAGTCAACCAATCAGAAAAGATTTTGTTTTGGAGCCAATCGGCGTTTTTATGCAGTAAAAACATTAAATGTTACTAGTACGACGAGTAATATTGCAAAAAAAAACGGTCTTTTTTCAGTATGATTTGTCAATGTTTTCGCCATTCTCTAATTATCCGTGTTTTCGCAAAATCATATAAATAAAACCCTAACATGGACATTCTGGGGATTGGCCCTTCCGAGAAATGGACTTTCAAGTAAATGGACTTCCAGTGAATGGAGATTGCGGGAAATGGACATGATGTCCCTGGTGGGCTCTCCGTGCCGAGGCGCTAACTAACACTTGCCTCTCATCTTCTCGAGCTTGTCCTTCTCCTGCATGGCTCGGAGCGCGTCCGCCCACGTGTCGTCGCCGGGCGGGTGCACGCGCGCCATCTCGTCCGCGTGACGCGTCTTGCCGTAGAAGTCCACCTGACCAATTAATATATTTATTTAAAAAAATATTGTTCCTCCATGCTGGCCTGGGAGCGAGAGAATAATGTGCCAGCTGCATTTCCTCCTGGGCATGCTGTAAAAATCAGCTAAGGGATCCGAGGGTTTCAGTATAATGTAATTTAGGCGATGGGCTGACAACCTGTCACTACAGCAATATATCTACAAATCCATCTTTAATAACCCTCAAAACTTTGTCAAACGTGGCGGAACGACCTTTGTTTAGGTTGTTTACGCTCTGCCTACCCCATTAGGGATAAAGGCGTGATTATATGTAAGTATGTATGTAGAAAGGATGTATAACAAATACCTTGCTGGTAGCCGGAACCACTTTGGTTCCTTTGGGAAGCTCCTTCATGGCCCTCACGAGGGGGGGGTCGCGCCCGCCCACCGGCCGGATCGGCACGGCGTTGATCGTCAGAGCGTACAGGGCAAAGTGGCGCTTGTAGCGCTCCGGGGGAGGCAGGTTCAGAAGGTACCTGTTACAAGAAATCATTAAATAAATTAAATAATGAATTTGTTCTTCAACTTAATTTATTTTATTAGCGACTTTTTTATACTATGCAATAAAAAAATAAAAATAAATAGACATTTATTTCAGGCTTCTACGGGGCCCATATACAAATACAAATTACAACAAATACGAATTACATTAAACCATGCCATAACATTAGTCATACCCAATCAAATCAACTAAATTACATTAAAATTAAAAGAACATGTCAACAAAAATTTATTAAATAAATAGTAATTAAATACATAATAAACATTTATAAGTCCATAATAATTATGCATCTCAATCATTTTAGTAAGATCTTTATGCAATGCAATACAATGTTTAGTTTTGTATGGATAAGATCGATTATATTAGGAAACTATAATATGAATTAATACAGTAAATTACTTACGTATGTGCCAACAACTTTGGCGATGTGAACGTTTGTACGCAAGCGGCTCCATCTTCCTGTTGAAAAAATATTATTAAGGAGATTTCAACTATGATTTGAACGCTTCTTCTTCTTCTGTCGAGTCTATCGACCCGATGAACCCTGGTGTCAGAGTTTTGAAACCGCCTAGTAGCGCAGCTATCAGGCCTCTGACATGGTTTTTGAGTAACGACCACTATCAAAGACAGCGACCGGAACCGACGGCTTAACATGCCCTCCGAAGCACGAAATCTTTTTCTTTTTCTGACAATCAGGTGATTCAGCCTGCAATGTCCTAACCAAACTGGGGAAAAATTCACAAAGTGATAAATTCTCAAATATCAACTTTGTGTTTCCCCCCTGGGAATCGAACCCAGGACCTCCGGATCAGGAGTCCATGGCACTAGCCACTAGACCACGGAGGCAGTTATTTGAACGCTTAAAATTAGCAACTAGATTTCACGAGGATGCAGTCACCGTAATGCCCTTGAAATATCAATCAAATCAGCGCGGGCTACGGTCGGCGCGGCGGTTATGATCGTGGTCGCGTCAAAAAATGTTCTAAATAAAAAACGAATTTCTTAAAAAGTACAAGTCGGATTTAAAAATTAATACCTGGTGTAAGGGACAGTGTTCCGCAAACTGATAGGGGTTGCTCAGTCAATGACACTGAACAACTTCCACCAGGAACTTTTTTAGGAAGTGAAAAAACTTATTAATTTTTCATACAAATTGTCCGTCACTGTAGCAATACATATTACAATCTAAAATTGCCCTAAATTTTTGTCAGACGTGGCGAAAGCGCTTTTTACGAGGCGTTAAACGCTCTGCCTACCCCGTAAGGGATAAAGGCGTGATTTATGTATGTATGTATGTATGCAAATTGTCCGATCGAGATGAACATTTTGTATGGAAAAGCCTTTTTTTTAACTTCCTTCGTGCTTCGGAGGGCACGTTAAGCCGTCGGTCCCGGTCGCTGTCGTTGATAGTGGTCGTTACACAAAACCATGTCAGAGGCCTGATAGTTGTGCTACTAGGCGGTTCATCGGGTCTATAGACTCGATACCCACTCGACAGAAGAAGAACTTCCTGAAAAATATCCTGGTCAAAGTCGTTTACTATCACTGACTGACCCATCCCTTTCAGTTTGCGGGACGCTGTCCCTTGCACCTGGTATGTTCTGAATGCAGGTTATACCACCAGATGTGGACCTGATGAACCCACCTTGCCGTCGGGGCGCAGGCCGTTGGGCCCGCACGCGTGGGGCTCCATCATAAAGTACCCCGGAGCGCCGACCACGCGCCACACCGCCACCGCGTGCGGCGCGCACCAGAACACGCCAATGTTGTACATGTCGAAGAATTTCTCCAGCGCTGACCTGAAATGGGGACGGGGAATGGATGTTCGGGGAAATAGACATTCAGAGAATGACATGGATAATGGGCATTCAGGTAATTGAGCGAATGGATATTTAAGTGACGTTCAAGAAATAGACATTTAAGGAACATTCAGAGAAATGGCCATTAGTAGTATGCACTTTTTTTTAAATGTCTCAAATGTGACCCAAATAAATGGAGTGGGCATTCCATTTATTTAGGTCTCATCAATATAATAGGTTTTCATTAATTTCTATGAGGGTATTTCTGCAAAAATGCTTTCTTTCTTGACATTTAGGGAAATGGACATTCGTGAAATAGGTCATTCAGGAAATGTGCATTTATGGGACAATGAAATAGAAATTCGTGAAATACACATTAAAGGGACATTCAGAGTCTTGACATCTAAGGGGCATTCAAAGAAATGTTCATTCAGGATTATCAGGATATGAAGGTGGAACAGATGACACTAACTTGCACGTCATATCCTTGTGGTGCCTCTGCTCCAGTCTGCCGGTGTAGATACACTGAAGGTCATACTGTATGAAGTTGGTGCCCATACAGAATTTCTTTGGAACCTGCCGGGAAAAAAAACGAGAGTAAAAAATAATTGCTGTCAAAACTCTGGGTAAATCTACATACATACATACATATAATCACGCCTTTATACCGACTGGGGTAGGCAGAGCGTAAACGACCAAAGAAAAGGTCGTTCCGCCACGTCTGACAAGTTTTGAGGGCTAGTTTAGACTGAAATGTGTATCGCTATAGTGACAGGTTGTCAGCCCATCGCCTAAATTGCAATACACTGATGCCCTCGAATCCCGTAGCTGGTTTTTACAGCATGCCCGGGAGGAAATGCAGCTGGCGCATTCTATGTTTTTCTGTCGCTTCCAGTCCAGCATGGAATAATGAGTGCTGGGTAAATCTACGCATGTTAATGATCAACTTTCTGAAAAATAGGTCGAAATGTGCAAAACGAATTGGCCGTCTCATGCGAATACAAATGATGTAGCTGGTGAAGTTGATATTTATTATCATGAGATTTTTCCCGTTTTGGTTAGGACAATGCAGGCTGAATGTCTGGAAGAAAAAAGTTTTTCCGTTGGAATAGTGTCCAATCCCGCGGCAACAAGTATGGTGAATTTTCTTTTTTAAATTGGTCCAGTTGTTTTGGAATTAGTTTGTTACAAACATATACACAAAAATACAAATCTTTCCTCTTTATAATACATACATACATACATATAATCTCGTGTTTATCCCTAATGGGGTAGGCAGAGCGTAAACGACCCAAACAAAGGTTCTTCTGCCACGTCCGACAAAGTTTTGAGGGTTATTAAGGATAGATTTGTAGGTATATTGCTGAAGTGAAAGGTTGTCAGCCCATCGCCTAAATTGCAATATACTGAAACCCTCGGATCCCTTAGCTGGTTTTTACAGCATGCCCGGGAGGAAGGGCAGCTGGAACATGCTATGTTTTTCTATCTCTCCCAGTCCAGCATGGAAGGTAAGAATACAAGAGCAAATATTGACCTGCAGGGGCAGCAGAATGTCTTCACCAGGTCGGAACTCGTACCCCAGGTTGCCGATTGCCTTCTGGAACAGGTGGCAGCCCATGTTCATGATCTCGTCCACCTGCAGGAGACAAACGTACGAGTCATGACCTACCAGGTGTAAGGGACAGGGACAGCGTCCCGCTAACTGATAGGGGTTTCTCAGTCAATGAAATTGAACAGCTATCAGCAGGATCATTTACAGAAAGTGAAACGAAAATAGCTTTTCCATACAAATTGTCTGATTGAGGTGGTCATTTTGTATGGGAAGGTAATTTATTTTCATTTCCTGAAAGATTTTTCCGGTGAACGTTGACTGAGCAACCCCTATCAGTTTGCGGGACGCTGTCCCTTACGCCGGGTATTCAGCTCAGTGGAATATTAAGGCAACAAATCATGAATGAATTTAATTCAAAATTAATTGAATAATTAATAGGTAGGTAAATAAATGAATCAATTAATGAGTGTATGAAATGAGTGAGTAAGTGAGTGAATGAATAAATAAAAGAATACCGTTTTCCTAGTCCAAAGATGCGGCCTCCGCACGTGCGCCATGCAGGCGGCCACGATGGCCGTCGGGGCTGATGCTATCAGCGAGTCCCGGGTGAATCTGGGAGTCGAAAGTAAACCGTGTTTTACCTGCGTCCGTGGTCCCAAAAGCTGCACCTGGCCCCACAGCTATAACCGAGCCCGTGCAAGTCAGACAGAGCAAGTGCAAGCGGCTCTCGCGTCGCGCGGGATTTGTTCTCGCCTTATCGTGCGTCACGCGGGTTCGGTTATAGCTGAGCGGCCTGACGCAGCTTTGGGTATCATAATGATAACAATATAAATACCTACCAATCCCTTAGTTGGCTTCTACAGCACGCCCGTTTTTCTCTCGCTACTAAGCCAGCATGGAAGACTCCTGTTACGTTACTGAAAAACCTCCTAGGTATGGCACTCTAGGTACGCAATCAAATTAACACCCTGTATATTTTTTAATGTTAAAACTCACTTGCAGAGATCGACGGGTGGACTTCCTCTAAGAATCGTGCGTCCGCGGCCCACTTCCACGTAAGCAGTCAGCACCTGATCATGACAACCACATATTTTTATCTCACGACTGCCGCTTAGCCATACTTGTGTGTGTATTGAACACGTCGAACACGAACTCATAGCCCCCACTAGGGTGCCATGGACATACACAGAAACAATCACAAAGAACACCCAGAAACAACCATTAAAATTTAATCATTCAAATGTCTGCCCGGTCGGGAATCGAACCCGGGGCCCTCTGCGTAGCAGGCAGATGCACTGCCTGTTATTTTTAATGGATCTATTTGCATCATACTACAGAGTGTATACGAGTATAATGCGTCATCGGACTAAAAGCGGGGTGTTGCTACACGCAATCTATATGCAAATGACAAATGCCTAAGGGCGCTCACTTGGGCTCGAACCTCGGTTCATGGCGTTGCCTTGGGAATCCCTTATCGGAGAGAAGATGCACTGCCAGCTAGACTTTGGCACATGCACGTATATTTCTCCTTGTGTGCGTGAGTTCGACATAGTAAAACTGTTATCACCCACACAAGGGCGCATGTCCGTACGCACAAAAACAAGTATGGCCGAGCGGCAGTTGTGAGATAAATCACTTCAATACATAATTATGTTTCGCACAATCCCCGAATTCGCTCATTGGCCGGAAAAAAAGGTCATTTTGCGGATTGGCAAAAACAAAACGAACAATCCGAGAAATGTCCTTTTATTTCGACCAATGAGCGTTTTAAAACTATTATTCCGAGGACTAGAAAACACCGAAAAGCCAATTGCCGAATTCGGTGTTTGGCCGGTATTTAATACGATCATTCCGTCAGTCTGCGAAATGAGCAACCAAAACACGACTTCATTAAATGTGCGTGAGAGTGCCAGAGCCATAACAGGCATCTTCTGGGTGAGCTCGCCCCATCGTCGACTCTGTCACGGTCATTCCAGACCTAATGTCTAGAGTCACGAGCAAACACATTACTAAGAAAAAAAAAAGATTCCCTTCGTTCGCAAGTCCGACTCGCACTTGACCGTTTTTTTTTTTAATGAAAACGAGTTTTGTACCTTCCACTCGTAACCCTCGTCGGGAGGCACCACTCCGGCCGGTGTCACGGGCTGAGGCACCGTCGAGTACTCCCACGTCACTTTCACCGACGAAATCGTGTACCTGAACACAATCACATCATTAACTGTTATTGCCGTTCAGGCTCGAACTTCTTGCTTTTTAACAATATGTTAGCACATATTGGAAAATTTTGGAAAATAAGATGTTTTAATAGGCTTTTATTTCGAGAACAAGCTAATGACGTAATTGTCACGAAATAATCAAATCATAAGCAAAGAGACTACTCAAACGAGATTTCCAACAATCCGCTTCCGGTTCTAGTGGTGTGAATCATAAGCTCTCGGTCCGGAGGTTCTGGGTTCGATTTCCAAGGGGTGAACTCAAACTTGATATTTGTTAACGTAGGTGTAATGCTCGTCGTGATTCTTCGTAAGTTTGGATAGGACATTGCAGGCTGTATCACCTGATTATCCAAAAAGAAAAAGGATTCTGTGCTTCGATGGGCACGTTAAGCCGTCGGTCCCGTGACTGTTTCTAGTAGTGGTTATTACAGGTTGATGTTGCTCTACGGCTCTACATACATACATATAATCACGCCTTTATCCCTAATAGGGTAGGCAGAGCATACACGACCTAAACAAAGGTCGTTCCGCCACGTCTGACAAAGTTTTGAGGGTTATTTAAGATAGATTTATAGGTATATTGCTATAGTGACAGGTTGTCAGCCCATCGCCTAAATTGCAATATACTGAGACCCTCGATTCCCTTCGCTGGTGTATACAGCATGCCCGGGAGGAAATGCAGCTGGCACATTCTATGTTTTTCTCTCGCTCCCAGTCCAGCATGGAAGTACGGCTCTAACTGCCTTAAAACCCCTACACATGTGTCATGTCTTCTGAACCTCGCAGCAAATAATATTCCGGGAAATGGGTTTAATGCCCCTAGTGGACATTCCGGTAATTGTACCTTCCGCGCCTGAGGGAATAAGATGACTTACTTGTTAGTCCCCGGCCGGTTCAGGTTGGAGAGGTTCCTCTTGAAGGTCTCGGCCAGCTCGTCCAGGGTCGAGAACAGGATCACGCCAGCCGCACTGGCTGGGGAGAATTTACCCATCGGACCTGTGGAAAAATTTAGAATTTGGTTGGTTCGCAAAACTGTGACGAGAAATTTCTTAATAATCTTATTGGCGAAATTGTATTTTTTTAAGCTTTGTGTTTGGTAGATCAAATGTATTATATTGTAAATAATATCCAAGCTTAAAAGGGCTTCGAAAAGGAAATATGCTGGATGTCCAGGGAGTAGAAAATCCATTCACATGCATGTAACCTAAAGTTGCAACGGATTTAGATGTTTTTTTTGCGAAATAAGGTTTCTTTTACTAAAAAATATAACGCAAAGTCCTCTCCATAGCAAAATTCTTTAACTTCATGAATACAACCCTCCACGGAGTGGAAGACCATGGAGCGTTTTCTCTATGTCTACCCGATGTTTTCTGGCATCCTTTATTTTTAAGGTTCACGAATTAGTAACTGAACCCGTGAGATATGGGATAAGGCTAAGGGCTAAGGGGCTTCTTCCATGCTGGACTGGGAGAGATAGAAAAACATAGAATGTTCCAGCTGCCTTTCCTCCCGGGCATGCTGTAGAAGTCAGCAAAAGGGATTCGAGGGTTACAGTGTATTGTAATTTAGGCGATGGGCTGACAACCTGTCACTACAGCAATACAAATCATTACAATCTAAAATTTGCCCTCAATTTTCGTCAGACGTGGCGAAAGCGCCTGTTACGAGGCGTTTTACGCTCTACCTACCCCGTAAGGGATTAAGGCGTGATTTTATGTATGTATGGATGTATGCTAAGGGGAGAGATGGTGTAGCTATGGCAGATTTCATACTCAAGGAAAGCAAAAGAAAATGTTTCTGAAATCCGGAGAATCTGGCACAGTTTGCATCTCACAGTTTTTCGAGTATAAATGTAAACTTCCATGCTGGACTAGAAGCGAGAGAAAAACATAGAATGTGCCAGCTGCATTTCCTCCCGGGCATGCTGTAAAAACCAGCAATGGGATCCGAAGGTCTCAGTATATTGTAATTTAGGCGATAGGCTCACAACCTGTCACCAGAACAAATAGACCTACAGATTTATTTGAAATTACCCTCAAAAATTTGTCAGACGTGGCGAAACGACCTTTGTTTAGGTCGTTTACGTTCTGCCCACCCCATTAGGGATAAAGGCGTGATTATATGTATGTATGTAAACTTGCCGACTGTGTGTGGGTCCCAGTAGACGTACGCCTTGTCATCAGCAGCCTTCCACACTGCGACACAGTAGTTCTTAGCGCAGATCACGCCGAACTGGTACTGCAAATATAATTACTATAATTAATATACGGTGTTACAGAAAAGGTGTATTTGCCTACACTGAAAGGTGTGAATCTGTCGATGAATCTGAACAACTTTTCCCTTAGAAGGACCTCCCAAAGGAGGGATCATTCCCTCTCGTCTCTTCTTTTACTCTCGTGCCTCTATCCGTACTCCTATCTTTCTCGTTCACTCGTCCCTGATTTTCCTATTTCTATTCCTTTCCCTTTCGTATCTCCCTTCCTTATCGTCCCTCCTTTCCCTCTCGATTTTCCCTAACTTCTCTTTCCTCCCTCGTTTTTGTTTCTCCTTCCCTTCTCGTCTCTCCATTTTCTCTTATTCCGCCCTTCTCTCTCATCCCACTGTTACCTTTCCTCTCGTCCATACTTTCCCTTTCGTCCTTCCCTCTTGTCTCTCTTCTCTCGTCTCTTTATTCCTTCTCGTCTACTTTCCCACTCAGCCCTGCTTTCCCTTTCTTCTCTCTTGTCCCTCTCTTTCTTCTCCCTTTAGTCTTTCCCTTCATACTTCCCTTCCGTTCCTTCTTTTTCTACGTCGTCGACTGAAAGCAAGGGAGGAGTCAATCTCCTCGGGGTTAATCCCGAGTCACCGTCACGCTGATCTAATTTGACGGTCGTAATAACTGGATACAAATTGACAAGCCATAACACTAAGAGGTTGAGAACACCACTCACCGCGTCAAAGAACTTCTTCAGCCCCCTCCTGAGGTTGAGTAGACTGCCGGTGTCGCCAGCCTTGTAGTCGCCGGTGATGACGTCGCCGTCGATGTCCGTCTTCACCTGAATTTAGAACGTGAATATAATACGACAATTCTATTATTATTTAACAGTTTATTGCACACATGATCATACAAGACACAAAAACAATAGCACAACAGGCACATGGCTCTGACTACTAGATCACAGAGGCAGATAAGCTACTCACATTGAAAGCAGTGACGTGGAACTCTCGAATGATCTCGTCGGGCTGAAGTCGCGGGGGGTTCCTCGCGTTCGGAATGGACAGGGTGTACAGCCTGCAACAAATACGTACACATAATCACGCCTTTATCCCTAATGGCGTAGGCAGAGCGTAAACTACCTGAACAAAGGTAGTTCCGCCACGTCTGACAAAGTTTTGAGGGTTGATTAAGATAGATTTGTACGTATATTTCTGTATTGACAGGTTGTCAGCCCATCGCCCAAATACAATCAACTGAAACCCCTACAATATACTACTACCCTACAATATACTGAAACCCTCGGATTCCTTATCTGGTTTTTACAGCATGCTCAGGAGGAAATGCAGCTGGCACATTCTATGTTTTTCTATCACTCCAAGTCCAGCATTGTAGGCAATCTAACAGTAACCCTCGAATCCATTTAACGTACTTCTACAGTATGCCCGGGAGGAAGGGCGGGCAGTAGGCACATTCTATGTTTTTCTTTCACTCAGTCATTGTCATCAGTCAGAATTTGGCCACGTTAACAGCTGTATCAGCCAAAGTCATGAGGTCTTCCTTCGTGCAGGTGTAGGGGCACGAAAGGCACGACTGACTAATAAATATGCTTGTATAATAAAAAAAACACGTTCACACTCATAGCCCCCACTAGGATTCCCTGTATCGGGGTGCCATGGACATACATAGAAACAACCACAAAGAACACCCAGACCCAGAAACAGACATATAAACTCATCATTCAAGTGTCTGCCCGGCCGGGAATGGAACCCGGGACCCTCTGCGTAGCTGGCAGGTACACTGTCAACTAGGCTGCGCGGGTCGTCAATATGTATGTAGTACATACATACTGAGAAAAAGCATCACCTGTCACCGTATTTCAAGATGGCGTCAACCAGTGATGGTTTCCAGTAGATATAGGGCTCGATGTGGTGCACGATGATGCCCATCACCGCCACCGCGGGGTCCTGCAAATATACACGGGGTGCAAGGGACAGCTCAGTCAAAAAAACTGAACCACTAACACCTGGACTTTTTTCAGAATGCGGAAAAAAAAATGGTTTTTACAGTTTGAGGGATGCTGTCTCTTACACCTGGTCACGACAAAAATGGTAACAATCTTGGTTATAGACTGAACTTGTTAAGGTGGAAACAGAGCATAGGGGGCGCCCTCAAAAGTAAAACCAATTTTTTTAAACCAATTGTGTGAAAAATATAAACTTTTTCATGAAAAATTTACGTTTAGCGGAAATAGCAAGTAATTCCCCATTTTATAACCCACAATATTATCATGATTCTAACTAAGCATGCAAGCTTGTCAACTAAGCATGTGTTGTTGTAAGTTTCTAAAAGTGTTCTTCCATGCTAGCCTGGGAGCGAGAGAAAAATATAGAATGTGCCAGCTGCATTTCCTCCCGGGCATGCTGTAAAAACCAGCTAAGGGATCCGAGGGTTTCAGTATATTGTAATTTAGGCGATGGGCTGACAACCTGTCACTACAGCAATATACTTACAAATCTATCTTAAAAAACCCTCAAAACTTTGTCAGACGTGACGGAACGATCTTTGTTTGGGTCGTTTGCGCTCTGCCTACCCCATTAGGGATAAAGGCGTGATTATATGTATGTATGTATGTTCTTAGGAATCTATTTGGAAATAAATGATTTGACTTTAAGTGGTCACTTTTAGCACATTTGTAACACAAAGCATGGATACTAATGATGAATTATAATATTGTGTGTAATAAAATAGGAAATTACTTGCAATTTCCGCTAAACGTACGTAATATTCATGAAAATGTTTGTATTTTGGACAAAATTAAATTAAAAAAAAAACAAAAATCACCTTTTTACGAGGATTGCTCCGTAACGCAGCCGAACTTTTGGACAGTTTTTGTTTTAATTTTTATGAGTGTATTTTACTTCTGCATCCTGTACAAAATCTGACTAAAAATTCAACTGTTATTCAGGGTGTAACAAAATGGGTATATGCACCCGAATGGATATGAATCTACCTATGCAACTGTTTTTTTTTCTCAAGTAACATAGATCAAAAAACGTAAAAAAAAATGGACCTCCCATACTAAATATTTCATTTCCTGAAAGTATTTCCTGTGAAAGATGTTCAGTTTCGTTGACTGAGCACCTCCTAGTAGTTTTCGGGACGCAGTCCCTTACACCCGGAATATACCCTTTCTGTTAGACGTTGTATACAGATGTTGATATTCAGTTCTTCTTCTGTCGAGTGGGTATCGTGTCTATCGACCCGATGAACCCTGGTGTCAGAGTTTTTAAACCGCCTAGTAGCACAACTATCAGGCCTCTGACATCTGACATGGTTTGAGTAACGACCACTATCAAAGACAGCGACCGGAACCGACGGCTAACGTGCCCTCCGAAGCACGAAATCTTTTTCTTTTCGGACAATCAGGTGATTCAACCTGCAATGTCCTAACCTAACTGGGTAAATATTCACAAAGTGATAAATTCTCAAATATCAACTTTGTGTTTCCCCCTGGGAATCGAACCCAAGACCTCCGGATCAGGAGTCCATGGCACTAGCCACTAGACCACGGAGGCAGTTGCTTTTCATATTTGATATTCAGTAACCTGGTTGTCCCTGTTCGGGCGGTCCATGAAGTAGATCTCGTTCTGCGCGACGGCGCCGCGCATGGACGCCACGGTGCGGGACTTGCGCTCGAAGTACTTCCCGATGGCGTCGTCCCCCAGGGGCTCCACCAGGGACTCTTCCTCTGGAAGAATACAAGGCGTCTTGACTCCTCTGACATGGTTTTCAATAGCGCCCCCTCTTCCTAGCCTTATCCCGTTTCTCACGGGGTCGGCTTCCTAATCTAGGGGATTGGACGAAGGTACTGGTTTTTACACAGAGCGACTGCCATCTGACCTCCGCAACCCAGAAGGGAAACCAGACCCAATCCTAGATTAGGTCAGAGTTTTCAAGCCGCCAATGCTTAGCACTGGCCTCTGCCATGCCTTAACGACTAATATCTACGGTATTAAACGATATTAACCGGGACCAACAGCTTAAAGTGCCTTCCGAAGCACGGAAAAAGCACCGAATAAACGTACATATGAAATTTGAAAACCGAAAAACACATTGGTACGTGGTGGGGTTCGAACACCATCGGGCTCTCTTCAATAGCGCCCCCATCAGTAAAAAAATCATAACACAATGAATCAAAAGTCCGGTCCAACAAGCTCAAGTTACAGTTATTATTTATTACAATAAATTTGAACCTTATAAATTCACGATTCTTAGTTCGTTGTAGTAACAGGTAGAAAAATTGCCGTTGGAGGCCGTTATTTGCATTTTTTCTTACTGTAACTACAAAGTACTATGAATCGCTAATTTATAAGGTTCTAAATTATCTTACTTACTATTATTTGATTCTATTGGACCGGTTTTTAAATTGACTGCAATTTTAGTGAATTAAGTCTTTTTACGGATGGGGGCGCCACTTTGGTTCTTTCGCCAGTTCGCCACCTTTACTTAAGCTAAGCAGCAATGTGTACTAAACCGAGCCCGATCGGCAGGGATGTCAAATAGCTGCTTACACCCTTCTTTGACAGTCGGGTAAAAAAAACAAGTCTCACCATCTTCCCCGCCTTCTCCTGGTTCCCCTTCCCCTTCAACAGCTCCTGGCTTCTTCTCCTTGAGTGCTGTGGTGAGCTCGTTGATGATGGTCACAGGGTAGAGCCAGTAGGGCGCGACAGCTTGCTTCTTGTCCAACCCGCCCTTGGCCACTGGCAGCCAGAAAAAATAAAACCATTTTTATTACTAATTATCACATTTTCTTATTTAAAAAAACATACATCCATATAATCACGACTCCATCCTTAATGGGGCAGGCAGAGCGTAAACGACCTGAACATAGGTCGTTCCGCCACGTCTGATCTGATAAAGTTTTAAGGGTTATTTAATTTATGATAGATTTGTAGTGCAGGTTGTCAGCCCATCGCCTAAATATCAAGATACAGAAAACCTCGGATCCCTTAGCTGGTTTTTACAGCATGCCCGGGAGGAAATGCACATTTTATGTTTTTCTCTAGCTCCCAGTCCAGCATGCAGCAGCATTACATGCAATTAGAATGGGCCTTGTCCTATTTTATTAAAATCCCTCGATTTTTTTCTGCACTTAGGAATAAAATAACATATTATTATTCACAAAAATAAAGAAATAACGGACCATTATCTTCAGAGAAATAAAATAAATTCTGATAATACGAAATATTGATTAATTTCGTTAGTTTACTCAATAAAAAAATAATAACGTGATCATAATCTGTATTAATCGCACTGTCATCTATGACAGTTATCATAACTTGTGAACATAACTGTCACATGACAGTGAGATTATTAGAGCGCAAAAAACGAGGGGTTTCAATCAAATTGGACAAGGTCCGTTAGGTTTATGTCGCGAGAATCGATACCATTCTGTTTTTAATTGAAAAACTGATAAACTCACCAAGTTTGTCGATGAACTCTCCGGGGCTCGCGAACACCATAAGGACTGGACACGACTCTGGTGGCACGAACTGCTCAACCTCCGGCATCGCCTCCTCTGTACAAACACATGCAAGTTAGTCTCCTTGTCTTGAGGGCTTTAGAGTCCAACAACGATGGCCCTTTGTGGCACAGCTCATCAGGCCTCTACAATGGCCATTGCAGAATTGCAAACTGAATTATGGTTAGAAACAAAATAGGAAGGAGAGATGGCGATGGCGATGGCGATGCGTAGGCGAGAAGACGATGGGGACAGCAATGGCGATGGCGATTCGTAGGCAAAATGGCGATGGTGATGGCGACGGTAATAGCAAAGACGATGGCGATGGGTAGGCAAGATAGCGATGCGTAGGCAATAACGATGCCGATGGCGATAGCAATGGCGATGGCGATGCGTAGACAAGATGGCGATGGCGATGCGTAGGCGATGGCGCTGGAGATGGCGATGGCGATACGTAGGCAAGATAGTGATAGCAATTACGATGGTGATGCGTAGGCGAGATGGCGATGGTGATAGCAATTACGATGGCGTTGCGTAGGCGAGATGGCGATGGCGATGGAGATGGCGATACGTAGGCAATGCGTAGGCGAGATGGCGATGGCGATGCGTAGGCGATGGCAATTATGGCGATGGCGATACGTAGGCGATGGCGATGACGGATGTAACTCACCGCCCGCTTCACCCTCGGCTTCCTCTTCCTCGGCTTCAGGGTTCTCCTCTTTCATCCTCGCCTTGCGGAGTTCGTCACCTGCACAAATATTAATACAATGCGTACAATCACGCTTTCGTCTCTAATGGGGTAGGCAGAGAGCCAACGACCTAAATAAAGGTGTTTTCATCACGTCTGACAAGCTTTGAGGATCATTTCAGAATATACCTGTATTTCAGAATAGACAAGGTGAACTTAACTTTCTAATGAATGGTGAAAGAATTTTTGAAATCGGTCGAGTAGTATTTGAGTTTATTCGATACAATACTTATACACAAAAATAAATAAAAAGAAACAAATAATAACGTACAAAGGACCGCATATTTTAGCGTAAATTTTAAGAAAATTATACCTGGTATTAGAAAAGATGATAGTGGTTAAAGCAAGTTTTTCAGTATTCTTGATATAATGTGTGTGTGTGTGTTTCTTTGTGTGAGTGCGTTCGTGCGCGTGTGTTGCGTATGTGTGTGTGTGTGTGTGTGTGTATGTGTGTGTGTGTGTGTGTTTGTTTGTATGTGTGTTTGTTTGTATGTGTGTTTGTTTGTACGTGTGTGTGTGCGTGTTGAGCCCACCTTTCGTAATCCTATGCGGTGTGAGCAGTCCCTTAGCAAGCGTGGGCGCAGGGTCGAAGGCCACGACCTTCATAATAATAATACAATTATTTATTTTCATATCTTAACTTATATCTAAAATACCTACAGAAAAATATGAAACATAATATTGATTATTAGACAATATTATTGTGTAAGAGACAGCGTACCAGAAAATAATAGCAGTTGCTCAGTCATCAAAACTGAACCACTTTTACAAGGAAATTCTTTCCAGGAAAAAAATGGCATTTTATGTGGAAAATAAATAACAAATAATTTTCTGGAATAAATTCCTGATGAAAGTGGTTCAGTTTCGTTGACTTAGCAACCCCTATCCTACCACAGTATAATTCGAGAATATTCAGTTATCGGTACGCTGTCCCTTACACCCGTTGTCCCGTACACCCGCTGCCCCTTACACCCGCTGCCCCTTACACCCGCTGTCCCTTACACCCGCTGTCCCTTACACCCGCTGTGCCTTACACCCGCTGTGCCTTACACCCGCTGTCCCTTACACCCGCTGTCCCTTACACCCGCTGTACCTTACACCCGCTGTCCCTTACACCCGCTGTGCCTTACACCCGCTGTCCCTTACATCCGCTGTCCCTTACACCCGCTGTCCCTAACACCCGCTGTGCCTTACACCCGCTGTCCCTTACACCCGCTGTGCCTTACACCCGCTGTCCCTTACACCCGCTGTCCCTTACACCCGCTTTTCCTTACACCCGCTGTCCCTTACACCCGCTGTCCCTTACACCCGCTGTCCCTTACACCCGCTGTCCCTTACACCCGCTGTCCCTTACACCCGCTGTCCCTTACACCCGCTGTCCCCTACACCCACCTTGCCTCCGGGCGCCATCCACACGCCGAGCTGGTGGTAATCCCCGCACAGTAGCGCCACCTGCGCCGGTTTCGTGTTGTCATACCACATCTTGAATAGCAGTTCCTTCATTTCTGGTGAAAGATTAATGTTTATTACAAAACATCTCACATGAGTCAATCTCGAAACGCGCCAAAAACTGTTCAAAGCTTAGATCAATTCAAAATTAATAACATCAAAGAACAAGTAAATTAAAAAGTTCAGAAAACCCAACTGCGTACAATACAAAGGATTTATAAACTTTAATGCGTTGTAGATTTTGAATGGTCGCTTAAAACGAAAAATTATTTTCAAATACCTATTCAATTAAAAATAATACCCCATTCGGCATAGTTCGCCGATTGTTTTATTTGTTATTTTTACAAAATGGCCTCTGATTGTCGACATATTATTTTTTTATATAAACCATGTCTTCAGTGACACGCACCCTTAGACGAATCCCCAACCTGCGACTCGTTACAAACGAAGACCTAGGCATGTCCTTACCGACGGCGATGACCAAATTACCCTTGCGTTTAATGCTGCCAATATTAGTCGAGCCACACTCTGCACAAGCTCTTCCAGCAACCGCGCACCCCGCCGGCGGGGTCACGGAGGTCCCTCCTTTGCTCCCCACTTTGGGGTTTACCGGCACGTACTGGGCAGATTCTCTCCGATAAGGAGTCCCCAAGGCAACGCCATAAGCCGAGGTTCGAGCCCTAGTGGGCGCCCTTAGGCAGTTGCCATTTCATTAAGGGTGTAGATTGCGTGTAGCAACTCCCCGCCTTAGCCCGGTGACGCATTATATACACATTGTAGTATTTTGCAAACAGGTCCATTCAAAAAAAAAAAAAAAAAAACTTAAGACGAATCGATTGACTTATTAATAATCGGCCCACGCGTTTGGTCTCTCTACTTGCGTACGATAGCAGTATGGGTGTAAGGGACAGCGTCCCGCAAACTGATAGGGGTTACTCAGCCAACGAAACTGAACAACTATCACCCGGAAATTCTAAATAGAAATTAGAAATTCAATAAATTTGCTTTTCCATACAAACTGTCTGATCGAGGTTGTCATTTTGTATGGGAAAGTATTATTATTTTTTTCTACCCCTGTTGTTCAGTATCCTTGACTGAACAACCCCTATGAGTTTGCGGGACGCTGTATTATATAATTGATACTTTCAATTCGGACATGTTCTAGTTCTAGTAGAAAAATATTTATTTCCATTGACCGTTTTTCTTGTCAGAAGTCCTTCGGTGGTCTGTTAACTTAAAAGAGATACCTAAATTACCTTTAACTTTGATTTCTTTTTGATAATACGGTGTTAATTATCCTGGATATTATTTCCAAGCTAGTTAAAAAAAGCTTTAAAAAATGTCCCTGGCAGAACTTGAACGTGCAACTTCCGGAATGCCGACTAGATGTCGCTATCGTCGCTATGCCTTGAACATAAGAAAGACTATGATAAATTGACACACTCGCCACCTCTTCGGTAGCTCAGTTGGCAAAGCAACGGCCCGGCATTCCGAAAGTCGAGGCGAATATTTTTTTCTTCATCTCATCAAATAAAAGGCATGCAAAAAATCCTCCTAAATAGTATATATACATGAACAACCTTTCAGTACTTCCTTCGGCTCCTGGTGCTCCCCCCCCTCCCCCACGGCGGACATGTCGACTCCTGGCTCCTCTTCCTCATCACCACCTTCCTGCAAGAGATCATCATCATCACCGTACTCTTGCCCTTATTATGTTACTGTCTGTAAGTGTAGGTGTGTCTGGGGTAGTGTTAACTGCATCATACGCTGAGTTGGGTACCCTTTGCAGTGTCCTTGTTTTGTATTTTATTGTATTTTTTTTATGTTTTGTTATATCGGGTACTGAATAAATTCATTTTCTTTCTTTCTTTCTTTCACTGGTCTAGTGGTCAGAGCCATGGGCACATGATCCGGAGGTTCAAATCACTTTGAGATTTTCCCCAGTTTGGTTAGGACAATGCAGGCTGAATCACCTGCTTCGGAAGACACGTTAAGCCGTCAATCCACTTCGCTATCTTGGTAGTGGTTGTTACACAAACTATGTCAGAGGCCCATTAGCTGTGCTAATAGGCGGTTTAAAAAACTTTGACACTACGGTTCATCGGGTCGATTGACTCGATACCCGCACAACTAGCGTTGCCAGGCGTCCGGCTTTAGCCGATTGTAAATTATCAAAAAAGCTTGGTTTTCATTAATTTTCTACATTAATACCAAAAAATCCCCTAAAATGCAAAGTGTCCGGCTTTTTTACCAAAATGTTAGGCCAAAAAAAAAAAGATTTTTTACACGAATATTTAAAATTGTTGAAAATGCAGGATGTCCGGCTTTTTGACCCAAATGTTAGGCCAAACTCACAGCTCTGTCCGGCTTTTCGGTATGAGGACCTGGCAACGCTACGCACAACAGAAGAAGGGGTAGTGTGCATATGCACTAACAGGCGTCTATGCAACGGGCCACTTGCCAATATTGCTGATCTAAGCGGTCTACAACATTGTCACTACACCCTTATCCCATTCATTTAGCATCGGCGCAGTATGTTTTCTTCTTCTATTTGTCTCTGGTTGGATGTTGGAACCATGGGACCGGGAGTATGGGACCATGGAACCATTGGACCAAAGTCCAACGGAATATGGTTTGATGTTGAATATATGCGAGAGAAAACTTCGATACCGTGTTTCAGGACTTTTCGTTTCTTTTTAGTGCGCCATCTATCGTAAAAAGTTTTTTTTTGTCGCTTGGAAGGAGACAGTGTTGCCCATTCTGTTGCAGAATTAACTAAACAATTGCATACATACATATAATCATGCCTTTATCTTTGGGGTAGGCAGAACGTAAACGATCTAATTAACGGTTGTTCCGCCAAGTCTGACAATGGTTATTTAAGACAATTTGTAGGTATAATGCTGTATTACGTAGCTTATCGCCTAAATTGCAATATACAGAAACCCTCGGATTCTTTAGCTGGTGTTTACAGCATGCCCGAGAGGAAATGCAGCTGGCACATTCTTTGTTTTTCCCTCGCTCCCAGTCCAGCATGGAAGAGACTAAAGAAATAATTGACTAAATAAAAGATATATGTATATGTTTCATTACGCCGTCTGCCAGAAAGTATTGATGCAGGTATAAGCAATCCCTTTCAGTTTTCGATACGTCCCAGGTCCCTAACAACCGGTATTGGCCACCAACAATGTTTCGTGTGGCGACCCTGTCACAGATAGCGACCGGAAAAGAAGATTTAACATGCCCTCCGAAGCAATTAGAGTCAAATTCACAAATTGTTATTTTATTACTATCCATGTATCTCCTCCATGGTATTACGATATTGAGATATGTTAGGTAGGTATATGATCACGTGACGTCATTCTCCGTAGCGATGCCGACCGGTTGTCACCACGTGGTGCTGGCAGAATACCAGCGTCGTGGCTTCTGATGCGGCTTATGCTGATTCAGCTCCTTTTCTCTGGCGCAGTGCAGTGTTTATACGTACATACTTCAAACTTTATTGTAATTAATAGTGTTACCTATTTTTTTTTATTCTTTTGTATACTGTTCTACGATTATGTTTGTGTTGTGTACTGTAAACTGGAGAATAAAGCGTTTTCTATTCTAATCGTAATGCTCACCGCAGGCTTGTCAGGCAGCCGTAGAGGTAGTCTCGTGGGCTCCCCCACTTCTATGGAGAAGGTGTTGACTCCCATCTCAAATTTCTCATTGAGATCTTTGATGGTTATATCCTTGCGACCCGTCGTCTTTACGTGGTTCCGATAGTATTCGCCGCCAGCCTCTGTAAAATAAAAACAAGTTACAAACCCCTACAAAGTGTTTATTTACACACACACACACACACACACACACACACACCGAGGGAGGTAGTTGAACATGTAGTCTTAGTGCATGCCCGGTGGTTGAACTGCCTATGTTAAACAAACAAACACGCACACACGCAAAAAACGCACACACACACACACACACACACATGCACGCAGACGCTCACCGAGGAAGTTGAACATGTGGTCCTGATGCATCCCCGGTGGCTGGACGGCCTCGGTGGCGGCCGCGAATGCCGCTATGCAGGGTAGCGCGATCGACCGCCCGGCCAGGTCCTCTTTCTGTGACAAAACGGAAAATCATTTAAATACAATACAATATACTTTATTGCACAAAAACACAGAAATTACAAATTGCTAAAAAGAAAAGTAGTACAATTGGCGGCCTTATTGCTAATGTAGCAATATCTTCCAGGCAACCAGGCAATACGAAACAGAGGAGTAAAATAAATTGACGCGGAATTGATTTAAACTGGGTGCATCAGAAAAGAATGTGAATCTCCCCACGAAACTCATAAATTATCCTTAAGGAACTTTTGCGTAATTTTTGCTTATCCGCCTTAAGGTGGTGATACTAGCAAAGTGGCGCCCCCATTAGTAAAAAAAATCACTGAAAACGTTGTGAATTGATAAACCAACAGAATCAGTCAGATCAGAATCAGTGATTAAGATAATTAAGAACCTTATAAATTTGTGATTCACAGTTCGATGTAGAAACATGAAGAAAAATTGTGAATAATGGCCACCAGCGGCCACTTTTCTTCCTGTTACTACAACGAGCTATGAATCGCTAATTTAAACCGTTCTGTTAGACCGGTTTTTCGATTCACTGCGTTTTAATGGGAGCGCCACATGGCAAGTATCGCCACCTTAACAACTTGTGTATTACTACATACATACATATATTCACGCCTTTATCCCTAATGGGGTAGGCAGAGCGTAAACGACCTAAATAAAGGTCGTTCCGCCACGTCTGACAAGGTTTTGAGGGTTATGTAAGATAGATTTGTCCCATCGCCTAAATTGCAATATACTTGCCCTTCGGATCCTTAAGCTGATTTTTACAGCATGCCCGGGAGGAAATGCAGCTGGCACATTCTATGTTTTTCTTTCGCTCCCAGGCCAGCATGGAAGCATGTGTGTATTACTAATAATTATTATTGTAGTTATATAATAGCTGCAATGGTCTCCGAACCGGTACCAACTGAAAACCAGCGCCACAGCTCCGGCTATAGCATTATGTTGAGTTGGAACTGTTTCGGTATAGTTGTAGGGTCGTTTTTATTTACTTAAGTTTTTGTCACCTTGTACAGCATTAATTATGCCGAATATGTTTTTTATTTATTCATTCTTTTTCTTTCCATGCCGGGTGTAAGGGACAGCGTCCCGCGAACTGATAGGGGTCGCTCAGTTAACGATACTGGACAACTATTCAGGAAATCAACTTCCACCAGGAAACTCTTTAAATAAGTGAAAAATAAAATAGCTTTTCCATACAAATTGTGTGATTGAGGTGGACATTTCGTATAGAAAAACCAATATTTATTTTCAAATCCTGAAAAAAAATCTTGGTGGAAGTTGTTCAGTATCGTTAATTGAGCAACCTTATCAGTTTGCTGGACGCTGTCCCTGACACCGGTATTATCACTACTCACCGGTACGTGGCACTTCTTGGCGGATTTTCCGAGAGCACTGTTCTCGCCGCGAGGTCCCATCAGGATTGTGGCCGTGTGTTTGTTAAGCCATTCGAATTGTTTGCCCTGAAACACAAAAAGGAAGTTTTTTATTTAAACATACATACAGCCACGGTTTTTCTTTACTAGACTTTTACGCCGCAGTTTCACCAGCGGCTATGTTATTCAGGGTGAACGTAGCTTTCCAATAGTGAAAGGATTTTTGAATTCGTTCCACTTTTATTTTGAGTTTATACGTTACAAATACGGAAATATACACACACACACATACACAAACACACACACACAAATACAAATCTTTCCTCTTTATAATAATAGTAATTAATAGTATAGATGGGGTAAGCGCCCTACACAAAGGTGGTTCCGCCGCGTCTGACAAGTTTTGAGAATTATTTCAGATGGATCTGTATGATGATATTGCTGTTGTGAATGTTGTCAGCCCATCGCCTAAATTGTAATATACAGAAACCCTCGGATCCTTTAGCTAGTTTTTACAGCATGCCCGGGAGTTTTAACTCTTTCCCAGTCCAGCATCAGACGCCTATTAGCTATGATATATTAAGCGGTTTAAAGACTGACACCATAGTTCATCGGTTCGATCGCCTCGAAACCCACACGACTAGGAGAAACCCACCTCCTTAGTGATCTCTGGCGCTCCAATCTCAGGGTTCAGTTTGGCAGAGAGGATCTCTACGGGGGATATGTTGAAGCTGTCATCGGTTCCCGGAGCCAGGTTGCCCATGATGACGTCAGCCAGTTCCTTATAGTCCTGCTTCATGCGGAGCAGGCACGCGCCGGATAGAGGGTCATCGGACGGCAGGCCTGAGGGTCATGAGGTACTATAACAGGTGTAAGGGACAGCGTCTCGCAAACTGATAGGGGTTGCTCAGTCAACGACACTGGACAACTATTCAGGAGATGAAAATAAAATCGTCGTTCCCATACAAAATGTCCATTATACAGACAATTTTTATGGAAAACCAATTTATTTATTTTTCAATTCCTGAAAATTAATCCTGGTGATAGTTGTTCCGTTTCGTTAACTGAGCAACCCCTATCAGTTTGCGGGACGCTGTCCCTTACACCCCGTAACAGAAACCCGGGTGTAACAGAATGGGTATATATATATATTTTTTTTTTAAATATATATAGGCGAGCATTTGTCCGCCATCTCACCTGGTGGAAAGTGACGTCAAAAATAAAAAAAACATGGGCCTCCCATACAAAATGTTACACACTTTACATATTTTCTAAATATTATCACGTTGTCTCTTTCTAATGTATTGCCTCTTTCTTACGTAATAACTCTTTCCAATTTATTGTTTTTTTTTATTGTCTGTTATTAGTTTGTCTTTTTCTTACCTATTCTCTCTATCTATCTTTTTCTTAATTATTGCAGGTGGCAATATAGCCTAAGTGGCGCCTTCATCAGTAAAAAAAAATACTTCACTAAAAGCACAATGTATCGAGAATCCGGTCGGCCAGACTCAACAAATAGTTATAAAGATAATTTATAAGGTTCTAAAGTCTCTTGGATCGGATTTTTGATTAATTGTGTTTTAGTGAGTAATGATATTTTTTAGCTGATGAAAGCGACATTTAGGCCCGCCACCTAAATGCCACCGGCATGCTGGCAACACAAGCCGCAGGAACTCATCTTTAACTTTAAGCGGTACATACATACATATTATCACGCTTTTATCCCTAATGGGGTAGGCAGAGCATGAATGACCTAAACAAAGGTCGTTCCGCCACGTCTGACAAAGTTTTGAGGGTTATTTATGATAGCTTTGTAGGTATATTGCTGTAGTGACAGGATGTCAGCCCATCGCCTAAATGGCAATATACTGAAACCCTCGGATCCCGAGAAAAACAAAATGCCTATGGCACATTCTATGTTTTTCTTTCGCTCCCAATCCAGCATGGAAGAAAGCGATAAATCTTTGTTAATAACAAACTCACCATACTCGTCACAACCGTGCGGGTCGAAGAAGTAGAGATAGTTGTCATGTCTCCAAACAGCGACCGAGCCGCCCCTCGCGGTGACCACTCCGGCCTTGTTGTGTTTGAAGAGCGCCTCCAGCGAGTCCTTCAAGGACATCACGTCGCTGCCGGGCTCGGGACTCAGCTGGCCTGGAGAAACGAGTAGTTTGTAGAACTAAAGTTAAATAAACATAAACACACACAAGTGCGCACACAAAAAAACATACACACAACACAAACGTGCCCACACACAAACACAAGTTAATAAATACTAAGTATATCAGTATCCACAATCCACAAGTAATTCAAGAGTTCGAAGTCAAAATCTTATAAATCACGTCTCAGCATTATGCCAAGGCATTATGTGTACCCTAGCAATAAGGCCGCCTGTATTGTACTTTCTTTCCATTTCTTTATTTTGTATATCTGTAATAATTTTGGTACAATAAAGAATTATTGTATTGTATGTGACGCCAATCATATAGAGGACAAATATTACATCAGTTTGCTCTCAACAGTCACTTAGTTTCCCAAGTCACACATACACGTAGTACTCCCCGTGAGAATGGAACTCACTACCGCCGTATTGAGAGCCCATACTCACCACTAAACTCGCTGTCCAACACTTCGGTCTCGATGCAATCGTACTCCGATATATTGAACCTGTGTAACACAAAGGGCATGTAACATTTTTACCCGACTGTCATTACCTGACTGTCATAACTCGACTGTCATTACCCGGACTGTCATAACTCGACTGTCATTACCCGTGTGTCATTACCTGACTGTCATTACTCGACTGTCATTACCCGACTGTCAAGGAAGGATTATGTTATTCGCGCGTATCTTGTAACGGCTAAATAGAATTCGACGATTAGGGTATCGTTCGATTGGTCTCAAGCACCCGAGTGTTCTTAGATAGGTTTAATTATTGAAAATTCACAATGGCGGATTTTAGGCGCTAAAATTGTAAGTATTCATTTTGTTTTCTACTGGACCTATGGAATGGTGTATCAAAATAAAGGTAATAAGGAGATTACAAAATGTATATGATTCCTATGTAAACGTTATATTTTAGAAAAATTTTGTAGGTACTACAGTCGTCGGTTGTAATAATTGTTTGTATTGAACTGAACAAACAGATAGGGGTTGCTCAGTCAATCAAACTGAACAACTATCACCAGGAAATTCTTTCAGGAGAGCAAAAAAAAGTTGGCCTTCCCATGTAAAATATCCACCGCGATCAGACAATTTGTATGGAAAAGCAACATTTTAGTTCCCCCCTGGGAATCGAACTCTAGACCTCCGGATCGGGAGCCCATGGCTCTGACCACTAACCCACTGACGCAGTTAATTTACTGAAACAGAATAGATCCATAAATGTTGACCTGGGCAGTACGTCGGCCGCTGCCAACGTGCCCGAAACCCCGAGACCGACTGCCTCCTCTTCCTCCCCCCCCTCGTTCTCCTCGATCCTGGCCGGCTGCTCGAGGTTGATGCCCAGCTTGTCCAGATTCTCCATCGTCTTCTCGTAGAGCACGTCTCCACGACGGAGGATCTGTCGGGGAATGGAATATTAGGATGGTAAAAATATTGGCATTTTTATTGGATGCAGTTAGCCATGTCCAATTTGATTAAAACCCTTCAATTTTTTTCTGAACGCACGTAGGAATAAGATAACATTTTCTGTAAAAAAAATATAAAAAAATCTGCAGAGAGAAAACTGTTAGGCTCAATTCACACCGGAATGGCGATTGTACAGCCTAATGGTCGCCAGCGGTCGCGTTTGCACAACTTACCATAATTTTGTGTGGAAGTCGCTATATAGCAGGTGAAAGGGACAGCGTCCTGCAAACTGATAGGTGTTGCTTAGTCAACGAAACTGAACAATAATTATTAGCAGGGAATTCTTTCTGGAGATGAAAAAAAAAATGTGACCTTCCCATACAAAATTACCATCTCGATCAAACAATTTGTATGGAAAAGCAATTTCGCAGTTTTGTTGACTGAGCAACCCCTATCAGTTTGCGGGACGCTGTCCCTTACACCCCGTATGTTTTTTCTTCAACTTACGTCATGTTGTCTCTTACCTCGTCAATATCGGTGGAGGTCCACTGGGCGGGGTCGACCAGGCTGGCCATAGCGATGGCTGCTATGGAGGTGGGCGTGGCTTGCTTGTTGCGGTGCGGCTCGGGGAACCGCTCGTCGCCCTCGTGGAAGGAACCGCGGACGATCCAGCGGTTCGGCCCGACAGCTGCAAGAATGTAGCATGACGTGACGTGACTTGACGTGACGTAGCGTGACGTGACGTGACGTGACGTGACGTGACGTGAATGGTCTTTCGCGAAACTACACAGTCACAGAATGGACTTTCGAGGACCTGGACAATCACGGTATAGACGTTCGCGGAAATGGTCGTAACAGATGCACTAGACATAACAGGAAATTGATCTAATGGACTGAAAGGGATGTTTGTGAAACACTTGTACTTACAAGTGAAACTGTAAACTATTTTTTATTAAAGAAAACTTCAGGTTAAAAAGCCATGTAACTTGTGCGTCGTGAAATGGTCTTTATTTCATCCGGCAGACGTGATCAGCCCAATCCAATATCAGCTTGGCCGCTGATCTAGTAGTCTAGTATAATTCAAGTTATGTCTTTAGCTTTTTGAACGAAATTTCTGTACTGTCAGGGCGGTTTTGCACTGCTCATATTCGTATCCGTATCCGTGAAAAATATATGGAAGCTGTCAAAAATTTTCGCGTCAATCCATACAATTTTTCACGGATCCGAACCGAATCGGAGCATTGCAAAACCAGCCTTAAGTTACTATCTATTATTCCGTGACCTAAGCAAATCTGGAGACAGGCCTTCTGTGCTTCCGTCAACTAACCCTTCATATTGTTGACAGCTTCCGGCCGCTCTCCGAGGTCGTAGACTCCAACATCGCTGATGCTGTAGGGTTTCCTCTTCATGTCGCGTACGTTGTCCATGAAATGGTCGCACATAAGCTGCGTATTGCCAAACGCTATGAGGCAGGCTTTCCCGCCGCCTTGTAGGCCCACCTGATGGGAAGAACATGTTTCGTAACAAACGGCGTGTAAGGGACAGCAGCGTCCCGCAAACTTATAGAGGTTTCTTAGTCAACGACATTAAACAACTTCCACCAGGATTTTTTTCGAGAAGTAAAAAAAAATGGCTTTTCCATACAAATTGTATGATTGAGGTGGACGTTTTGTCTGGAAAACTAGGTAAAGCCATTTTTTCCTTCTTCCTGGAGAAAAAACAGATGGAAGTTGTTCAGTTTGCGGACGCTGTTTATAATACAGCCGGTACTAAAAGTTGGTGCTGGTTTCGTAAGCGTAACTATTTTGTCAATTTTGAGGAAAACCTAGTCAATATACAGTGGACCAAAGTCCAACCGGACATCGTTTTTTTTTTTCAAAAGTTTGCCGCTAGGCGTTCTACCATACTCACGCACACTCACTCAAGGTAATGTGCATGTAGATGCATTTACACACAAAAGTATGGCTAAGGAACAGTCATGAGGCAAAAGAGCTTTCCCAGATCGCTGAAAAAACTTCGATACCGCGTTTGAGAACTCGTATTTTTATTGTAGCGCCATCTATCGGCGATAGTAATATAACTTACTCTGTTTCCAAACCTGTCAGCCGGCCAAGGGTGGTACATGTAGTACTTGCCTCCCTCGTACCAGATGGCGGTCTCAAACTCGCCGGGAATCTGCACATCAACACATACACACAATCAGTCACGCCTGTATGCTTCATGGGGTAGAGTCAATAATCTCACAAAAGGTGTGTTCGCCACGTTTGACAAAATAATGAGGGCAATGGTAACAAATTCCTTGAGGACAATTTATTGTTTGCCGAATTTATTATTATCTTTCTTTCATATTACATCCCTTGTCTTTGAATAATATGTTAAACAGGTTTTATTTTTTTTAATTGTCACTTGCGTTACTAAAAAGTCAATAAAAATCGAAAAAGTATACAGTGTTACCATATTTTTTCTGTAAAATTAATGCTAATTGACAAAATAGACTATGCATCATAATCATTTACGAATGTATTAATCTAAACGTATTTTTTTTTGAGGTTTATTTTATTTTTCTGTATTTTGAGACCTAAGACCGTGTCCCGGTCATGTCGATTAAAAAGTTGACCCGTTTACGTTTACCTGTAAGATTCCAGAGTCGGACTGCTTGAAAAATTCTTCAATTCCTCGACAAACGTCAAACACTTTAGGGTTCTTCGATAACAGTTTACCCCAAACAGCAATACCACGCTCCTGAAACATATCACTCAAGTTCTTCTTCTAATAGACCACTTACATGGTTTCTGTAATGACCACTATCAAAGACAGCAACCGGAACAACGGCTTAGCGTGCCCTCCGAAGCACGGAATCTTTTTTTTTTTCTTCAGTCAATCAGATGATACTGATCAGATCAGAAAGTAATAAATTGTCGAGTATCAACTTTGTGTTCCCCACATGGGAATCAAACCCAGGATCTCTGGATTGTCAGACCATGGGTCAGACCAAACATGGAGGCAGTTAGCTATGAGGTAGTCAGTCATAGCTTCAACGGCAAGCAATTTAACTACTTTTTCCAATAAACAAGTGAAGTGTCTGTTTATACACTTCAGTTTCATTTTTCACGAATATTCTACGTGAAAGTTGTTCAGTTTTCTTGTCAGTTTGAGCTTAGTCTTTAGAAAAAATAATAATAATAATAGTCCTCCCACCGATTTTCGGTGATGGCGGCCAATCTCGCGGAGATCAGCCAACTGCGCAGGACTTGTTTTTAGTGCCCAAGTGTTTGCGCTACGCACAGGTGCACTCTCTATTCCTTCAATCTCTTATTCTGATGGGACAGATTGACTGACACGACCAGAGAGAAATCAGGCGCAGTACCGACTATTTAGATGCCTATCCGACAACATGGATCATCTTACTTTTCGGACAGTCAGGTGATCAGCCTGCAATGTCCTAACCAAACTAGAAACAACAACAGAAAGTCATTGTCCCCCGCCGGGAATCGAACCCGGGACCTCCGGGTCGAGAGCCCATGGCTCAGACCGCTGGACCACGGAGGCAGTTAGTCTCCAGAAACTAACCATGCATTATGCCTGACTGGGAATAGAACCCGGGACCCTCTTGGTTGACAACTATGTTGACAGAAAATTACACTAATAGACTTGTTTTAGTTAGATCGCGTTTTTTTACTTAAAATAGGTTTGCTCTTGACACTAGGTCAGGGGTGACATTGACAGAGTCGACGATGGAGCGAGCTCACCCAGAAGATACCTGTTATGGCACTGGCTATCTCACGAACCGACGGAACACAGCACGCTGTTTGTGAGAGGGTGGTCGCAAACCAGGAGGCCTTGCGGAGCCTACCACCGCTTTGTTGGTATTGGTTGGTATCACGTACCTTGTGTTGATACTCTTTGTCCCTCATCGTAAAAATGGACTTCAGTTCTCCTAAAACAAGCCTTCTGATTGGACCTCGACGCTCCATGAGTGACTCCTGAAATAATAAGATATACTTAGAGAATTAAAAAAAAAACGATTACGATTATGATGACAATGATGACGATGACGATGACGATGACAATGATGACGATGACGACGACGACGACGACGATGACGACGATGATGACGATGATGACGATGATGATGATGACGATGATGACGATCACGATGATGACGATGATGATGACGATCACGATGATGACGATGATGATGACGATGACGATGACGATGACGATGACGATGACGATGACAACGACGACGACGATGACGATGACGACGATGATGACGATGATGATGATGACGATGATGATGATGACGATGATGATAATGACGATGATGATGACGATGACGATGCTGACGATGATGACGATGATGATGACAATGACGATGATGACGATGATGATGATGATGATGATGACGATAATGACGATGATGATGATGACGATGATGATGATGACGATGATGATGACGATGACGATGCTGACGATGATGACGATGATGATGACAATGACGATGATGACGATGATGATGATGATGATGATGACGATAATGACGATGATGATAATGATGATGATGATGCCAAGAACGGCAATGATAATAATGGCTACAATGATGTAACCCACATACCCTCATTATGTTCCAGCCCACGTCGCAGGTCTCGTCGATGGTGTCTTCGTTCCAGCCCCTGGCGCGGTGTTTCCTCAGCATGGCGAGTGCGGCCACGCAACACGCCACGCCCGTATACGACTTGAACAGTTGGTACCTGAGCAAGATCGTCATCTTGATTATTGTTAAATTTTGACGCTCAAAGAGTGAATGTTTTATGTAAATTGTTAAATAGATTGACAAGGTTTTTCCCTAATAATAGTTATTTGATTATAACACAACCAAGGCTGAATATTACAAATTTGTATGCCTATTTTAATGGTACATTACTCCTAGGCCAAAAAAAAGCAATTGAAGGTCGAATAAATTAGTATTCCTTCAAATGCAAACGAGACCTTAAAAAGCTTAAATCATACTGGTATGTCCTTTAGGGCGTTAATTTAATTGTTGTCCTTTGGAGAATTTGCTTGCGTATGCGAATATGAGGACCGAAAAGTGTGAATGTAGTTTATTTTTTAAGTATTAAAGCTTTTTCCGAGCAAATAGGAGAAAACAATATTCCGGATCAGGGGACCACGAAGGCAGTTACAAAGCATAGTTAGGTGTGTCACCGGTAGCTGGCGAAGTGTCGAGTGCCTCGCAGGATCCACTTATCGACCCCCTCCTCAATTTGTTCGAACTGGGAGTCGAACGACTTCTCCGCGATCTCAAACAGACTGTGCAGCGCCGGGTCTGACTTGGTCAGGGGGACCAGGTCGTCTCTGAAACAATATAAAAATGAGTCTTCTTAATTTATTTAACAGTTTATTGTACACAGAAACATACACAGAACAATTACATAGGAATCAAGACACAACAGGTACTGCTTATTTCTAAAATGAAATGTCTTACAGCAGACCTAAGAAGTGAGATAGCATAAAACGTAAAGCGGATAAGACGTGCACAATACGAATACAAATTAGGTACATGAACAGTAAATAAGGATATACCTACTTAATTACACTATACTACGATCATACAATAAGTAAATAAATTATAATACCTATAAATATATTAAATACTCTATATAAATATAACTGAAATAAATAAATATATACATACCATAGATACATATATATACAATATATAAATACATACTACGGATTACGCAGAGAAAGATAATGTTCTTTGATTCTCTTTTTGAAAACAGCGATTGATGGGCTGTCGCGAATAGTGTGCGGGAGAGCATTCCACAACCTAGCTGCATGGACTGTGAAGGAGTCTGAGTAGAAATCAGTTTTATGTGGGGGTATAGATAAAAGCGTCCTGACGCTCGAGCGGCAGGGTTTGTCTTGCGGACGTGAAAATTCAAAACGCTCACGTAAATATGAAGGAGAAGAAGGCTTCTTCTTCTGTCGTGTGGGTATCGAGTCGATCGACTCGGTCAACCCTGGTATCAGAGTTTTTAAAACCTCCAAATAGCACAGCTTAAGGCATCTTACATGGTTTACGTAAAGACCATTATCAAAGACAGCGGTCAGGACCGAGGGCTTAATGTGCCGTCCAAAGCACTGCATTGTCCTAACCAAAAAGGTCTTTTTTATTTAAAAAAACACATTTCAAAAATAAATGTACGTGTCGGCAAATTATTTAAATTACTAAAACTACTATTTCATTATGTTGTCATATCTAATAGCTAAAACTTATTTTAGAAACAAGATCTTCGATCCTTTATTCTAAAACTAAGTTGAAAATACTATAGTGATATAACGGGCATCTTCTGCTCGTTTAATTGTCAACTCTGTCACTGTCATCCCTACAGTCATAAACAAACTTATTTCAAGTAAAAAATCAAATCAAACTCGGGTTCTTGTTACAATCATGTGCGTGTTTCGTGTGCGTGTGCTGCATTGGATTGACAGAGTTCCGTATATCAATATTTTCTCAAGCTCACCTGCCAAACATATGAGCGTCAGTCCGTGGGCAGTAGAGGAAAAAGTCCTCCCCCTTAAACTGGTTCAGTTGTTCCGTCGTAGGCTGGGGGGGAGGTTTCTCCGGGGGAACGGGGAGGGTGGGGGACGGCGGCTGAAACGATATAGGTGTATAAGTTGTTGATGCAAAAATATAGATGTCGCTGTTTTATTTGTTGCGTTTAGTTAGATGGCGATGGTGGGATTTTTCTTTAACACTTATATAACTTAAGTAGTAATTTTTAATATACTTTTTTATTTATTGTTATTATCCTTCTGTCGTGTGGGTTTCGAGTCGATCTATCGGATGAACCATGAGAGAGTTTTTAAACCGTCTAATAGTACAACTAATATAAATAGACCTCTGACATGGTTTGTGTAACGACCGCTATGAAAGAAAGCCACCGGGACCGACGGCTTAAGATGCCCGCCAAAGCACATCTTTTCTTTTTGGACAATTAGGTGATTCAGCCTGCCCTAACCAAACTGGGAAAAAGGCTATACAATACTGCGAACAAAGCGATAAATAAGCAAATATCAACATTGTGTATAATCCTGGGAATCAAACCCAGAAACTCCAGATCTGAAGTCCATGGCTCAGACCAATAAGCCACGGGACGCAGTTTGAAATGGCAGATTTTACAGAGTGTATTGAAAATATTTACCTCCTTTGGTAGTTTCTGGAAGAACGCCTTGGTTTTGTATTTGGACGATCTCCTAGATATGGCAAGACTCTCCGCACTCATGGAGCCGAACGGATACTTTCCCTGAAAGCAAATTGTTTTTCATTATTTATTTGGCCACTTGGACCGGAAAGAGGCCTTTGCCCAGCAGTGGGATACTAATGGCAAGATAAGATTAGATTTCGCCACTTAACAAGCCCGATATAATATGTACCTACTTAATGGGATAAAGGCGTGATTATTTAAACAAAGGTCGTTCCGCCATGTCTGACAAAGTTATGAGGGTTATACAAGATAGATTTGTAGGTATATTGCTGTAGTGACAGGCTGCCCATCGCCTAAATTGCAATATACTGAAACCCTCCGATCCCTTAGCTGGTTTTTGCAGCAAGCCCAGAAGTAATGCAACTGGCACATTCTTTGTTTTTCTTTCGCTCCCAGTCCAGCATCGAAGAAACTAGCAAGATGAACGCACCCTGTATCTCTTCTGATCGACCATCGCATTCATGTTGAGAGCGTCCCACTCGCTGCGACAGTGAGGCTTCAGAGACTTCAGGTCGAGCTCGTAGCCAGGCCAACGGAAGATGGGCTCCCTCCCCGCTATCTGGAAAAAACAAACAAACGTGGCATTTTACAAACAATTTATAGTACTCGTATTTCCATCTCAGTTTTAGAATAAAGGTAAAAAAAGTATTTTATTCTAAAACGCAATTCAAAATAAATGATACGTGTTGGAAAATTAGGTAGTAAGGCTCGTATTTCTGAAGCGATCTCAAACTTGAGATCAATATTAAGTATGGATTTGACAGGCCAGTTTGTACTGAAATGACATTTCTGATACAAACTCGAGAGCTACATACATACATAAAATCACGAATTTATCCCTTACGGGGTAGGCAGAGCGTAAAACGCCTCCTAAAAGGCGCTTTCGCCACGTCTGACATAAATTGAGGGCAATTTTAGATTGTAATGTGTATTGCTGTAGTGACAGGTTGTCAGCCCATCGCCTAAATTACAATACACTGTAACCCTCGAATCCCTTTTGCTGACTTTTACAGCATGCCCGGGAGGAAGGGCAACTGGAACATCCTATGTTTTTCTTTCTCTCCCAGTCCAGTATGGAAGAACTCGAGAGCTGATTATAAATACGGCCCTAAAACAACTAGGTTATTTCAGTATGTTGTCAAATCTAATAGCTAAAACGAGATCTTCGTTTAAAAGACATTAAAGGAGTATTTCCTGGAGAGGCCAGTTGGCCGAGTGATAACGGATGGGCAAAGGGCAATTACCGGCTTGGTCAGGTGTTGCGACCAGGGGACCGGAGTCAAAATGGACTAGTTTGGAAGTTGTATATATGCAGATCGCTGAGAAAACTTCGATACCGCGCTTCCGGACTACTGTTTCTGGGTATGGCGCCATCTATGTGCGCTACACATACATACATAAAATCACGCCTCCTTAATGAGGTAGGCAGACCTAGGAGACAGTCGCTCATTGGCCGGAATAGAGGGACATTTCGCGGTAAATGCAAAATGCATAATCCGCGAAATGTCGTTTTGATTCGGCCAATGAGCGTTGTAAAATAACCAAATCGCGAACTGGCAAACACCTAAGGGTCAATTGCTGAAGTCAAGTGTAAAGGATATTATTTTTTTATGTCCCAGTCAACAAACAGTACATATTACAATCTACAATTGCCCTCAATTTTTGTCAGACGTGGCGAAAGCGCCTTTTACGAGGCGTTAAACGCTCTGCCTACCCCGTAAGGGATAAAGGCGTGATTTATGTATGTATGTCAACAAGCCTATCGTATACAATGACGGATTTCATACATTTCCGTTAACACACTCGTGGTCGTTGCACTAACCATGTCAGAGGCTCATTAGCTGGGCTGATTGGGTGGTTTAAAATCTCTGATATCATAGTTCATCGGGTCGATTGACTCGATGCCTACACGACACGAGTACCACAGTAGTTTAAGATTCAATTCTTTACGAGATATGGGTAGCCACTAGACAAGTAAAGGGACATAACAGAAAAAAAACATTCCAGGGATTGGACCTTCCGTGAAATTGACTTTTAAGGAAATGGACGTTCGTGTAAATGGAAAATCGGGGAAATGGTCTTCTTCTTCTTAGCGAGTGGATACTGGAACGACCCGATGAACCCTGGTGTCTCGAGTTTTCATACCGCCTAGTAGCACAGCTTATAGGCCTCTGACGTGGTTTGACCTTAACGTGCTCTCCGAAGCATGGAATCCTATTTCTTTTCGGACAATCTGGAGAAAACCTCACAAAGTGAGAAATTGACAAACATCAACTTTGTTTTCCCCCCCTGGCAAACGAACCCAGGACCTCCGGATCGTAAGGCCATGGCTTTGACCATAGACCACGGAGGCAGTTGAAAATGGAAAATCGGGATAATGATCATTCAGGTAAATGGACTTAATGCCCCAAACAAGTGTACCTCGATGCTAGTGAGCGTGATCGGTGGTTTCGGGTTGGCTTTCTTCGCCTCGGCCAGGTTGCAGTAGTTGCCGAGGAAGTCCAGCACGAATGACGTCACGCCAGGGTACCGCAAGATGGCGCCGCCCCCCCCTCCCCCCGGGAACGGGCCCGTTCCGCACGACTCGCACCCGTGACCACTGGCAAACAAAATATAACATTAGCTAACGCTAAAGAAGAGACACTCCGACCCCCGATTTGAGTCGCCTCGTCTCGGCTTGTATGAAGTGTACGTTCTGTGACCACTAGCAAACAAATATTCAAAGATTTTTGTGGTTGCCTACATACATACATATAATCCAACCCAACCCATCGATCCACGTCGACCCTTCGACCCATCACTGAACTGTTGCTTTGTGTGTTTGTAATTTTATAATACATTTTTATGTAAATTAATATGTTTATATCCGCAATGGTGCTTTCGTCTTGTTTATTTACAGTATTCTAACATGAAATCTGTATCGTCAAGTTAATATCGACAATTCACAGCACTGTTCTTAGAAACCGCGCACGCGCACGGCCCTGCAGCCCGACTGCACGCCGCGTGATGCCCGGCGGCATAGTGTGTAGCAGACTCAAGGCGCGACGGTGCACAGTGGGCTGAAATTAGCGTTTCATAGACATTCAATATATATTTTTTAAGTGACGCTTTTTTTGCTTGTAAACGATTGAGGATACCTACTATATGCCTTATATAATGAACTTTCAGGTTTATAATTGTAAACAGCGCACTCAGAATTTTTTTCTAAAAAATTTGTATGGAGTCGGCATAATAAATGATGATATCTCCATTATCGCACAATTGCGCGTTATATCCTTTTAGGTTATTAATAAATGAATTATTTTGGATTTTTTGACATACTCCATGTTGAGGCCAAACTTGCGCCTTTTTTAAAAAAAATCTTTAAAAGAATTTTTATTTTTTTTGGTATTTTTTTTTCATTTTAAACTAATATTAAGCTTAACATGGATGTATGTATACAGACTAGCGCCTTTAAAAAAAAATCTTTTCCAAAATTACAATTTTTTTTGTGCTGCACAGAAACGATATGAATTGTCACATCGGAAATTTGAGAGGTTCCGAAATAATTACGAAAGTTGGCTTGAGGCTGATGTTGACTGGCCGAGTTGCTTAAAAGAAAATATAAAATCAATTACTCAGCATGAGAGAAGCCCTATAGTGCTACTTTCGGAGCCATCATCAAGCGCTACTGCTTCTCTTTTGGAGCCATCTACATCATCAATTGGAACTATGACGAAAAGAAAATTCTCAAATCGTAAACCTTTTGAAGACTTGGCAACAAAGCAGAAAAAGAGGCGAAGTGGAGACCTAACAACGGACAGAGATTCCAGTGAGCTCGTATTTGCAACTATTTCTAAGTTGAAAGATGAAGGCCAAAACAACATTGCTTCTGTGATTGAATATATGGTGAAGCACCCAGAATCAGTCGAAAAACTTCAAGATTTAATTACAAAACCAACCAGTAAAGAAACGTTTTCACCCCAAAAAGCACTTGGTTTACTGATATATCTGAAATTATCAAAGTGGCAATATATAACTTTGCGAGAATCAGCAATTCGAGAAGGCCTTAAGCACTTGTACCCTTCGTATTACCACGTGCAAAAAGAGAAGAATGTGTGCTTTCCACCTGAACCAAAAAATTCAATTACGGTGACAGATTCTTCAGCAAAAAATTCACTGCAAGCTTTGCTAGATCTGACAGCAAATAGAATAATTAAATCTTTGCCAGAAAGTATACAAAATAAAGAACTCATTTTAGTATCAAAATACGGTTTCGACGGAGCATCCAGTCAAAGCAGATACAAACAGAAGATGGATTCTATACAAGATGACTCTAGTATCTTCATGACTTCGTTATCACCACTGAAAATGACATGTGAAGACATCACAGTTTGGGAGAACCCGAAACCGTGCTCAGCAGCGTATTGTCGTCCAGTACAGTTTACCTTTGTTAAAGAAAGTGAAACAGTGGTGAAGGTAGAAAATGAAAGAGTCAAAGCTGAGATATCAGCTCTCCAACCATCTGATTGTGATAGCAATATGGTGAGTCATAAGCTGATGCTCACCATGGTTGATGCTAAAATAAAAACATACCTTTCTCATAAAGTAAGATCAAATGCAGTGTGCTACATTTGTATGGCGAAGCCCACGGAGATGAACAACTTGGAAGAAGTTAAAAAGAAATCAACAGAAGATGACTTGATGGAGCTCGGACTTTCTTCACTACATGCGCGCATAAACATGATGGAATGTCTCTTGCATATAGCATATAAATTAGATATAAAGACGTGGTCTGCTAGAGGGGAAAGTGACAAAGCCGCAGTGGATGCAAGAAAGAAAGCTATCCAAGCCAGGTTCAAAACGGAGCTCAACCTATTAATCGATATTGTAAAACATGGTCATGGCACAACTAACGACGGCAACACTGCACGACGATTCTTTGAATTTCCTGAAAAGACTGCGTCTATCACTGGACTAGATGAATATCTGATCCGAAGATTTGCTGTAATTTTGCAAGCCATAACTTCAGGTGAACCCATCAATGTTTCAAAATTTAAAGAATATGCGTACATAACGGCTGAGAAGTATGTTGAATTGTACACCTGGTACTACATGTCAGCAACAGTGCACACGATACTGCTTCATGGGGCCGAAATTATCGCTTTTAACGCAATAGTACCGATTGGAAGTTTATCTGAAGAGGCTTCAGAAGCAAGGAACAAGGACTTCAGAAGTTTCAGAGAACATCACTCACGTAAGAAGAGCAGAGTGAATTCTAATGAAGATATTTTCAATTTCCTTCTGCTTTCGTCTGATCCGCTTATACCAGCAGAAAGACCAACGATGGATGCAAAGAAAAAGAAACCTTTCTTTGATGAAACATTGGATCTGCTGAATCTTCAAAAACCTGAATTCGAGTTTAGAGATATTGCTCAAAATTTAAATATTTGACAAGTATTACCAATGTATAATTATAAGCTAGTATAAATTTAAAAGTCAGTAGATAGTTAGTTTATTATTAAATATTTTACTTAATTAGGGATGTTGAGAGTCGCTAAATAATTACTTTATTAGTTCACCACTTACTTCTTAGTTCACTACTTAGTTGTTCATTAAATTTAAGTCGTTGTGTGTAAATGTTTCTATGATATAAATATAAAGAATAAAGATAATAAGCCGTTTGTATTGATTTTTAAATAATTTCATTTTCAACAATTAATTTTCGTAAATGACCAGTCTATGTAAATCCATGTTAAGCTTTAATATTAGTTAAAAACAAAAACAAAAACAAAATGGTAATTTTGGAAAAGATTTTTTTTAAAGGCGCTAGTCTTCATCCATGTTAAGCTTAATATTAGTTTAAAATGAAAAAAAAAAATACAAAAAAAAATTCTTTTAAAGATTTTTTTAAAAAAAGGCGCAAGTTTGGCCTCAACATGGAGTATGTCAAAAAATCCAAAATAATTCACTTATTAATAACCTAAGAGGATATAACGCGCAATTGTGCGATAATGGAGATATCATCATTTATCATGCAGACTCCATACAAATTTTTTAGAAAAAAAATCTGAGTGCGCTGTTTACAATTATAAACCTGAAAGTTCATTATATAAGGCATATAGTAGGTATCCTCAATCGTTTACAAGCAAAAAAAGCGTCACTTAAAAAATATATATTGAATGTCTATGAAACGCTAATTTCAGCCCACTGTGCGGTGTACCTGTTACGAATATGGTAGACTATGTGCCGTATGGATGCCTGTTTTGTGTTGTTCTGGTACGCTGCCCCTTAAGCCGTGACTCCAGCGCACCAAAACATACCTCCGCAGGGCAGAGTAGGGAAGGGTCCCAATCTATATAATGGCCTTCCTAAAAAGGTAAAAAGTGCTCCTAATGTACGATTGTACTCATGAAAATTAAAAGTAATACTAGTCAAACTTGCATGTTATAATATTAATGACTTCTATGTAAGCATAAAACGGATTGTTGACCAAGACATTAATGAATAAATATAAATAAATGTAAAATGTACCTATTATACTTACCTAAAATTAATACCACCTGACAAGTAAATTATTTTTAGGAATTTTTGAAATAAAATCTGAATCTGAATCATTTCCCTTCCCCTCTCTGCCCCGCGGGGGTATGTTTCGTGTAATCTTTCAGAGTAGGAGTCACGGCTTTACACCCTGTATGTTTTCTAGACTATACTGACACTCACATAGGGTTGTAACAGCCGTAGTCGTCCATCATATGTGGATCGAAGATGTAGCAAACGGTCTTGACATTAGTGCCCGGCGTCTCGGGCGGGTGGCCCCAGATCAAGAAGTGCCGGTCCTTGTTCACGGTCAGAATGAACATGTAGTTCTTGCCGACGTATTTGTCCATGATTCTAAAATATTTTTAAATAAATTATAAGTCACGCCTTTATAATAATAGGGTAAGCAGAGGGTAAGCGACCCAAACAAAGGTCGTAACGCCACGTCACAACTTTTAGGTTACTTCAGATGGATGTGTGTATTGCTATAGTGACAGGTTGTCAGCCCATCGCCTAAATTACAATACAAGAAATCCTCAAAACCTTTAGCTGTTAGCTTGTTTTTTACAATTTGCCCGGAAGGACATGCAGCTGACACATTCTTTGTTAGGGTTCCGTAGACAACCAGGAACCCTTATCATTTCGCCTTGTCTGTCTGTATGTCCGTCCGTCCGTCTGTGTGCCGCACCCCTTTTAAAAACTCCGTTTTTCATTCTATTTTCATGAATTTCATACGAAGATAGATCATGATGACGCAAATTTGGAAATGTAAAAAAACAATTTAAATGCATTATTTTTGGACCCCCACTCATACAAGTAAACGGGGGGCAAAAAAGGCCACTACATATATTAAATTAGTTTAAAAATAATTCTCCTGTTTTGTAGTAACTATTATAATTACTACAAACACTTTCTCTGCATGTTACTGGCTGTAAGCCTATTTTTTGCAAACTCTGCGATAGATATAAGTACTATTAAGTACCGTCATTTTTTAAATAAAAAATTGAAGTTGAATTTGAATTGAATTAGGTTTAGTTATTTCAGTACGGTAAGGTTACTTAGCGCTACAGTCTTGGACTGAAGCACATGCTGACCTGGAACCTTTTCGGTACCTATTAGGCTATATTATTTTTAATTTGTCCATTTTTTACCAACTATGGTACCGAACATGCTTTTTCTCCCACTTGCTCGGAAATCGCTTCATTATTAAGAATAATAAAGCACACATTCACTATTTTCGGTACTTCGGAGTTCATAACGGCCGGCAATTTTACCAAACCACAATAATGACCATTACCGACCGCTACGCAAATTCTTTAAAGTATACACTAGTATGCATTAGGTGCTTTAAGTTCACAATGCTATCGATTCGTAAAGCGCTCAACTTAACTAAATCTTGACTAAAATTATTGGCGTCCCTTTTTGTTGTGTCAGGACAGAAAATGACAGGTATAGACATATTAGTTAAGTCGGGAATTTTGGTACCAATATTATTTTTCTAAAGGCAAATGGGAAAACAAAACAAGAATAAAGGAATGTCCACCTGTCAAAGGCGCCATAAAAAATTGAAATGTCAAGTTTGATGATTATTTTTATGTTTATCGTCATAAAGTGAGAGAAAAGTACTGTAACTAGTCTCAGCCGAAATAGCAATATATGGTCTCGTTTAGCTTTTTGTTTACTTGACTCGACCATACATTGTTCTTTGTCGGCTTTCAGAGTAATGCACTATTTCTTCCTTTCCGTACTCACGCCAGCATGTCCGGGCCCGCGTCCACGTTGTCCGGGTGCTTCGCCAGGATGCCCTTCTCCTCCTCGTTGAGGATCACGCTGTACTTCACGTCGCGGAAGTAGAACTCCGGCAAAATCTGCTGCAACTCCAGCGCTGGTTTGCCTGAGAACAGTTTCACATGCCTTCATACATCGCAGAGGAAAAAAACAAATAAGAAGTATTACAACAACCGGAACGTTATAACCTGGGCCTTTTCAAGGCGAGAGTGAACAGGCATTTTCTAGGCAATCATGCTCCATCATAGTCTACATCATCACTTACCATCACGTGAGATGGCGGACAAATGATTGCCTATCAAATATTTAAAAAAAAAAGTGAACTACTTCCATGCTGGACTGGGAGGGATAGAAAAACATTAAACCATTAAAACCACCATTAAAACCATTTATTTGCCACACACAAAAAGAAAACTGTTTACAAGTATTCTTGCTTAACAATGTAACTATTGTAACTTATTATCTAACTTAACTTAAATAGGTACTTAGCTAGCAACATTAGAAGATCTAAATTAAAGGTAGTTTTGGAGTATTTTTGTTAGTTTTATACATATTTAAATAAATTTAACTACCGAATCATCATGGTAAAAGTTACAAAAAATTATGTATGAGTAATGAGTTAATGACTATAAGCAGATTATATTGGTGTGTGTGTGGCGAGGAGCAAGGCTCAGTGTACGCTGGCAACTAGGGTTGCGCAGCACTGGTTCTCAGCCTGACCCTCGTCTCATGGAAGAAAAACTAGAAGAATGGCACCAATGTCACCTAAACGATCAGAATTTAGAAATACTTATGAAAGATATAACAATAAAAACTGTGGAACATAGAATGTTCCAGCTGCCCTTCAACCCGGGCATGCTGTAGAAGTCAGCAAAAGGGATTCGAGGGTTGCAGTGTATTGTAATATAGGCGATGGGCTGACAACCTGTCACTACAGCAATACACATTACAATCTAAAATTGCCCACACTTTTTGTCAGACGTGGCGAAAGCGCCTTTTAGAAGGCGTTTTACGCTCTGCCTACCCCGTAAGGGATAAAGGCGTGACTATATGTATGTATGTATGTATGTACAACTAGTGAAAGAAAAGAGGAATATATTGATCTTCCATGCTGGACTGGTAGCGAGTGAAAAACATAGAATGTGCCAGCTGCATTGCCTCCCGGACACGCTGTAAAAACCAGCTAAGGGATCCGAGGTTTCAGTGTATTGTGATTTAGGCGATGGGCTGACAACCTGTCACTACAGCATTTAACATGAGTTACCTAAGTGTAAATATCGACCTTATAGAGCATGTCTCACAACCTAGTTAAAAGAAAATCAACCTTCTTATACAAATAATCCGACAAAGTTTAGAGGGTTACCTATTTAAGATAGATTTGTAGTTATGTTGTAGTAACAGGTTGTCAGCCCATCGCCTTAATTTCAATATACTGTTTGATCGAGGTGGACATTTTGTATGGAAAAGCCAATTATTATTTTCACTTATTGAACGAATTTCTGGGTGGAAGTTATTCAGTGTCGTTGACTGAGCAACCCCTATCAGTTTGCGGGACGCTGTCCCTTACACCCGGTTATTTTTGTTACCTTACCTTTATAACACTTCATGCTCTTCATGCACTGCCTGTAGAGATGGTCCCCGGCGTCGATGACGTCATCAACGTCGCGCTTCACAAGCTGCGCAGGAGTCTTCTCGTCGAGCAGAGCGCGGGCCACAAACGCTATACAACCCGTTTGAGATCCTACAAACAGGCAGTAAATATTACATACATGGGTGTACTTATTTATTTATCTTATATTATTTGCTGACACTTGAAGATTCTGACCTAATCTAGTATTGTGTCTGGTTTCCCTTCTGGCTTGCGGAGGTCAGATGACAGTCGCTCTGGTGTAAAAACCAGTACCCTCGTTCAATCCCCTAGATTAAGTTAGCCGACCCTGTGAGATACGGGATAAGGCTAGGGAGATGGACTAGACCACGAAGATAATAGAAGTTAACTAACCGCAGGTTGTAGATGAATATCTCTTGGAGTTACAACCGACGTTGCCTCTGATCATCATTTTGTTCGTGTCCACCTGAGTGAATCCGTGCCACACCTGAGGCAAAGTTACATTTCATGGTTTTACTACAATAATAGTCCTCACACTGATTTTCGGTGATGGCGGTTAATCTTCCAGAGATCAGCCAGCAGCACAGGGCTAGTTTTTAGTTCCCAAGTGTTAGCGATACACATAGGTGCACTCTCTGTTCCTTCAATCTCTTATTTTGGTGGGACAGATTGACTGACACAACCAGATAGAAATCAGGCGCAGGATCGACTATTTACATGCCCATCAGACAGCATGGATCATCTTTCTTTTCGGACAACCAGCCTGCGTTGTCGTAACCAAAAACAAAAATATTCTTGTGGTGTAGGTTTTGTTTCTAGTCGATCAATTCGATGAACCCTGGTGTCAGACTTTTTTAAATCACCTTTTCATAATAAAAAAGAAATCATTGACTATTTAAATGTCCAAATGAACGGTGAAAAGATACAATTTATTACATTTGCCGATGATATCACAGACATAGCTGCAATAGCCAACACTGCAATACAACTAGAAAATGTCAATTTTGTGTTCCCCTTGGAAATCGAACCCAGGGCTCAGGATTGGAAGCCCGTGGCTCAGACCATTAGACCATAAGGCAGATATAAACTAAAACTGGGAAAACAAAGTGATAGTTATCCTTAGGCGGTTGAAAAACTGACACCAGGTTTCATTACCAAATCCAAGTGAAATTGCAGGAATGTCTCTTGTACCAGTAATTTCATTGGCTCACTTTCCCTTCAGACCGTAAAAGAACAACTTCTGTTTGACGGCAGCAAGAAGACGGTACTCCCCCAGACGGGCTTTGCACAAGACCCCATTTTCGGACATTAATGACGGTTACCTTTTTAAGCGTGGAGCCGACACAAGTTGGTAGTTCAGTCGTTGGAGGCGGCAGTACCCGCGGCAGCTTGGCTCGAGGCTTCCTCTTCCTCATCCAGGGAGGGATCCACTGTCTCGTCTCCAGCGGGGGCAGGTCGATCATCTACAAGACATTAGAAATGACAAATTTGGCAGAGTGAGCGTCAAAGACCTAAGCAAAGATCGCTCCGCCACGTCTGACAAGCTTTGGCCAGTCATATTATATGTTATAATGCACTTTGTAAAAAGAAATACATGATTTATGATTACTATATGTATGTAGTAAATAAATATTATGTTTTATGTTTATTATATTCGAAATATTTCGGTAAACTTGCTCTTTTGGTAGGTAATTTGGGTCCACTTCGTCTTCTTGGCGTGTCAATGATATACCAAAAAGTAGATAGTAATTATCCAGATTTGCTGCAATCTAAAATTCTCGCGCGCTGAGTAGTTGCTGAAAGTGATGCTGCTGGCACATTCTATATTTTTCCCTAGCTCCTAAACCAGCATGAAGAAAAAAAAGAAGAAGATTTTATATACATACAATCACGCCTTTATACCTAAACAATGGTCGTTTCGCCACGTCTGATAAAGTTTTGAGGGTTATTTAGATTTGTAGGTATCTCGTATATATAGTATAGGTATTCTTTCGCTCACAGTCCTGAGTATTTAGAAGAAGTTTTTCCAGGAAATGAAAAAGAATATAAGGAAAGGGAAACACTTACAACTCTGGGCGGTTTCTCAGGCTTGCCGGGAGGAGCCCAGGGTCTGCAGATGATCTTCACCTTGCTGACTTCAGGCCAGTGTCGCTTGCACAGGTTCTGCTTGCGAAGCAATGCCCGCTGCGCTGCCTCTCTGACAATTCATACACACATACATAATAAGTAAATCGTGGGAGGAGATTGCTACTCAGAAGATAGAATGGCGAACTACAATCAAATCGGGTTTAAAAAAAATGTCCTTCTTCTGGAAGATCTCGTCTTCCGTCTGGAAGATCTTGATGCCAAACGCCATCTCCGTAAATCTCGTCCCAAACCCACCTACAACTCCGATGGGATTCTTCACTGTGCTTCTTGCAATAGGACTTTCAAAACCAAATTTAGATTTGCTAGTCACGGTCGCGCCCATGCCCCATGCCCATGGTCCCAGGCTAGCATAAGCTAAGCTAAGCTAAGACGGATACGTCTGGGAGGACATCATCATCAACATACATATAAATCACTCCTTTATCCCTAATGGAGTAATGAGAGCGTAAACGACCTAAACAAACGTTGTTCCACCACATCTGACAAAAGTTTTGAGGGTTATTTAAGATAGATTTGTAGGTATATTGGCGTAGTGACAGGTTGTCAGCCCATCGCCTAAATTGCAATATACTAAAACCCTCGGATCCCTTAGTTTTTCTCTCGCTCCCAGGGTAGCATGGAAGAACTCCCAGGCCAGCATGGAAGAATTGTTTGTAAATGTGGATAATACATGTAATTGTATATATTTTGATGCTTACTGCATGGCGATTTCCGAAGGTGTAAGTGATATCTCGTCGGCATCTATCGTAGGCGGCTCGTGTTTCTTCTGGCCTGCAAATTGATATAGTCATTAAAATATATGTAAATATAATCGCGCCTTTATCCCTAATGGGGTAGGCAAAACGTAAACAACCTAAATAAAGGTCGTTCCGCCACGTCTGACAGTTCTGAGGGATATTTAAGATGGGTTTTTTAGGTATACCTATTCGCGTAAATTTCTATATACCGAAACCCTCAGATCCCTAAGCTGGTTTTTACAGTAAGCCCGGAAGGAAATGCAGCTGGCACATCTATGGTTTAAATTAAAAATAGTATAGTAGTACTTCTAAGCTCTCGACAGATGTCACTACTAGGCTTTTGAAACCTTGTATCGAGATGTCTATGGCGTTTGTACTTTTAAAAAGCCAAGGCCAAAGTTTTAAAAGTGACCAAACAGCTAAAATAACCGATTAAATTACCTCTGTTTAACTTCTTTCGCCATTTAAAAAAGAAAGCGTCGTATGCTATTTAAGGTTTTTACATTCCTTTTAATACAATCAGCCTTGGATATCCGAAAATTGTAACAAACCACATTGTTTGGTGTTGCCATATTAAAATCAGTTTATTTTTTGGAGCACGGAATCATTTTTACTTTTCGGATAATCAGGTCCTACACAAACTGGGGAAAACCTCACAAAATGATAAATTGACAAATATCAACTTTGTGTCCCCCCCCCTTGGGAATCGAACCCAGGACCTCCGGATCGGACCGCTAGACCACGGAGGCAGTTAAAATCCGGTATTCCGGTAACAGATTTTTAGGAGGTTCAGGAAGTTAAAAAAATATAAAGTAAAACACAGCTCGAAGCGACCCACCTTTGGGCTTCGGTTCATAAACAGGCGGCTCCTCCTTCAAGTAACGCCCTGTGTGCTTACATTGCCTCGCATCTGACATGGCGACGGCACACAAAAAAAAAACAAATAAAAAGAGTTAAAAAAAAGAAAAGCGACGATACAGAAAGAAAAAATAAAAAGTTTACGGTACAAATGCGACGCGATGTCATGTTCTGATATTTTATAAATCAACCTAAAATTTTATTTTAATTAAAAGAGACAGCTGTTTAAACTAGACACAAATACAAAACGTTTACACGTAAAACTTGGTGGCTAAAATATTATAGCTCTCATTCATCATTTAAAAAAAGCACATTTAGATTTAATAATCGAGTTAAAACATAAAAGTTATTGATTTAAGTAGTCAATATTTACAGATCGGCCGCAATTTTTGTTCATCGTTCATCGCGATCAGTGTCAAATGACAACCATCATTTTGTAGTTCTCAATTTGTCCGCCTGAACAAAAATCGCAGTCGATATGGTATTTTATGGTACCCAAAGGTTGCCTGGTAGAAATTGCTGCTTTAGCAATAAGGCCGCCTATATTGTACTGTTTCGTTCTTTACTTATCTGCTGTATGTATTTGTGTTTCTTTGTGCAATAAAGTATCTTGTTTGTATTGTATTTTCTTGTTCATATAAAGTTTGACTAGCATTCGTCATCCCTATTCTCTCTAATGAAATGACTAAATATTAGGAGGCGCTTATAAGTTTACAATTCATTACTATACCTTCTAACATCTTTTCCATCTTTCCCTGTTTCCTGTAGTAATCCTCTTTAGCCTTTTCAGCTGCAAACATTTTCTTTTCTTCCCTCTTCTGTTTTCTTGCCTCTCTTTTTTCTTCTCTCGTCAATTTCGGCTTCTCTTCCTTAGCATCTTTTGATTTGGCTTTTCCTTCCTTTCCTTTCTCATCTACTTTTTCATCTTTCGGCTTTTTGTCCTTTTTGGTTGGCGCGTCGCCAGCGGCGGTCCTTAAAACAATAGATACATACATACAAAAAATCACGCCTTTATCCCTAATGGTATAGGCAGAGCGTCAACGACCTGAACAAATATTGTCGTTCTGAAAGTTTTGAGGGTTATTTCAGATACAATAGATCAGTATATTGCTGTAGTTAAGTGATAGGTTGTCAGCCCATCGGCTAAATTGCAATACACTGAAACTCTCAAATCCGTGAGTCGGTTTTTACAGCATGCCTAGAAGGAGACTAGCTGGCACTTTCTTTGTTTTTCTTTCACTTCCAGTCCAGCATGGAAATAAACGATTACATTATTTTTAGCGAGTGGGTTTTCGTTTTCCCCGCCGAAAACGAACCCGGGACCTCTAGGTCGTGAGCCCACGGCTGTGGCCACTAAACCACGGAGGCAAATAAAAAAACTGTATGAATAACTCACTCGGGAACTGCAGGTTTCTTCTCGACTCTTCCCGGGTACATTTTCCCGGCTTGCCCGCTCTGCCATTCCGTCTCTTTCTTTTCAGCCATTTTCAATCACTCTGTCCCTTTCAGCTACCACTGAACTCTACAAATTGTAAATACACATAATTTACTGCCTCCGTGGTCCCGATTCTGAGGTCCTGGGTTCGATTACCAGGGGGGAACACAAAGTCGATATTTGATCATTTATCACAAAATATAGACATTTTCAAAACTTTCTCTGACACTTCCTTAGATTTAGACCTAAGATTTTTTTAGAAGTAATGAATTGAGGAGCAAATAGTACCGGGCAGTTACTTAGAAAGTTTTGAAAATGTCTATATTTTGCGAGTTATGATTTTTTAACGAGTGAGGGCGCCACAGCGCGGTGAGGAACTAATTTAGCGCTGTCACTTTCACAACTTTGACATAAGAATATGATAGAAAATAAACACATTACTTTGACATTTCTAATTAGAAAGACAGCGCTATCTTAAAATTAGTGAAGCAATGGTGCAACCTGTTGATTGGCTAGGACAATGCAGGCTGAATCATCTAATTGTCTGGAAGAAACGATTCCGTGCTCCAGAGGGCACGTAAGCTGTCGGTCCCGATCCGATGTCTTTGATAGGATAGTGGTCGTTACACAAACCATGTCAAAAGCCTATTATGTGATCTATGAGACGGTGTAAAAACTGTGACCAGGGTTCGACAAGAAGAAAAATACAGGGTGTAAAAACCTGCACCTTTAAACCACAATGTTCTATTGATAATATTATATTTGAGCACTTTTTAGCACTCGTAATGCGTAAGTATTTTTTTTTTCGAGCTAAGGATTTTGTGCTTTGAGAAAGTTATTTGGTATCATCGGTAGAACATGTCGTTTAAAGGCGGACTTATACCAATAATGGATCTCTTACAGATAACCTTCGATAATCCAATAAAATATATTTTCTTACTTTTGTTCTGCTGCCATTTTACGAAGACTCCGTACTCCAGTTTCTTCGAAAGTAAAAATGTATAGTTACATTTATCTATCCGAAAGTAAAAATAAACATCCGGTTCTGTAAAAAAAAAAACTTTTTGCTTTTACAATCCTTATGAAGTTGGCAGTATCAACGAACTATACATAGGTTGGCCCGCCAAGTGTGTAAATTTTTTAAGGTGGTATGGTCCGCAATTTTTCATGAGCCCGATAGTGTAGTGGACAGGGCCGCTGCCTCCTGAGCGGGAAGGTCGTGGTTCGAATCCCACCACGTACCAATGTGTTTTACGTTTATACGGCGCTTTATCCGTGCTTCGGAAGGCACGTTTAGCCGTTGGTCCCAGTTAATATCGTTTAATACCGTAAACACCTGTCAGAGGCCAGTGCTAAGCATTGGCGGTTTGAAAACTCTGAAATAATCTAGGAATGGTCCTGGTTTCCCTTCTGGGTTGCGGAGGTCAGATGGCAGTCGCTCTGTGTAAAAACCAGTACTCTCGTTCAATCACCTAGATTAGGTAGCCGATCCGAGACATACTGAATAAGGCTAGGGAGATGACGAGGTCCGCACATTCTCCTAAATTACAGTATACTGGCCATGATCCGGCGTAAACAAGATTTGATCGAAATAAAACCATACCTGTCATTTTCCGTATTGTCTTGAGCGAACAGAAAAGGATGGCAGTAAGACGGACTTATGATAATCCTATCACATAGAACTAGTTAAAAAAATTCAAAGGATTTTTAATTACTTTTGAACTGACAGGATTATAAATTCTTGACGGAAAATGACAGATATCGTTTTACTTCCATGTTGGACTGGGAGCAAGAGAAAACATAGACTGCGCCAGCTGCACTTCCTCCCGGGCATGCTGTAAAAACCAGCTAAGGGATCCGAGGGTTTCTATATATTGCGTTAGTCTGTATAGGCGATAGGCTGACAACCTTACAGCACTATACCTACAAATCAATCTTAAATATCCCTCAAAACTTAGTCAGACATGGCAGACCGATATTTTTTTAAGTCGTTTACGCTCTTCCTACCCCATTAGGGATAAAGGCGTGATTATATGTTTTATTTAAGTCAAATCTTGTTTACGCGAAATCGTACAGGCCTGGCCTGGCCTGCTGTAATCGCTTCTTCTCCTAGGCCTGCTGTAAAGCAGATCCCGGGATATACGGGATAAGGCTACGGAGATGATGTGTTTCCCCACCCTGCCTTGGGGGAATTGTGCACAATCCCCACTTGTTTCCCCACACAGAAATCCTTTCGCTATTACTGGTTTTTACATACAGGGCAAAGAAGAAGAAGCTAGCTCAAACTATGTAATTATTTTTATCGTTCTCAGTCAAACATAAAAAAAAGGATTTTTAAAACTTGGAAATGTGACAGCTGCTTTTCTTCCCGGACATAGCAAGGGATAAATAAGGTAACCTACATACATACATAAAGTCGAGCTTTTATCTCTTATGTGGTTGGCAGAGCGTAAAACGCTTAGTAAACGCGCCTTAGCCACGTCTCACGAAATATTGAGGACAATTTTAGATTGTTATGTGTATTGTGGCACACACTCAATATCCCTTTTGCTGAAGAGGAGCAGGAACATTCTATGTATTTTTATCGCTACCAGGATCGTAAGGTAGTAATTCCTTGACAGTCCGGTAAAAACAGTAAAGTCAAACAAGTACCTAATCGTTCAGACATGTGGGCATTCAAGAAAACTGGCCATTCTGGAAACGCGATGCACAAGTTTGGAGAAATGGACTTTCATGTTAGTGGTCGTGAGTAAAATGGCCGATCGATGAAGTGATAAGACGAAGCATGTTATATTTCTCGTACTATTCATTCTTTCATGCTGGACTGGGAGCGAAAGAATGTGCCAGCTGCATTTTCTCCCGGGCATGCTGTAAAAACCAGCTAAGGGATACGAGGGTTTCAGTATATTGCAATTTAGGCGATGGGCTGACAACCTGTCACTACAGCAATATACCTAAAAAACCTTATCTTAAATAACCCACAAAAACCATAATAATATTTTAGATAGAAGATATTATCGATTACAGCGATTTAGAGAAAGAACTTGAAAAGGAATTTGAGCAATATACAGCTGCCGAGGGTGAGGAACCGGAAGTAGAAGACGTTGGGGTCGATGTCACGCCAGAAAAAATCGCTAAAGAGTAAGTAAAAGCACGATCAACTGGCAGCGATAGAAAAATAAAGAATGCGCCAGCTGCAACTCCTCCCACTGTAAAAACCAGTAACAACTAAGGGATTCGAGTGTTTCTGTGTATTGAAAATTAGGCGATGGACAACCTGTCACTTAAGTCTGGCAAAGTGAGGGGAACAAAAGAAAATGCATATTCTACTCGTAAAATCCATCCATGCTGGCCTGAAAGCGAGAGATAAATAAAGAATGAGCCAGCTGTATTTCCTCCCGGGCATACTGTAAAAACCAGCTAAGGGGTCCTAAGGTTTTAGTATATTATAATTTTTTTTAAATTTTGTCAGACGTGGCGGAATGACCTTTTTTTAAGGTCGTTTACGCTCTGCCTACCCCAATAGGGTTAAGGCATATTTATATGTATGTATGTAAAAAATTCTCATTTATGTAATAGATTCGTCCCATTTCTGTCAATTCTAATTTGTAAAGAGACCACGACACAGGCTTGGCCTAGTGTGGTTTTTTTGGTTGAAATCTGTTTTGTATATTAGACTAAGATGATAAACATTTTTATATTTTTGTAAGGGGTCTTTCCGGAAAGTGGTCGTTCATAGGAAGTAGACGTTCGGTACTGGATTGACAAACTAAAAAAAAAAATCCAGATGGCTCGGATTTGATATAGCTATCGGCAAACTTATTAGTCGCGGGTGAAATCGCAACTGGCCAGCTGGCTAGTTTCTCTCTCATATAAAAGACCTTCACCTATACCGGGAGTATATATATTATTTAGCATATCTTTCTCTCGCCTTGGCAATTATTATTCCCATCTGATGGTAGCGTCTGCCTCCTTCGTTTTCTCTTTCAACTTCGCTCTATTTGACGTGTCTAACTCCGTAAGTCCGCAGGAACCAAGATCTTTTCGGACCACATCTAACCATCTGGTCTTCGGTCTTTAAAATATTATTTTGCGTGTAATAAGTAATAATGACGACATGCTAAATAACATTTTGTATACTATTATTAGTTATGTGATGCAATGTAATAATAAATTGATTTACATTCATTATTTTTAGGAACACTTAGGGTCACTTCCATGCTGACCTGGGAACGAGAGAAAAACATAGAATGTGCCAGCTGCATTTCCTCCCGGGCATGCTGTAAAAACCAGCTAAGGGATCCGAGGGTTTCAGTATATTGCAATTTAGGCGATGGGCTGACAACCTGTCACTACAGCAGTATACCTACCTATAATTATATCTTAAATAACCCTCAAAACTTTGTCAGACGTGGCGAAACGACATTTGTTTAGGTTGTTTACGCTCTGCCTACCCCATTAGGGACAAAGGCGTGATTATATGTATGTGTGTATTAGGAATATTTGAATTACGTATCTATAATGTACACTTGTGACGTGTAATAATATTACAAATAAAATTATTATTTTCTATTCATTAGACTGAACTGAACAACTTTCCCCAAATTAGGTATTGAAAAAATATTAGCCCTCAAATAACATGACTCGAACCAAATGCGAGGATATTGAGAGGGCCATTTCCAAACTTCTGTACTAATTTTATAAAGAAGAAAGATTTGTATATATGTGTGTGTGTGTGTGTGTGTGTGCGAGTCTGTATGTGTATCAAAGCCTGGTCAGGGTTCCTGAGACTACCGGCAGCTAATCAGGCTGCTGCAGTTCTCCAGGTCAGCCTGTGTGGTCTAATGGTCAGAGCCATGGGTTCACGATACAGAGGTTCTGGATTCGATTCCGAAATTGATATTTGTCAATTTAGCACTTTGTGAGATTTTCCCCAATTTGGTTAGAACAATGCAGGCTGAATCACCTGATTGTCTGGAAGAAAAAAAACCGCGTTTCGGAGGGCACGTTAAGCCGTCAGCCCCGATCGCTGTATTTGATAGTGATCGTTTAACAAACCATGTCAGCTGTGTTATAATCGGTTTTAAATACTCTGACACCAGGGTTCAAACTACTTCTGTCGATCTACTCGACAGAAGAAGTTTATGTGAAGTTATGCTTGTACACATTAATGGGTGACAAAAACTATTTTCTATGCTACATGTATACATATATTACCATGTCTGACAGTTTTGAGGGTTAATTAAAATAGATTTGGGGTATATTGCTGTAGTGACAGGTTGTCAGGTCAGCCCATCGCCTTAATTACAATATACAGAAACCCTCGGATCCCTTCGCTGGTTTCTACAGTAGGCCCAGGAGGAAATGCATCTGGCACATTTTATGTTTTTCTCTGGCTTCCAAGCCAGCATGGAAGTAACACAATAAATGATGCCTGCAATGAATGAATTTGAAAATAACTTACATTTTACAATTTTTTTAATGTTTTTCTTATTTTCTAAATAAACAGGTCCACATTTCGTTAATTATTTTCCACACTGAAACGTGTCAAATTTTGAAAACTTACGTCATGTTTTTAATTTTAGAAGGATTTAAGTAATAACTTTAGTTGGCATTGACATAAAAACCTAGTCTATGGCATTGACTAGAAGCAATTTAGGTCATATTTCTTTTTTCGTGTGGGTTTCGAATCCCGATGAAACCTGGTGACAGAGTTTTTAGACCGCTTAATACTGATAGTCCTCTGACATGGTTTGTGTTAAGTCTACTATAAAAGACAGCGACAGCGGCCAAGACCGAAGGTAAAACGTGCTTTCCATAGCACGGAGTCCGTTTTATTGACAGACAATCAGGTGGACTAATAAACCGCGGAGGTGTGGGTGGCTTAAATCGCTTGGTGGCTCAGTAGTTAGAGCTTTGCCATGGTTCGTCGAAGACCGTGGGTTCAAATCCCATCCAAGGTGTACAATCCCATCGTGCTGATGCAGAAGACATACAGCAGAATACATCACGCCTTTATCCCTAATGGGGTGGGCAGAGCGTAAACGACCTAAGCAAAGGTCGTTGCACCACGTCTGACAAAGTTTTGAGGGTTATTTAAGATAGATTTGTAAGTATATTTCTGTAGTGACAGGTTGTCAGCCTATCGCCTACATACATACATACATATAATCACGCCTTCATCCCTAATGGGGTAGGCAGAGCGTTAACGACCTAAACAAAGGTCGTTTCGCCACGTCTGACAAAATTTTGAGGGTCATTTAAGATAGATTTGTACGTATATTGCTATAGTGACAGGTTGGCAGCCCATCGCCTAAATTGCAATATACTGAAACCCTCGGATCCCTTATCTGATTTTCACAGCATACCCGGAAGGATATGCAGCTAGCACATTCTATGTTTTTCTCTCGCTCCCAATCCATCCATCCATCCATCCATGGAAGGATGCAGAAAAGAAGAATCTTATTGTTGTGATAACTTATTAAACAATCGTCTTCTAAAATCAAAACACTGAGTTTATGACACATATAAATTTACCTTTGACAATGTGGAGAAAAGTTTGTTGTATACATGGGATGTTAAACATTTTTACATAAAAACATACGTAAAATAATGAAAAACAGGCAAAAAAATTGAAAAATATTCCTACGCACGGTAAGAGAGTCACACTGAAATCATGAGTTAATTATAAACGGTTCGGTTAACATATAACTTCCATGCTGGACTAGAAGTGAAAGAAAAACACACAATGTACCAGCTGAATTCCTCCAGGGCATGCTGTATAAGCCAGCTCAGTGATTTGAAGGTTGCAGTATATTGTAATTACTTCCATGCTGGACTGGGAGAGATAGAAAAACATAGAATGTTCCAGCTGCCCTTCCTCCCGGGCATGCTGTAGAAGACAGCAAAAGGGACTCGAGGGTGTACTGTAATTTAATCGATGGGCTGACAACCTGTCACTATGGCAATACACATTACAATCTAAAATTACCCTCAATTATTGTCAGACGCGGCGAAAGCGCCTTTTACGAGGCGTTTAACGCTCTGCCTACCCCGTAAGGGATAAAGGCGTGATTTTATGTATGTATGTATGTAGTATATTGTAATTTAAGCGATAACTGACGACCTATTACCATATACAATACCGGGTGTAAGAGATAGCGTCCCGCAAACTGTTAGTGGCTGCTTAGTCAACGAAACTGAACAAATACCGCTAGGAATTTCTTTCAGGAGATGACAAACACTTACAATTTACATGTACAATTTCCTGGTAACAGACAGCCTAAATTTTTAGGGCCTGAATATATGTACATCTTACGAATTATTTAACTGCCTCCGTGGTCTAGTGGCTAGTGCCATGGACTCCCGATCCGGATGTCCCGGGTTCGATTCCCAGGGGGGAAACACAAAGTGAATATTTTGAGAATTTATCACTTTGTGAATTTTTCCCCAGTTTGGTTAGGACATTGCAGGCTGAATCACCTGATTGTCCGAAAACAAAAAGATTTCGTGCTTCGGAGGGCACGTTAAGCCGTCGGTCTCGGTCGCTGTCTTTGATAGTGGTCGTTACTCAAACCATGTCCGAGGCCTGATAGTTGTGCTACTAGGCGGTTTTAAAACTCTGACACCAGGGATCATCGGGTCGATAGACTCGATACCCACTCGACAGGAGAAGACGACTTATTTATATATTATAACATGTCACAGCTGCCGCTCTGCCATACATGTGTTTATATAGGTATACCTACTGGCTCATTGTGTGCGTGAGATAGTAAACATGTAATGACGCACACAAGCGGGCGTGTCTGTACGCACTACACACAACCACATGTATCGTCGACCGGCAGTCGTGAGATAAAACACACATACATATAATCACGCAATTATCCCTAATTGGGTAGGCAGAGCGTAAACGACTCATACAAAGGTCGTCCCGCCAAGTCTGTTAAAGTTTTGAGGGTTATTTAAGATAGATTTGTAGGTATATTGCTGTAGTGACAGGTTGTCAGCCCATCGCCTAAATTACAATACACTGAAACCCTCGAATCCCTTAGCTGGTTTTTACAGTATGCCCGGGAGGAAATGCAGCATGGAAGTAAAATAAAACATCTATACGAAACGGAATAAAGTGTATTTTGTTTCAGGATTAACTAAATTTAAATTGTGTCTTAAGTGTGAATTTACGATTTTTAATAGAAAAAGTTCGAATGGTTTAATTTTCGTAAAATGGCGCGAGGAAAAAAGTAAGTTATATTGCGTTATTTTATTATTATTATTGCTAGATAGCTAGGTGCTTATAAGAGAGATGAAGGAAGAATTAGATAGATTAGACTTAAAGTGTATTCTTCTTCTTCTTCTGTCGAGTGGGTATCGAGTCTATCGACCCGATGAACCCTGGTGTCAGAGTTTTAAACCGCCTAGTAGCACAACTATCATTCCTCTGACATGGTTTGAGTAACGACCACTATTTAAGACAGCGACCGGAACCGACGGCTTAACGTGCCCTCCGAAGCACAAAATCTTTTTATTTTTCGGTCAATTAGGTGATTCAGCCTGCAATGTCCTAACCAAACTGGGGAAAAAATTACAAGGTGATAAATTCTCAAATATCAACTTTGTGTTTCCCCCTGGGAATCGAACCCAGGACCTCCGGATCAGGAGTCCATGGCACTAGCCACTAGACCACGGAGGCAGTTAAGTAAAGTGTATTAAAACCTTTACTTCAGGGCCAAACCACCTGCGGGAGATGCCACTGTAGACAAAGTGCAAAAGATAGAAAAAGAAATAAAATCCATCAATGTTGACCAAGAGGAAAAAGAAGTGAAGGGTAAAAATAAAAAATCTAACGAGGAACCAGCAGAAGAGGTAAAGCAAGCAGCCAATCAGCAAATTATTATTGTGAATGCGGACTCCGCAGACAACACAAACGACGAAGGAAAAGGACGGAAAGGTAAAAAGAAAAAGAAGGGTAGAGACGAACGCGAACCAACAACTAATGACGAAGGATACATAACGGAAAAAGAACAAGCATATGAAAGTAAAGCAGAAGAAGTAAATTATGAGAATCAGCCACAGGAAGAGAAAACGAAAAGGAAAAAAAAGAAAGGCAAGAAAGGTGCCGACGATGAAGAAAATAAAACTGAAGAACAACGAGATAAAATTGACGATAAGGCTCCCCTTGAAAACGAGAAAGAGCAAGAGATGATCACAGGCGGTGATCAATTAAAAGATCAAACGCAAGAGGAAAGAAGTAAAAAGAAAAGAAAGAAAGAGACTAAAGACACCATAGTAGAAACAGACATACACGAAGAAGGAAAACGTAAAGGTAATAGCTAGTTTCTTAGAGTACATAAAAGAAATTAAAGCTAAAGGTAATCTGATTATGAATATGACGCAGCATTTTTAGGTACTAAAAAAGTTCTAAGTTTTTAAACCTCTAAAAATACATACATTTTTCACAATAATTTCGAAAGGTAGGGTTTCGAAACCCACGACCTTCGGCGTACCGTGCCAATGCCTTAACCGCTGGGCCACCGTGCATTCTAATGCCTGCATCGAAACAATTAGTCGTATGCTTCATGCTTTTAATAAATATTAAGTGAACGCTACAGCGCGATCTCTCGTAACTATTATGCAATAGCACGAGTCAAGTAAGTTCTTTATTCTTTATAGAATAAATTTAACTATAACGCTTCAATTAAAGTGTAGCGCAACAGTGTTGAAACGCGGTATCGAAGTTTGCTCGGCGATCTGCATATATACAACTTCCGAACTAATCTAGTCGGACTCCGGTCCCCTGGTCCCCTGGTCACAACACCCGACCAGGCGGGTGATTACCCTTTTCCCATCCGTCATCACTCGGCCAACTGGCCTCAAGGAAATGCTCCTAAAAAGTATCTTTTTATTTTTGACAATAAAAGTGTTTTTATGTTTTTAAACGTCTAAATGTACCTACATAGCTACATACGAATCGCACGGTAGGGATTCGCACCCACGACCTTCGATCACTTAAATTGTCAAAAAATAGATGAATTCTAAGTTTCTGCAGCAATGTAGGTATATGTTGACTTAAAAAATATGTATTTCTTTTTGTTGTTATAAATAACCGAATGTAAGGGGCATCATCTATGGGCTGTATTTGTAATCAGCTCTCATGAGTGACAGCGAGTTTGAGTTCGTATCAGAATGTCATTTCAGTACAAACTGGCCTGTCAAATCTGTTTTTTCTTATTATATCGAGTGGAATTCAAATATAGACTTAACATAAAGAATTTCAAAATTTAATACGTTTTCAGCCTTCGCCAAAGATTATAGCAAAGCTAAAGGAGATACCGAAAAGGAGAAAGCGAAAGGCGCAGATAAGAAAGACAAAAAGAAAAAGGAAGATATTTTCGATTTTAGCGATTTAGAGAAAGAACTCGAAAAGGAATTTGAGCAATATACAGCTGCCGAGGGAGAGGAACCGGAAGTAGAAGACGTTGGGGTCGATGTCACGCCAGAAAAAATCGCTAAAGAGTAAGTAAAAACACGTTCAACTGGCAGCGATAGAAAAATAAATAATGCGCCAGCTGCAACTCCTCCCACTGTAAAAACCAGTAACGACTAAGGGATTCGAGTGTTTCTGTGTATTGAAAATTAGGCGATGGGCTGACAACCTGTCACTACAAGTGTGGCAAAGTGAGGGACACAAAAGAAAATGTATATTCTACTCGTAAAAAATCCATCCATGCTGGCCTGAAAGCGAGAGAAAAATAAATAATGCATTTCTTCCCGGGCATACTGTAAAAACCAGCTAAGGGGTCCGAATTCATCGTGTCTATAACTGCACAAAATAGTAGACTCCATGATACAATCCTTGCGCTCCTTACCAGGAATTTCTTTCATACATACATAATAATCACGCCTTTATTCCTAACGGGGTAGACAGAGCGTAAACGACCTATACAAAGGTCGTTCCGCCAAACTGCCCGGGAGGAAATCCAGCAGGCACATTCTATGTTTTTCTACTTATTTGAACTCTTAATATAGAGTTATAATGGTCATACTTTTAATGAAATCTTGTTTTCATTTCCAAAAATAACTTCTTCGTGAGAGTTTCTCAGTCATGCCACAAGACAGATAAATAATAAGGGATTGCTTTATTGCAGATTCGCTTACCGCCGAGCGGAGGAGGTGAAAAAGGCTCGTCAGCAGCAAGGAAAGAAGACCCAGCGCCAAGATGATGTGATATTTTACTTCTATACTTGATTTCAACGGTCTGCCAATATTTTAACTGCCTTCGTGGTCTGAGCCATGGACTCTCGAGCAAGAGGGTCCGGGTTCGATTCCCGGCGAGGGACAATGACTTTGTGTTGTTGTTTCTAGTTTGGTTAGAAGATTGCAGGCTGATCACCTGATTGACCGAAAGTTAAGATGATCCTTGTTGTCGGTTGCTGGGTATGTAAATAGTCGGTCCTGCACCTAAATCCTCTCTGGACTTGTCTGTCAATCTGTCCCATCAGAATAAGGGATTGACGGAATAGAGAGTGCACCTGTGTGCAGCGCAAACACTTAGGCACTAAAAACTAGTCGCGCAGTTAGCCGATCTGTGGTAGATTGGCTGCCATCACAGAAAATCGGTGGGAGGACTCCTTTTATTATTATTAGTTGTTAGCCATCTCAGAAGCCATTGCTAAGCATGGGCGGCTTCAAAACTTTGACAGCTAGGTTGTCCGCCAACCTGGCAAAAGCTTAATCTAGGATTGGATCTGGTTTCCCTGCTTGGTTGTTGAGGTTAGATGGCAGTCGCTCAGTTTGGCAGAGTACTGGTCAAAATTAATATAAAAACGCCTAAACGATCGACACGACACGAAGGAGAAGTCGCTCCGTGTAAAAACCAGTACCCTCTTTCAATTCCGTAGATTATGAGATACGGAATTAGGCTAGGCGGATGATGATGATGATATATTTTGTTGTAGATGTGCAGCTGCTGGCCTCCACCTGTGTGCAAGCCTCCGCTCCGAACAAAGCCGTGGGCACCACCCGGTCCACCGGACCGCCCGCCCAAAGTGGTACGTTCTCCTTACGTTTTTCACAAACGTTTAGGAGTTCAAGGTTAGCTACCCGCCTGATCGGGTGTTGTAACTTGTATATCTGCAGATAGCGGAGAAAACATCGATATCACGTTCCAAAACTTGTGTTTCTTGATGTGGCGCCATCTGTCGGCTACAAACGCAAGTGATTCTTTATTTTGTAAATCATCAGGCTTTTGCATGTTTTAATCCAATAAGCTTTATATTTCAATCTTGGTAAAGTGTAAGTTGTGACTTTGTGAATTACAAAATAAAAATTACAAACATGAAAATAAACTTTGACAGATATAGGCCTGGAGTGCCTATTAGTGGGTCGGTTGTCAAACTCACATCGCCCTTCTATCGGGGAGCGCTAGCTTTTAGATCGATCGATTAGATAGATCTTCTGTGATTGCAACGGCCGACCGGCTCCAACCGGTAACGACTGGCTCCGAACGGCGCCGTCGGCATCCAATCGGCTGCCGCCTTTTCCGTTCAGAGCCGGACGGCCGCGCATCGTGGAATAAGAACGGAGATTACGGTGCATCAACTTTTGGGCGCTTGGAGCGCATACGGATTCCAGTGGACGCTGTCGCATCGCGTGCGGCTCCGTTCCGATGCGGGTGGGTTGGTGTGAATCGTGCCGGCGATTTAAAAAATTCAGGGTTCATCGGGTCGATCGGCTCGAACCCAAGCGAGGCCACGGTGGCAGTTATATTTTGATGTATGTTGCATAGATTATCGAGCTGCCGAAGCTAAAGACCCAGCCGTGGACGCCTCCATGGATGCTGGAGCGGCAAAGACGGCCCAGGCTGCCCAGGGTTCTCTTCCAGGACATACAGCCACCGATCCCCTACGAGGGATCTATGCTTAAGAAGGTGATTATCATCATCATCAAATCATCATCACCATCTAAGCTTTCCAAGTTAGTAGGTTGTTATGTGGAACAAAATAGGAAAAAATAATCCGGTTTTGTCCTGCTGCCGTCAGAGTTATAAAATAAATTAGGAACTAGTCCTCAAATAGACCTAACGTAAAAAGCCACTATGCTTCCTCAGTTTCACATCTGTATTTTCTTCCATCGGGAGACTGGGAGTGGTAGAAAAACGTAGAATGTGCCAACTGCATCACTTTCCGGGCATGCTGTAAAAACCAGCTAAGCGATTAGAGGGCTTTCAGTGTATTGCGATGGGCTGACGACTTGTCACTAAAGCAATGCAAACATCAGATTTAAATTGCCCTCAAAACTTGTCAGACATGGCAGAACGACCTTTGTTTCGATCGTAGACGGTCTGCCTTCCCATTCGGGGTAAAGGCAAAATACAGACATACGTATATATATGATCACGACTTTATCCTGAATGGGGCAGGCAGAGCATAAACGACCAAAGAAGGGGTCGTTCCGCCATATCCGACAAGTTTTGAGGGCAATACAGGTTGTCAGCTTATCGCCTAAATTGCAATCCGCTGAAAACCCTCTAATCCCTTAGCTGGTTCTTACAGCATGCCCAGGAGAAAATGCAGCTGGTACATTCGATGTTTTTCTGTCACTCCCAGTCCATCATGGAAGGAATTGAAGACGTGATTTACGTATGTATGTTTCGGGTGGGCTGGTATCTACCTCCTAGTGCCACCCCGGGTAACGGCGACACTGGCTTGCCTGTGAATATGTCCGGCTGAACGATCCCAACAAAGCGGTGGTAGGCTCCGCAAGGGGCCGCTTGGCTCGTGACCACCCTCTCACCGGAGTCCGACGAAAAACAACATGCTGTGTTCCGTCGGTGCGTGAGATTACCAGTGCCATAACAGGCATCTTCATTTCATCGTCGACTCTGTCACGGTCAGCCCTGACCTAGTGTCTAGAGTCAAGAGCAAACCCATTTTTAACACTTTTCTATTAGTTCGACCTGTATGGAACTAGCCATGTTCCAAGGATCGTGATGTCATGAAAATAGGCAGCTATATGTAGTTCTGATGACAATACAATAATATGGTAGTGTCGAACGGATCTGATGATGGAGCCGGAAGATATGAACTGAAACTTCACGATGGAATATGCTGTCATTGCTGTGTTTGGACTTGTTCGAAAAGTCTTGTGACCACGATTATGTTTCAAGGTCGGATGATGAAGCCATGGCCAAGATAGGCAATGGCATTCCATGATGGAATATCATATCATATCCGTGTTTGGACTTGTTAGAAAAGTCTTATAATGAACTTTGACCACAATTGGTTTTTACGTGCATTAAAAAAGCGTGTATTTTTAGAGCCTTTTAAACTATTAATTTATTAATAATGTTTTCATTTTACGTATTTCATGCTTATACCTTTCCACAGATTTGGCACGGCTTCAGTCAAGTAGAAGCCAATAAGATGATTCTGCAAGGGACCCTCGCCTGCAACAGCAAACGATACACCCCCCACCTTCGTGGTAAATTGATATCCCCAGTTTGGCTATTTTTGCATCATACGAACACTACCTTTCTTCCATGCTGGACTGGGAGCGAAAGAAAAATATTGAATGCCAGCTGCATTTTCTCGCGGGTATGCTGTAAAAACCAGCTAAGGGTCCTGTCACTACAGCAATATACTTACAAATCTATCTTAAATAACCCTCAAAACTTTGTCAGTCGTGGTGGAACGACCTTAGTTTATGTCATTTACGCTCTGCCTACCCTATTAGAGATAAAGGCGTGATTATATGTATGTATTTACGAACGCTACCTGCCTCCGTAGTGGGCACACCTCGGACAATTGCGATCAAATGTATCTAAGCTCTTGTAGGTGAATTTGCACCATGCATGTTGCGGCACTTTCAGCGGGAGGCAGGGAGTGACCATACTGTACGCTAGTAATATTTATTATACTATGAAGTGGTCAGTGACATGCTCTTACGATCCGGATGTCCTGGGTTTGAATCCCGAGAGGGGAACACAAAGTTGTTTTTTGTTAATTTATCACTTTGTGAGATTTTCCCCATATTGGTTAGACATTGCAGGCTGAATCATCTGATTCTCCGAAAAGAAAAATTATTCCGTTCTTCGGAGGGCATGTAAAGCCGTCGGTCCCGGTCGCTGTCTTTGATAGTGGTCGTCACACAAACCATGTCAGAGGCATATTTACTGTGTTATAACGCGGTTTAAAAACTGACACCAGGGTTCATCGGGTCGATTGACTCAAAACCCACTCCGCAAAAAGAAGACCAATTTGCGTTTGTATGAAGAAAACTTACTTCCCTCCCTTTCTAATATACATACATATAATCACGCCTTTATCTCTAATAGGATAGCCAGAGCGTAAACGACCTAGACAAAGGTCGTTCCGCCACGTCTGACAAAGTTTTGAGGGGACAAAACATTGTGTGCGCCTGGTTTTTAAACTGTAAGCCATATGTTTCGTATTTGATAAATGAATTGAATTGAATTGGTTATTTAAGATAGATTTGTAGGTACATTACTGTAGTGACAGGTTGTCAACCCATCGCCTAAATTGCAATATACTGAAACTCTCGAATCCCTTACCTGGTTTTTACAGCATTCCCGGGAGGAAATGCAGCTAGCACATTCTATGTTTTTCTTTCGTTCCCAGTCCAGCATGGAAATATTCTAATATACAGCTATTGGTTTGTAGGACGCTATCACTTACACCCGTATTATGCTTGTCAGGGATGCAGACGGCGTGCATTGCGCTGGTGTGCCGCGCGCTGCTCGACGAGAAGACTCCTGCGCAGCTGACGCGACGCGACGTGGATGACGTCATCGACGCCGCCGACGCCTACTACAGGCAGTGTACCAAGTCCATCAAATGTTACAAAGGTAAAACTAGGAAAACGATGAGTTTCGTGGCGCCACAATAAGTAACTTTGTTGTGTCTCAAACACCAACTGTAAAAATTTACGTTGTTCAAAATCGCAAGTAAATTTTCATTTTGTATTACACAAGGTCACAATTTTCACTTTAACTATAAGCTATGAATGTTTAAAATAAAGACAGTAAATTGTGACCTTGTTGATATTATAATATATTAAAATATTTATGAATTTGTTTGTATTCGAGACGAAATAAATTTATTTCTTGTGGAAATGACCAACATATGAGCAACCGTCGAAGATTTCGTGTTATTTTCGATCTAGACATGATTGCATTCGAGAAACTTGATTTATTCACTGGGCCAACAACAAATACACCAACAGAGATTACAAATTATAAAGGTGTCCCGTGGCAGATTTCATATTTTAAATTTATATAACAAAAGGATACAAGTTTATTTATATTTTTTAATGCGTGTTCTCTATTGTACATAACTACACGTGGTTTAAAGGAGTGCAGCAGTATTTTGAACATATATTCTGTCACGCTTGTATCCCTAATGAAGTTAGCAGAGCGTCAATGACCAAAACAAAGAACCTGTCGCCGCGCCTGACAAGTTTCGAGGGTTGTTTAAGATATATCATATTGTTGTAGTGACATGATGTCAACCCATCATCTAAATTACAATGAAGGGATACTTTAGAACCCCTTAGCTGTTTTTAAGAGCATGCGCGGTAGCATACAGCTAAAACGGCATACAGCTAAAACATTCTATGTTTTCTATCTCTCCCGGTCCAGCATGAAAGAATCTCCGAAAAGCAGGGGATCCGTTTTCTTCCAATCAAGTGATTCAGCCTGCACTGTCCTAAAAAAAATGGAGTTAAAATTTGTGGTCGCCCCTGGGAATCTAACCCAGGACGTGCGGATCGGGAGCCAATGGCTGAGGCCACTAGACCACGGAGGCAGCGGTCTAATGGTCTGAGACATGGGGCCACGGTCCGGAAATTGTTACTAATGAGTGGTTAAAAGTCTGACCCCATGGTTTTCGACCGGGTCACAGTACTGTTACAGCACTACATAAAGTCACAGATGACATCCGCTTCGCAATGGAAAACAAGTCTGTCACTATTCTTGTGTTGCTGGACTTCAGCAGTGCTTTCAATTCTGTAGACTTTGATGTCCTTCTCGCTATTCTTCGCTCTTTTAACTTATCATTCTCAGCAATCATGTGGTTAGATTTCTATCTTCGCAGTCGGTCGCAGCGGATACGCTCTGATGGGATTTTCTCGGATTGGTGTGATCTCGTTGCGGGCGTACCGTAGGGTGGTGTTCTTTCTCCTCTTCTTTTCTCTATATTTATTAACACTGTAAATTCTGTTATTACTTCTAATTTCCATCTCTACGCAGATGATTTGCAAATCTATCAGCACAGCAATGTTGATGATATCTCTAGCGCTATTGAGACAGTGAATAGAGATCTCAATAATATCACGAACTGTGCCAAATCTTTTGGTTTGTTAGTTAATCTAAACAAATCGAAAGCGCTAATTATTGGTAGTCCATATATGCCCAAGCAGCTAGGCAATGTAGATCTTCCATCTATTAACTACGACAGTACTCCAATCAGTATTTCTAAGACCGCAAAAAATCTTGAGGTAGTGATAGATTCTTCTCTGTCTTGGGTTCCTCAGGTCAATGAGGTCAGCAAAAAGATTCACTTCTCCTTTCATTCCCTCAAACGCCTCCAATATTTTCTACCTCTGAGCACTAAAATTACTTTGGCTCAGTCACTTCTCTTACCAATTCTTGATTACGCCGACACTTGCTACTTGGACGCCACTGAGGAGCTACTAAATAAACTGGAGCGCCTTCAAAATTTGTGCATTTGATAAATTTTTGGACTGCGAAAATACGATCACGTATCTCATTTTCGATCACAGCTCAAGTGGCTCCCAATCCGTTTTCGCAGGAATACTCACATTCTCTCCGCTCTCTATAATATATTCTTTGTAATCCTTCTTCACCATCGTATCTTCGTGAGCGCCTTACATTTTCACGTTCGCAGGATAAACCATGTCGCATCAGCGTCAGAACGCTTCTATCGATACCTTCTCACAAAACAGACTTCTACTTTTTTTTATTTACGGTCCATGCAGCTAGATTGTGGAACACTCTTCCGCATACTGTCCGCGATTGATAGTAAGAAGAGAATTAAATAACATTATCTATCACTAAGTAATCCATAGTATATATTTATATATTGTATGTATTTATATGTATGGTATAGATTTATTTATTATAAATAACTATTACATTTAGGATAAGTATATATTTGTATTCTTGTCATTGTGGTAGGTTAGTATATGTTTAGTGAAAATAAAATAACTATAATAACTGTTGATAAAATATTTGAATTGTGCACGTCTTATAAGATAAGATAAGAATATACTTTATTGCACAGAAAAGACACAAGAGAAAATAAAATTAAATGAAACAAATAGTAGTACAAATAGGCGGCCTTATTGCTAAGCAGCAATTTCTTCCAGGCAACCTTAGGGTACAGGAAAATAAAAAGTTGAACTAGTGCATTACGTCTTATCTGCATTACGTTTTATGCTATCACACTTTTATTACGTCTGCTGTAAGAAATTTCTTTGTTGAAATAAGCAGTGCCTGTTGGGTCGCTAAGCCAGCATGATTTTTTGAATACTCTGTGTAAATAAAAATTTTCAGGGAAATCTAACTTGGAGTTGAAGCAACTGCTGCTTAGATTCTTCTTCCGCGAGACGATATACGTGTTCGACCTGGAGGAAGTAGGCACCGGAGTACTGGCCGTCACCGCGGACGAAGCACTCCGCATGACTAAAGAGCAAAGGCCTAACGATCTGCTGTCGTGAGTAAACAACTGCCTCCAGGGTCTAGTGGTCTGAGCCATGGTCTCCCGATCCGGAGGTCCTGGGTTCGATTACCAGGAGGGAACTCCGTTAAGTTTAAGAAGAACGACTTACCGACCTGCTGATGTGAGTAACTGGTGAGTAACTGCCTCCGAGGTCCAGTGGTCTGAGCCATGGGCTCAAGATCCGGACGTCCTGGGTTCTATTCCCAGAAGAAAACACCGTGAACCTAAAGAAGAACGCCTTACCGACCTGCTGATGTAACTGCCTCCGAGGTCTAGTGGTCAGAGACATGGTCCCGATCCGGAGGTCCTTGCTTCAATTCCCAGGGGGGAACTCCGTAAACCTAAAGAGGAACGCACACACCCACCAAATAATCTCCCTAGCCTTATCCCGCATCTCACGGGGTCAGCTACCTAAACTAGGGGATTAAAGGAGGGTACTCAGAGCGACTGCCATGTGACCTCCACAACCCAGAAAGGAAACTAAACCCAACTGATCTAAGATTAGTCTATTTTGCCAGGTTTAAGCCACCCATGCTTAGCAATGGTCTCTGACATGGCTGAAAGACCTATCTACTATAGGATAAATATTAACCGGGACTAACGGCTTAACTTGCCTTCCGAGGCACGGAATCTTTTTTCGTTCAGTCACTCAGGTGATTCATCATCATTTCTTCATCATCCTAAGCAAACTAAGGAAAATCTCACAAAGCGATGAATAGATAAGTATGAACTTTGTGTGCCTTCCCCCCTGGAAATCGAACCTTGGACCTCCGGATCGTGAACCCAAGGGTGAGACCACGGAGGTGGTTCGTATACGTATACTGTATAAAATGTGTAGGATATCATATAATCACGACTTTATCCCTAATGGGTTAGGCAGAGCGTGAACGACCGAAATAAAGGTCGTCCCGCTACGACTGACAAAATTTTGGGGGTTATTTAAGATAATTTGTAGGTATAAATATTGCAGTTATCAGCCCATCGCCTAAATTGCAATATACTGAAACCTTCAGATCCCTTAGCTGTTTTTTACAGCATGCCCGGGAGGAAATACAGCTGGCACATATATGTTTTCTTTTCGCTCCCAGTCCAGCATGGAAGTCACTCATCATCTATATACATTTTCCTTACTTCCATGCTGGACTGGGAGAGATAGAAAAACATAGAATGTTCCAGCTGCCCTTCCTCCCGGACATGCTGTAGAAGTCAGCAAAAAGGAAAAAAAAAAGGGTTACAGTGTATTGTAATTTAGGCGATGGGCTGACAACCTGTCACTATAGCGATACACTTTTCAATCTAAAATTGCCCTCAATTTTTAATTTTAATAAAGGCGTGATTTTATGTATGTACTTTTTCCTTTAGATTGATGGAGAATCAAGTTGGGCGCAATTACATGTTCATATTAACTGTGGACAAGTACAAGCACTTCCTCATCTGGGGCCACCCTCCACTCCGAGAGCCTGATCAAGCCAAGACCGAACTCCAATCCATGACTTCCAATACCAACAGTCTGGCCAAGTCTGACATCCTGTCAAAAGGCTCCAAAACAGATAGTCAGGTGAAAAACGAGCTGATTGGTAGTCAACTCAAGACTGATTCATTCAAGGCCGGGACTGAAAACGAGGTTAAGACTGACCAGACTAAGCCTGAAACTGAGGTCAAAACGGACACGGTCACCGTCAATCAGGTAGGGATGTGAAAATAAAATCGATTATTGTAAAAAATTATCATCAAAAAAAACGATTACCCAAGAGAACTGGTACGGATGCGTAAGTGCACTTTCTGGCACTAAATCTTGACTAATATGGTCACCTCTCTTTGTCTATCGGATAAACTCTATCCTGAGCGAACACTAAAGACATTTCGCGAATAGTGCGTTTCTCTTAAAATCGTTTTTTTGATAACTCGATACTTTTTCTTAATTTAAATTATTCTATTCTTATTTAAAAGTTACAATTCTACTATCAGGTCAAGACTGACAACCAAGCGTTCGGCCAGCCCCATCGCCACGTGAATATCGACTACCACAATACAAGTCAGACGCCGAAACCCTCGGTGAAACCCATAAGGCAGTACAAGTCTGACGCCAAGAATTATCCTGTCAGCGAGGTGAAAACCGTCTGCTATATCTTCGACCCTCACATGCTCGACGAGTTTGGAAACAGGAGTCTTGTGTAAGTATCCTATGTTATAATTATAATACATACATGCATATAATCACGCCTTTATCTCTAATGGTGTAGGTAGAGCGTAAACGACCTTGAGTTTTGAGGGTTATTTAAAATTGATTTCTGTCGCCAAATATATATAGAAACCCTCGGATCCCTTAGCTGGTTTTTACAGCATGGCCGAGAGGAAATACAGGTGGCACATTCTATGTTTTTCTCGCGTTCCCAGGCCAGCATGGAAGTATATAATTATAATGTACATCCTTTTAGCGAACAGAAATTGAGATTCCCTCTAGACAAGTATCAAAACTCTAAGATGACATAAGATGACGCAACAACATGCCGGCCGGCGATAGTGGCTAAAGAGTCTGACGTCACTTTCGCCATTTTTACTGTAGAAATAATACAAAGTGGCGCCAGCTTGCGGTGTTTCCTTGAACTAATTGCGTTTCATATTAACAATTTATCGTAATAGATGGCGCCATTTAATCTTACTCTTAAGGTTAGCTGGACTAGAACTACACTGCAGCGGAGCGGCGCGGCGTGACAGGGCGCGGCGAAAATGTATGGGCATGCTGTAAAACCTAGCTAAGGGATCCGATGATTTCAGTATATTGTAATTTAGTTGTTGGGCTGACAACCTGTCACTACAGCAATATACCAACAAATCTATCTTTAATTACAAGATGCTACCGGACTACAGTGGCTCGGCAAAATCTGTCAAAATGTATGAACTGACATGAAATACAGTTGCCGCGTCGTGTCACATCGCTGCAGAGAGTTCTAGTTGTGCCTCAGTAAATTTTTGTGCTTAACAGTATGTATTATTCCATGCTGGACTGCAATATTATTAAGGCGATGGGCTGACAACCTGTCATTACAGCAATATACCTACAAATCAACCTTAAATAACCCTCAACACTTAGTCAGACGTAGCGGAACGACCTTTGCTTAGGTCGTTAACGCTCTGCCTACCCCATTAAGGGTAAAGGCGTGATTATATGTATGTAACAGTATGCAATGGTTGTCTCAGGCATGGAGCGGGCGCGTTCTTGCGCTACCCGGGTGTGAACTCCTTCGTGGTGGACTTCTTGGTGAACCACAGCAAGTTACACAAGATGGCCGCCCCGCAGTCAACCATCACCCTCACCGCCGTCGAGGTATAAGTTTTTTTAACATATTAACAAATTGGTCACGCTCTTAACCCCCAATAGGATTTACTCAGCGAAACAACCACAAAAAACACCCAGACCCAAAAACAGACATTTAAATTCATCATTAAAACAACTACTCGGCCAGGAATCGAACCCGAGACACTATACAGATACACCGCGGATCCTCAATATATTACTTTATAATCATCATCATCACATCCTGTTTTGTCTTAATAAATAAAATAATAACCTGTTACAGAGAAAGAACAAGAGAAGGACTTATTCACTTCCTATAACCTTCTCAATGGTACCACTGACAGTTTTTTTTTTAATTCCCGGCAGGGCTTTAAGTCACAAAGATATTCGAAGTTGGACTGCACGTTGCATTTATATGCAGCGTGCAGCGGCAGTCGACAGTCGCTAATCCAAGTTAGACAGCACGCTGGAAAACCGAAGTGTTTCGATTCGAATTCGAGACACGATGTGTTGCCAGGTGATGTTTGATGTTTACAACATGTTACAAGATGTTTTACGACACGCAAATGTATTAAACGCAAAATGTACACTACGCAGAATGTACAAAACGCAAAATGTTATGTTACATGTTACATTACAACTCCCAAAATAGTAGCGCCCTAATTAAGTGCAGCTCTTTATTACTTTGACAACTCTATTACTCTCTAAATTTGACATAAGTGTGAATCCGATTATCCGATCCTGGGAAAATATTTCAATCTCAGTTTTAGAATAAAGATAAACAAAGTTTCGTGTCTTTCAATCGAAGATGTCTTTTCTAAAATAAGTTTTAGTTATTAGATATGACAACATAATGAAATACTAGTTTTAGTAATTTAACTAATTTGCCAAAGACATGAAACTTTGTTTACCTTTATTCTAAATCTGATTTGAATATAGTTCAGTGGTTGGTCCATAAATAAGAACACACAGAATTTATGAAAACAGAAAAACGTGCCTAAGGGTGGTTTTGCACTGCTCCGTATTCGGTTCGTATCCGAATCGTGTCCGTGAAATTTCCATATAAAAGGGATATGGATGGGTATACATACATTTAGTAGGAAGACCAATGCGATCAGGAAATATTCGGATACGGATTCGGTCCGGTGTAAAAGCGGCCCTAATAATGCCGCCATTTTGTGAATCGGTATTTTGTTGATAAATGTTGGTACTCTAATAAAAAGACGAGGAAAAGACAGTAATGGAATTTCATACAACCATTATTGTTGAATAAATGAGAAATTACAAATAAAAAACTCAACGACATACAGTAGCCGCAGTAGCACAGTTGGTTTAGAGCGTTCGGACGGTTTTCCAAAGACGTGGGTTCAAATCCTGTCAGCGGTTGAATTTGGATTTGCTATTTCTCATATTTTTTTAAATAAAATTGCAAAAAACTATTAGAAAACCATTCTTGTTGTCTTTTTATGTTTAGCCGACTACAATACGGAGGAGGTTTTCAATTAAACTATATGTTTTTAAGGGCATAATTATATGTATGTATATGATTATATCCATGCATATTAAAAAAAACTAACGCCCAGCATGTATGTGTGTGTGTGACTAGGTTTGCACTATGCCGCTTACCGCTACACATATTTCTTTCACCCAAAGGTTGCCTGGAAGAAATTGCTACCTTAGTAATAAGGCCGCCTACATTGTACTTGTCTTTTGTTGTTATCTGTTGTGTTATATGATTTGTATTCTTACGTGCAATAAAGTATTTTTATCTCATCTTATCTTATGTGTTTTGTAGATAACAAAGAAGGAACGCATGTGGCGTACACCAGGGTACAAGATCGACATGATGCTACTCAAACCGCACTGCAGGAGCGAGTGGGAGGCCATGAACATCAACGCCATGATCGATGAGAAACTATACAAGGTAATAAACACGATAGAAGTTTCAATTGAGTGGGATTTGAACCTACAGCATAAGAGTAAATCATCATCCCGTATCATTCGGGGTCGGCTACCTAATGTAAGTAAATGTTATCTAGGTGATTGAACGAGTACTGGTTTTTACACAGAGCGACTGCCATCTGACCTCCGCAACCCAGAAGGGAAACCAGACCCAATCCTAGATTAGGTCAGAGTTTTCAAGCCGCCAATGCTTAGCACTGGCCTCTGATATGGCTTAACGACTAATATCTAAGGTGTTAAACGATATTAACCGGGACCAACGGCTTAACGTGCCTTCCGAAGCAAGGAAAAAGCGCCGAATAAACGTACATATGAAATTCGAAAACCGAAAAACACATTGGTACGTGGTGGGGTTCGAACCACGACCTCCCGCTCAGGAGGCAGCGGCCCTATCCACTACACCATCGGGCTACCTATAAGTACTTTATTCTTATGCCTACTCCTCATACTTTACACGCTATCAGCTGATGCATTTTGTATGGTAGGTCAAACGTTTTTTTTTCTTATTTTGACCTTTGTTCCATTGGGAAAGTTGTTCAGTTTCATGGGCTGGTTCATATCCTTTCCGGTGCATATACCCTTTCTGTTACGCGTTGTATAGATCAGTCATATCGTTCTAATAAAAATGTTGACATATTAATAATTGCGGTAAACTTGCTCTTTCGGTATGTTGTTTGGTTACCTACGTATTGATCCAGATTTGCAGATCCATTTTTGGTTTTGTGTTAAAAAGTCGACATTGGAAGTCGCTGACGACCAACGTTACTACCACTTTTTTATAGTGTTTAAAATTCATGACAGTTTGAGCCCTAATTCGATGGTATAGGTTTAATAGGTCACACTATACAGTGAGCTATTAGAGCTCAATCAAATTTAGGGCTCAATCTGTCAGGAATTTTGAACACTGTAAAAAAGTGGTAGTAGCCTTGGTCGTCAGAGCCTACCAAAGTCGATTTTCCCATAGTGGTAAATTGTGAACACAAAACTAAAAAAGCGGCACTCGAAAATTTCAGACTATTACAAATCTGGGTAAATGCTATCAAGGTGGACCCAAACAACTAGTTTACCGCAACTGCCTCCGTGGTCTAGGCTAGTGCCATGGACTCCTGATCCGGAGGTCCTGGGTTCGATTCTCAGGGAGGAAATACATTTTTGACATTTGTGAATTTTTCCCCATTTTGGTTAGGACATTGCTGGCTGAATTACCTGAATGTCCGAAAAAGAAAAAGATTTCGTGTTTCGGAGGGCACGTTAAGTCCCGGTCGCTGTCTTAGATAGCGGTCGTTACTCAAACCATGTCAGAGGCCTGATAGTTGTGCTACTAGGCGGTTTAAAATCTCTGACACCAGATTTCATCGTCTCGATACCCACTCGACAGAAGAAGAAGACCGCAATTATTTCTATTTCGAATGTGATATATGACTGGCCTATTAACCGTGTTTATGAAATGGTTTGTAGCGCAAGTGGCCGCTGGTTTCGATCAGTGCAGAGAGCATCGCCATGTCGAGGAGGTCGTCGCGGAAGAGAATCAGGGACTTGCTCGGCGTGCCCAAGCTGAAACCTTTGTCGGTAAGTATTCAACGTGTGTGTGTGTGTGTTAGTGTGTGTGTGTTAGTGTGTGTGTGTGTGTGTGTGTGTGTGTGTGTGTGTGTGTGTGTTGTTTATTTATTATGATGTATTTGTTGATTTTAAAGGTTCCGTACCCAAAGGGTGAATAATTGAGACTTGACTGTCTATTTGTATTATATTCTCCTCTTGCGCTATAACAACATATAGCAACATAAGCGGGGCTCGCATACAACAAACGTAATTTTCTCTTTGTCACATGCGAGTGTCACTGAAAACATGATTTCGTCAAAAAAACAATATGGCGCTAAATAGATGTCATTATTTCAAAATGTAAAAATATAACTCGACGAACTTTGCCGAGTGGGGTATCATTGAATAGATATTTGAAAAATAGCTAATTAAAAACAATTACTTCCATACTGGCCTGGGAGCGAGAGAAAAACGTAGTATGCGCCAGCTGCAGGTCCTCCCGGGCATGCTGTAAAAACAGCTAAGGGATCCAAGGGTTTCAGTATATTGCAAAATTAGGCTATGAGCTGACAATCTATCACTACAGCAATATACCTACAAATCTATCTTAAATAACCTTCTAAACTTTGTCAGACGTGTCATGATGATGTATGATACAGCTATGTCATAGTGCGGGTGCTAACCAAACCTAACCTTCAAAGGTAGTTGAGTTTTTGACCTTTTTAAATTACTTATTTGTCTATTACTTGTGAATTAGCCTATACCGCCGCTGCCAGTGCTGCCCCCCAAGCCCCCGCCCCCGCCCCCCATCGATCTGCTGGAGAAGTACAAGGGCCAGGAGAACTTCTTTCTCCACTGTCCGAGGATTGATGGGCATCTTTATGGCAGGTGAGTCTATATCTCTCTAGACAGTCACAGCCATGTGCTCTGGAGATCCTGGGTTTGATCCCCATGGGGGAAACACAAAGTTAATATTTGCCGATTTTTCACCATTTTGATTAGGACAATGCAGCCTGCATTGTCTGAAAAGTAATATGATCCATGCTGTCGGATGGGCATGTAAATAGTCGGTCCTGCGCTGATATCTGTCTGGTTGTGTCAGTCAATCTGTCCCATCAGATTATACTGAAGGAATAGAGAGTGAACTTGTGTGCAGCGCAAATACTTGGGCACTAAAACTAGTCCTGTGCAGTTGGCTGATCTCTGGGATATTGGACGCCATCACCGAAAATCGGTGGGAGAACATACATACATACATACATACATATAATCACGCCTTTAGAACTGTTATTATTATTATTATGAATGTTTGCAGGGACGATCGCATCCCGATTAAGGATTCAGAGCCGAAGATCTTCAGCCAGTACATCATGGCGGAGCAGACATACCCCAGCCAGTTCAGACAGCTGGACGAAGGGAAGAGCATACTACGAGCCACCAGGCATTTCGCCAGCAAACGGTGATACATTTTTTCTCCTACAAGTATTTTTGCACTTAACTTTAACTTTACGACGAGTTTTTTCCTGGGATTTTCGTGAAGATTCAAATTATCCTACGACACATAGGCTCGTATTTATGAAGCGATATCAAACTTGAGAGCGATATTAAGTATGGATTTGACAACCCAGGTTGTACTGAAATGACATTTCTGATACGAACTCAAACTCGCTGTCACTCATGAGTGCTGATTACAAATAAGGCGCTTACAACCCCCAACACATCAAAGTTAGAGTGAAACGGTATCTTCTGGGTGAGCTGGCTCAATCGTCGATTCCACCTCCTAGTCTAGAAGTTGCAAAGAAACAAATTTGTAAGCGTATGAATAAAATGGATGGATGTTTTTGTAAGCTGATGTTGTGTAGATAACAGATCCGTTTGATGATAAATTTGACAGCTTGAAAGTATTGTCACAGTTAGAGCCTGTGGGTATACAAATACCATCATCTCCCTAGCCTTATCCCGTATCTCACGGGGTCGGTTACCTAATCTAGGGTAATGAACGAGGGTACTGGTTTTTACACAGAGCGACTGCCATCTGACTTCCGCAACCCAGAAGGGAAACCAGATCCAATCCTAGATTAGGTCCGAATTTTCAAGCCGCCAATGCTTAGCACTGGCCTCTGTCATAACTTAACGACTAATATCTACGGTATTAAACTATATTAATCAGGATCGACGGCTTAACGTGCCTTCCGAGGCACGGAAAAAGCGCCGAATAAACGTACATATGAAATTCGAAAACCGAAAAAGACATTGGTACGTGGTGGGATTCGACCACGACATCCCGCTCAGGAGGCAGCGGCCCTATCCACTACACCATCGGGCAGTATTTGTAGTATTTGTAGTTTTTAATTTCAGTAGTTATGATTTTACAGCCATTAAAACTCCGTCTAAATATCATGGCCCGTGGGTTCTATACCAGGCCACTCAGAAAGTATTGCGATAAATAGTTTTTATATATGGCAGACTGGCCGGTTAGAATCTTTTTTGAAAATATGATTACTTGTAAGTAAATATATGTGTGTTCCATTTTCAAAATTTCCCTCCACATTTTTTGCGAGCCAATTCAAAGTATCGTATCTTACTGAAAAATGGATCTGCGCCGGGAACATTTTAGAGCTATGATTTTTTACGATTTCAAGTGTCGCCTGAAACCGGATGAATCGTTCGATAGACTTCAAATGGCATTTATGGATGAAAGCCCCTTCAATGGTAACCGTGTATCGTTGGTATAACGAATTTAGGCACGGTCGACCAAACTTGGGGGATGAAGAAAGAAGCGGTCGCCCTTTGACGGCTATTACGGAAGAAAACGTGCTAGCAGTGAAAAATTTAATCCAAGATAATAGGCGAATTACATATCAAGAGATTAAGCACATATTAAAGATTGGATCGGGAAGCGTTCACGAGATTCTACAAGGGCATCTTCGCGTGAGGAGGATAGTATCGCGCTGGGTGCCGCACTACCTCACCGGACGCTCAGAAGCAGGCCCGGGTGGAATGGTGCCGTGATATGCTGAACAAATTTGAAGCAGGCTCGTCTCGGCGTGTTTACGACATCGTAACAGGTGATGAGTCCTGGATTTATCAATACGATCCAGAAACCAAGCGCCAGTCGACAGTTTGGGTGTTTCAAAATGAACCAACGCCTACCAAAGTGAAGCGATCTCGAAGCGGGGGGAAGATTTTGATCGCCTGCTTTTTTAATTAGACTGGCCACTTGGCCTCAATTCCCTTACGAGATCAAAGAAGCATTAACGCCGAATGGTATACTACCAAATGTTTACCAGAAGTTTTTTCTGTTGTGAGCAACAAGCGACCAAACACAGGGCTCCGCGGACTACTGCTCCACCACGACAATGCGCCTGCACACACCGCGCTCAAAACGAGGGACTTCCTGGACAGCACACCAGTCAAACTCCTGGGTCACCCTCCTTACAGCCCTGATCTAGCACCGTGTGACTTCTTTTTATTTCCAAAAAAAAAATCAGCTCAAGGGGATACAATTTTCGTCGCCGGAAGATGCGCTGGCTGCGTTCGAGCAGGCTGTAAACGAGGTGTCTACGGCGGACTGGAAAAAGTGTTTTGAAAACTGGTTCAGACGCATGAATCTTTGTATAGAGGCTGGTGGAGAGTACTTTGAAAAGATTTAATAAAAATATATGTACCTGTGGAACAATTTTTTTTAGTGTCGCAAAACTTCGTATTTAGTTCTTTAATATTTATTGTAAAAATATGAATTAGCATTATGCTTTTAACCTAACAATATTTTACTTCCATGCTGGACTGGGAGCGTGAGAAAAACGTCGAATGTGCCAGCTGCCAACCTGAGCCTGTAAAAACCAGCTAAGGGTTTCGGTATATTGCAATTTAGGCGATAGGCTGACAACTTGTCACTACAGCAATATACCTACAAATCTATCTTGAATAACCCTCTAAACTTTGTCGGACGTAGCGGAACGACCTTTGATTAGGCGGTTTACGCTCTGCCTACCCCATTAGGGATAGAGGCGTGATTATATGTATGTATGTATATTTTAGCCTTACATGAAAAATCACAACTGAAAGTAGAAAAAAAATCAAGTGAAAATGATGCTTTAATTCAGCTACGAGGCGTTTAAGTCGTACACCGGCGTGGCGTGCTGCGTCGCCGCGCTCGCTATGCTCAAGAAACGGCGCGCGAAGACCTGGAACGAGGACTCGCTGGATGAGACCTTCGACGTGGGCTGGAACCTGTTTAGGGTATGCGTCATCGTTATCATCATCATCATTCATCATTAGAGAGCGGATCTCAAGTAGCTGTTATTAGAAAAGTATGAATACGACCAATCCAATTTGTTACACAAGTAACATCGTCATTCCCTTGCCCTTATCCCATTATTTGTTGTCGGCGCAGTATGTTTTCTTCTTCCATTCATCCCTGTCAGCCGTCAGTTCGACACTAACACCTGTTTTCAAGATATCATCTTTCACACAGTCCATCCATCTTTTCTTTGGTCGTCCTCCCCCAACATGTTACACAAGTAACAAAAGATAGAGAATATGAAAAATATATAGGTGTTAATTTAATTGTGTCTCATAGCCTCAGGGGATGTTTCCGTTACAATAATTAGCACATAGAAAATTTTGATAATAAATAACAAAGTAATTTAAAAAATGTGTTCTTCATACAAATTGTCTGATGAAAAATAGTAGTTGTTCTTCACTTCATGTCGATGTCGTCATCATCATCATTTTTGTCGTTTTCTTCGTTATCGTCCTTCTCAACATCGTCGTTACAAACATCATCATCATCTCCGTTTTCAGAATGATTATAATCATCATCATCACCGTAGTTTTAAGAATGATTATCGTCATCATCATTATCATCACCGTAGTTTTCAGAATGATTATCGTCATCATCATCACCGTAGTTTTCAGAATGATTATCGTCATCATGATTACCGTAGTTTTCAGAATGATTATCGTCATCATCATCACCGTAGTTTTCAGAATGATTATCGTCATCATCAGCGCCGTAGTTTTCAGAATGATTATCGTCATCATCATTATCATCACCGTAGTTTTCAGAATGATTATCGTCATCATCATCACCGTAGTTTTCAGAATGATTATCGTCATCATGATTACCGTAGTTTTCAGAATGATTATCGTCATCATCATCACCGTAGTTTTCAGAATGATTATCGTCATCATCAGCGCCGTAGTTTTCAGAATGATTTTCGTCATCATGATTACCGTAGTTTTCAGAATGATTATCGTCATCATCATCACCGTAGTTTTCAGCATCATTATCGTCATCATCATCACCATAGTTTTCAGAATGATTATCGTCATCATCAGCGCCGTAGTTTTCAGAATGATTATCGTCATCATCAGCGCCGTAGTTTTCAGAATGATAATCGTCATCATCATCACCGTAGTTTTCAGAATGATTATCGTCATCATCATAACCGTAGTTTTCAGCATCATTATCGTCATCATCATCACCGTAATTTTCAGTATCATTATCATCATCATCATCACCGTAGTTTTCAGCATCATTATCGTCATCATCATCACCGTAGTTTTCAGCATCATTATCGTCATCATCATCACCGTAGTTTTCAGCATCATTATCGTCATCATCATCACCGTAGTTTTCAGCATCATTATCGTCATCATCATCACCGTAGTTTTCAGCATCATTATCGTCATCATCATCACCGTAGTTTTCAGCATCATTATCGTCATCATCATCATCATCACCGTAGTTTTCAGCATCATTATCGTCATCATCATCACCGTAGTTTTCAGCATCATTATCACCATCGTCGTCGCCGTCGCCTTTAGTTACACTCTTCGATAAAAGCGTGACGTATGTAAATCATTCTAAGTTGTTTTGCCCCAGGATTCATTGGGTGTGCGTCACGGACCAGTAAGGAGGCTTGTACTTGGAGAATTAACCAACACTTTCCAGATGAGGGACAAGCGATACAAATTTAAGGTACCTACATAGATAGATAACTTTTTTATTTGCTCTCTTTAACACAGATACACACTACAATAAATTAAAAATAACATACATGAAAACTTAAAACTGAAACATTTGAAGTTGGGAATTTATGTCAGGGTGATGGAAAAACACAGAATGTGACAGCTTCATCTTCTTCCGGGCATGCTGTAAAAGCCAGCTAAGAGATTCGACTGTTTCAGTTTAAGGTGACGATACTAGCCAACCAACCTTATAAATTAGCGATTCATAGGAATCCGACGGTTTCAGTATATTGCAATAAAGGCGATGGGTTGACAACCTATCACTACAGACCTACAAATCTATCTTAAATAAACCTCAAAACTTTGTCAGACGTTGCGTTACGATCTTTGTTTAGGTCGTTTACGCTCTGCCTACCCCATAAAGGATAAAGTGAAGATGTGACTATACAGGCACTTGGCCCAATGTTTGTAAAAAATACAAAAAAATATGTGAATGAGTATTTTTTATTGTAATTTTCAGAAACGCAACATAGTTGTCTGGGGGAGATTGCAGTCAACTAACCCGAAGATATATGATCTTTGCCGCGCCCTGGAACTGTTCTTCAGGGAATCTGACTCCGGAATTTTACAGGTAATAATACGGGTAATCCTCTCAATCGAACCGATTTTCGGTGACGCCAACTGCGTGTGACTAGTTTTTAGTATCCAAGTGTTTGCGCAACACACAGGTACTTTTTGGACAATCAGGTGATCTAGGTGAGCCTGCAACGTCCTAACCAAACTAGATACAACAACACAAGGGCATCGACTTCACACAGTAAACACACAATAATAAATAGAAAAATATCAATTTTGTGTTCTCCCATGGGAATCGAACCCAGTAGACCACGGGGACAGTTAAGTAAAGCAATATATCATTGAGCTCGATTCTAGATTTCACCGACTAAAGTTAAAAATCTATCTGTCACTATGAAATCTATCTGAATTATGATTATTGCATATTATCATCGATGACATCTTGTATTTGACATTTAATTTTATATTGACTCAACTAATAAGAAATATATTTAAATTTTATTTAAATTAATTAATTTTAAAATTTATTTTAATGCTGGGCAAAGGCCTATCTAATCAATAATCATAAACAAATAAATTTACTAAATTGTACAACGAGTCAGGCTGAATACATGGAACTCTGTAATATTTTAAGATCTGACATAATGTATTCTGGCAAATAAATATATTCTATTCTATGATTAAAAACAATAAAATTTAAGCTCCATACAAACAAAATATGGCATCATATATAAAGATCCAGGGACTTTTCAGCCGGTCTCTGCGTTTATTGGTTAGATAGTAACATCAAACTATTTAAACCACAGAATATATTATAATAGTACTACATACAGAATGGACACACACCTCCTCTCCCCAGTCCGATATACGTCACACTCCGCGCCGGATTGTGGGTTACATTGTGGATACGCTCAGCGGGCATGGCGCGCGCAAGTTTCCCTGTGTAACGTTAATAATAAAGTTTTGTGTTCCAAAGATGGTTAGGTACTGTTCCGTGTACGGATGTCTTGCTACAAGATATGACTCCAATAGGAACTTTTTTAGATTCCCAAGTGATGAGAGACGGATTCTAACATCTCAGTTACAGTGAACTACTTTCAAACGTTATGATTATGACCGGTATTACAAAATTTGTCAACCCTTTTAACACGCACACAAACGCAGGCCAAGTGCGACATGCCGTCTGGCGATGTATGACCAAAATGACATTGTACTTAGGAGTGTCCGAGCTGTGCTTAAACTGAGACATTCTAAATAAATATTTTAATAACGGGCACTCACTTTGGAATATAAGTCGCGTACTTCACGACAGTACACTCGGAGTACACTCAACCTGATGAGGGGACTCCAAGTGTCCCGAAACATATCGTAAACATGCGTACCGGTTTCCAGGACGTAAAAATTTTGGCGATTTATGATGCTAACTTGAGTCACTACCTAAAATCAAAAAACGTTCTCAGATCCCCGGTGAATTGGAGACTGCAATCTGGTATGAAGATCAGAAATACTTCCTCTACCATCCGTGGCCTGCAGATGAGAATGGAATGAGGGTAAGTTTGGCCAGTGTTTATTGTATTTTTTAAAATCTTATTTTATATTTAAAACATGAAAATGAACAAGCTAAAAGTTACACTTGGTTGGAATTTGAACTCACGTCCAGAATGAATGGGTCAAATTGACTGACACGACCATACAGAAATCAGGCGCAGAACCGACCTATTTACATGCCCATCCGACGGCATGGATCATCTTACTTTTCGGCCAATCAGTTGATCAGCCAGAAATGTCCTAACCAAACTAGAAACAACAACCCCCCACTGAGAATCGAACCCGGAAGGCCTTTTTTAGACCATTAGACTACGGAGACAGTTGTAACCCAGGTCTGTTTCTGGTGCAGGTGAGCCTGCAGGGCGGTGGCAAGGGCTGCTTGCTGAGTTTCAACAGCATCGCGCGCCTGTGCGAGGATTTTATCGACAACACCAAGGACCTGAAGCGGAAACCCTTCTGCATCTCCGACGTGACGGTGTGGGACCAGGGGCAACTGCCAGAACCCGTCAACAGCATGAAGGGTCCGTATCCTCTTGTACAGTTGAACCATGATAATCTGTCAGCGGGACTACATTGATTAGCGATTATTTGCAGCGATTACTAAAAGATCTTCCATGCTGGACTGGGAGCGAAAAAAACATAGAATGTGCCAGCTGCACTTCTTACCGGGCATGCTGTGAAAACCAGCTAAAAGATCCAAGGGTTTTAGACTATTGCAATTTAGGTTAGGCTTTGTCAGTCGTGGCGGAACGACCTTTGTTTAGGTCGTTTACGCTCTGCCTACCCCATTAGGGATCTGTATCATCATTGGCCTCGTACGTCTTTGACAGACGTTAGTCAGTGTCTGAGACAAGACCATTTGGGATAAAGGCGTGATTTTATGTATTTATGCAAGTATTACTACAGGAAATGAGAAACAAGCTCCTATACTAACCCACTTTTTTAGTTGGTGTATGGTTATGAGTTTCACTACATATGTTCACTCGCTCATATCAATTATTTTTCACGACTTAGGCCGACTTTATTCCTAATGGGGTAGGCAGAGCGTAAACGACCTAAACAAAGGTCGTTCCACCACGTCTGACAAAGGTTTGAGGGTTATTAAGGATAGATTTGCAGGTATATTTCTGTTGTCAGCCCATCGCCTAAATTACAATGTACTGAAACCCTCAGATCTCTTAGCTGGTTTTTTACAGCAATCCCGGGAGGAAATGCAGCTGGCACATTCTATGTTTTTCTCTCGCTCCCAGGCCAGCATGGAAGAACTGTAGCTAACAGTGTATCATTTCAGCTGTGGACAAAAACCGGTGGATAGTCAGAGGAACCTTCAATGAGGGCGACGAGCGTTTCCCAGCAGAGCATCGCAACAAGCAAGCCACGCCCATTTGTATAACGGCCATAGCGTGGACCAGTCTCGTCGAGCCCGATGTCTGGTCTCAACAAGACATAGATGAGGTAAGAGATCTGATGCCACGCCCATTTGTATAACGGCCATAGCGTGGACCAGTCTCGTCGAGCCCGATGTCTGGTCTCAACAAGACATAGATGAGGTAAGAGATCTGATGCCACGCCCATTTGTATAACGGCCATAGCGTGGACCAGTCTCGTCGAGCCCGATGTCTGGTCTCAACAAGACATAGATGAGGTAAGAGATCTGATGCCACGCCCATTTGTATAACGGCCATAGCGTGGACCAGTCTCGTCGAGCCCGATGTCTGGTCTCAACAAGACATAGATGAGGTAAGAGATCTGATGCCACGCCCATTTGTATAACGGCCATAGCGTGGACCAGTCTCGTCGAGCCCGATGTCTGGTCTCAACAAGACATAGATGAGGTAAAAGATCTGATCTAGTCTTTTTTAGGGCTCGTATTTATCAGCAATCTCAAGATTGAGAGCAATATTAAGTATGGATTTGACAGGCCACATTGTACTGATACGAACTCAAACAAGTTGTCAGTCCCAAGTAGTGTTTATAATTACGGACCTAAATGTTCAGTGGCAACTGCCAGCTAATAATAGTCAAGCCAAGTTCATGCCAAACGAAGAGAACTGGCTGGCAGTACCGTGTGTACATTATAAAACTGAAATAGTTTGATTATAATGATTCAAAATTAGAATGTAAAAAAAAAATTACCCCGTCCCATACAAGTAAATGGGGGGCATTTTTATACAGGTCTTGTAAAATTAAGTAAAAGTTTCTTAAAAATTAAGTCGTGATACGTGATTTTCCCTACAGGTTCTTAGACAGGGACATGAATATATAAAATAAGCTTTCACCTGCCGATGTGTAACTTAAGATGTGTGTGTAACTGCCTCCGTGGTCTAGTGGCTAGTGCCATGGACTCCCGATCCGGAGGTCCTGGGTTCAATTCCCAGGGGGGAAACACAAAGTTGATATTTGAGAATTTATCACTGTGAATTTTTCCCCAGTTTGGTTAGGACATTGCAGGCTGAATCACCTGATTGTCCGAAAAAGAAAAAAAAATCGTGCTTCAGAGGGCACGTTAAGCCGACGATCCTGGTCGCTGCCTTTGATAGTTGTCGTTACTTAAAACCATGTCAGAGGCCTGATAGTTGTGCTACTAGGTGGTTTAAAAACTCTGGCACCAGGGTTCATCGGGTCGATAGACTCGATACCCACTCGACAGAAGAAGAAGAAGAACCTGTCGATGTGTAAAGAGCGCAAAAGCCTTAACCGAATGCGTTTTACCTGTCCAGACGCTGCTTCGCGGGGACAATCTCTACGAGAAGACGATGGAAAACCTTTACAAGCTGGGCATCGTGGTAGACCAGCCTCCTCCTCCGGCTGAAAATGAAGAAGAGGTATTGTTTTTTTCTTTTGTCTCTGTTTTTGACGTGACAACGTCTTATAATTCGATGGAGCTGGCTGCACGCACGAAAAAACATGACTCATGCGGCGTTACCTCGCTCTGAGGCGTTCCATTTAAGGCTTGAAGTGCAAGCGAGAGCGCGGAACGAGCGACAAAGAGGCACAATCGGCCTTCGCGTTTGGCAGCGTTCGACATCTGTCTCCATCAGTATTTTTTTATGACGTTCTCACGTTCAACTATCGTCAGTAAACCGACTTTATAGACAAACGTTTTTTTACTTGAAATGGGTTTGCTCTTGACTCTAGACACAAGGCCAGGGATGACCGTGACAGAGTAGACGATGTAGTGAGCTCACCAAGAAGATGCCTGTTATGGCACTGGCGATCTCACGCACCAAAAAAAGATTTAAGGTACGTTCACGTTGGACTTACGCTACGTACGTGACGTGGGCTGATGGTCGTAATGGGATTGCAGTTTTCTTATAAAATGTTTGAAATATCCATGTTTATTATAAATTTTGATATCAGTTTAAAATAAAAATACATTAAACAAGCAATCCATTGACACAAGCAAGCGTTTCCGTCCATAAAATGACATTACCACAGGAATTTGAATCTGAAATTTCCGTTAAAAGGTTGACTACTGGTACAGTTCAAAAAATCATAATCACTGGAAACATAATTAATCGAAAATCCGGTAGATCAGATTGAAATATAGATACTGAAGTTTATTGTAAGTATTATTATATTGATTCAGTGTTCACTGCAGTGACAGATAACAAAAGTGCTTAAAGTGGTTGTTTTTCTCAAATTTTCTCTCTGTTACCACAACGAACCATAAGTTGCAGCTTTATAAGGTTCTAGGTAACCATCATTCGCTTTTCCTCAATCTGATCTACCCGATTTTGTGTTTTCAGTGAAATATGTTTTATTGACTGATGAGGGCGCCACTTAGCCCAAGGAAATCCCTTAAGGTTCCGATATGGGCAAAGTGGCGCCACCGTCAGTAAAATAACCATGATTTACTAAAACCACAATGAATTGAAGAACACAACGAATTAGTTATATGTAGTAACAGGTAGTTAGTTTGTTGTAGTAACAGTTGTAAAAATTGCGATAAACGGCCACCAAAGGCGATTTTTCTACTTGTTACTACAACGAACTAAGGATATCTAGTTTAGAAGGTTCTAAATTATCTTTATGACTATTGCTTGAGTCTATTCGACCGGATTTTCGATTGATTGAGTTTTTAGTGAGTTGTGTTATTATTACTAATGGGGGCGCACTTAGGCTATGTCGTGTTGTCGTATGTCTATGTGTGTTGTATAAGTGTTCATTCACTGGTGGGTTGACTATACCCGGTGTAAAGGACAGCGTCCCGCAAACTGATAGAGGTTGCTCAGACAACGACACTGAACAAATTTCACCAAGAAATTCTTTCAGTAAAAGAAAAAACAATGCCTTTTCCATACAAAATGTTCACCTCGATCAGACAATTTGTATGGAAAAGCCAATTTTTGTTTTCACTTCCTGAAAAAAAATCCTGCTGCTATTATTCAGTGTCGTTGACTGAGCAACCATTATCAGTTAAAAAAAAAAACATACTGCTGATTGTTTTTATCAGGATTGCAAAATAACTTCAAACTCTTCCTGGTCAATGCTGTAAGGGATTTCTTTATCTTCTGGTGTTATGGTCAGGAATTCCACTATCTTCACTGGATGTTTGTGGGATGCTGTCCCTTACTCCTGGTATATCTGTATTTCCTAGCTTAAGGTGCCATCGTTTGAGAAGAAGCCAGAAGGGGAGGAAGTTGATGCTGGGGTGACGGGAACCCTGGCAGCTGCTGACGTGCTGCACAGGTTCAACCTGACTCCTCAGGATAGTATTGAGGTAGAAGTCCAGGATAGCGCATTCACAGGTAAGATAAGATAAGAATATACTTTATTGCACAGAAAAGACACAAGAGAAAATAAAATTAAATGAAACAAATAGTAGTACAAATAGGCGGCCTTATTGCTAAGCAGCAATTTCTTCCAGGCAACCTTAGGGTACAGGAAAATAAAACGTTGAACTAGTGGGCTGGTATACATTTTAAGCAATATATTGTATTGGTAAGTAAATAAGCTACTTAGGTGTATTTATATAATTAATAACAATAAATAGTCATACATATAAATTACTTATACCTACATAGAAATACATAAATATTATAATATAAATATATATAATATTAATGAAAGAAATGTTCCGGGAAATACGCAAGTGCAAGCGGTTAAGGTAGGTAGGTAAGAATGGGCATAATACTAGATGCCACCGTCTACAGCTAAAAGTAAGTTCCAACAGTAATTTAGTGTAAAGGCACTTTGTCCTTTGTGATGACTGTGAGAGAAAACGAAACGCATCGGTTCGTTGTTTGTTGACCACTGTTTGTTTCGTCTTTATTTCGACTCATCAGATGCGAAATTGTCCGCATTACAGTTGGTTTGCGCGTGCTTCGCTCTTGTGAGCTTAGCTTGTTTGGATCGGAACGGAATCCAACTCTTTTTACACTAAATATTGCATCACACTAAACAGTCGCTATCAGTGCTGGCTGATGGCGACTCCCGTGTCACAAAGCCCAACGCAACGAAGCTAGACGGTAAACTTTTAGCGTTTGCCGTAAAATTCTAAAGGGATATTTCTATTTTATTCTTACGCCGATATTTATAATCGAAACTTGAGATAGGCAGCTAGTTTGAATTCGTATCAGAAATGTCATTTCAGTACAATATGCCCTGTCAAATACATACTTGATATCGCTCTCAATTTTGAGATTCATTCTTCCATGATGGCCTGCTGGGAGCGAGAGAAAAACATAGAATGAGCCAGTTGCATTTCCCGGGCATGCTGTACAAGCCAGCTAAGGGATCCGAGGGTTTCTGTATATTGCAATTCAGGCAATAGGCTGACATCCTGTCACTACAGCGATATACTTACAAATCTATCTTAAATAACCCTCAAAACTTTGTCAGACGTGGTGGAACAACCTTTGTTTACGTCGTTTACGATCTGCCTACCCCCATTAGGGATAAACGCGTGATTATTTGTATGTATGTGTGTATGATATTTCTATTTTATTCTCAGTGTAACATGACGTATGTTCAACAGGAGTGCTATACCCCGAGCCAGGCAGCGGAGTGATGTCTCTCAGGGAGTGTTTGTCGGCCATGTTTAAAGACAACATGGCCGCCGTGGTGACCGCGCGCGACGCGTCGGTGGCAGTGTGGAAGAGGGACGACTATCTCTACTTCTACGACCCGCACGGATGCGATGAGAATGGTATGTGATATTTATTTATGTCGTAGAATGTTTTGATGATTCGAATCTTAGCGAAAATCCTGGGGATATTGCAATAAATGCCGATAATAAATAATTAGACAATGGTTAAAACATTGTCAAATCATACTGGAAAAGTCAGGATTTTGCGGGAAAATTTCGTTGTTCTAGAAACATTTGATATCATTTGTCTAATTTATCGGTATTTTCTAAAAATTATTAGGATTTTCACGATGATTCAAATTATCAAATTATCCTATACGATATTTATTAACTCCCAATCCCGAAGTAGTGATTCTTTTTTATTGGAGAAATGGGTTTCCTCTTGACTCCAGTCTATAGTATTTTCTACTCATCATCATCATCATTTCAGCCTGCATCTACTAATTTTCTACTCAGTTTTGAAATAAAGGTAAACAAAGTTTCATGACTGTTTTTCAAAAACAAATTTCAAAAATAAATGATGTTGGAAAATTACTAAAACTAATATTTCATTATGTTGTTATATCTTATAACTATTGTATTGTAAGTTGTTCAAGAAGCTGTCCGTACTGACCCTTACACCTTCCTTTCCTCGCCAGGTCTCCCGTCCAAGGACAGGGAGGCATCAGCCTGCCTGATCCGCATGAGGAACAGCATCAAGGAGCTGGCGGACGTGATCATGGGCAACTTGGCTCCGGGAGTGGATGACAGCTTCAACATATCGCCGGTGGAAGTCATCAAGACGAAGATTGATCCCACTACAGGCGCACCCGAGATCAAGAAAGAGGTAAACTATACAAGACATTCCGTCTAGACTTTTGAGAGGAGACTGAAGGAGCATTTTATGACCTCTCTACATACATACATATAATCACACCTTTATCCCTAACGGGGTAGGCAGAGCGTAAACGACCCAAACAAAGGTCGTTCCGCCACGTCTGACAAAGTTTTGAGGGCCACTCAAGATAGACTTGTAAGTATATTGCTGTAGTGACAGGTTGTCAGCCCATCGCCTAAATTACAATATACTGAAACCCTCGGATCCCTTAGCTGGTTTTTACAGCATACCCGGGAGGAAATGCAGCTGGCACATTCTATGTTTTTTCTCGCTCCCAGGCCAGCATGGAAGAAATGACCTCTCTATGATGTATAAAATAGTTTATTTTACATACATATATATACTCACGTCGTAGAGAGCCCGATGGTGTAGTGGATAGGGCCGCTGCCTCCTGAGCGGGAGGTCGTGGTTCGAATCCCACCACGTACCAATGCGTTTTTCGGTTTTCGAATTTCATATGTACGTTTATTCGGCGCTTTTTCCGTGCTTCGCAAGGCACGTTAAGCCCCGGTTAATATCGTTTAATACCGTAGATATTAGTCGTTAAGTTATATCAGAAGCCAGTGCTAAGCATTGGGGGCTTGAAAACTCTGACCTAATCTAGGATTGGGTTTTGTTTCCCTTCTGGGTTGCGGAGGTCAGATGACAGTCGCTCTGTGTAAAAACCAGTACCCTCGTTCAATCCCTAGATTAGGTAGCCGACCCCGTGAGATACGGGATAAGGCTAGGAAGAAGGAGGAGATATATACTCACGTCTTTATCCCTGATGTGGTAGACAGAGCGTAAACGACCTAACCCATAGGTCGTTCCGCCACGTCTGACAAAGTTTTGACGGTTATTTAAGATTGTAGTGACAGGTTGTCAGCCCATCACCTAAATTACAATATACTGAAACCCTCGGATCCCTTAGCTGGTTTTTACAGCATGCCCGGGAGGAAATGCAGCTGGCACATTCAATGTTTTTCTCTCGCTCCCAGGCCAGCATGGAGGTATTTAGATGTTTAATAATGCCTGTTTGTTGAAATGACTTGCAGGGCAGGGCGTTCGAGTGGCTCAACCGAGGAACCGCCACGATCCTGATGGGTCCTCGCGGGGAGAACACGGCTATCGGACTAGCGGCCCGCCGGTGCGGAGTGCCGGTGGGTTGAGTTTAACACACTTTTATTAGATCGACCTGTTTGTAACTAAGGCCCGTATTTATAATCCACACTTGAGATTGATTGCCAGTTTGGCAAAGGGAAATGGCATTTCAGTAAAAACATACATACATACATATAATCACGCCTTTATCCCTAATGGGGTAGGCAGAGCGTAAACGACCTAACCAAAGGTCGTTCCGCCACGTCTGACAAAGTTTTAAGGGTTATTTAAGATAGTTTTGTAGGTATATTGCTATAGTGACAGGTTGTCAGCCCATCGCCTAAATTGCAATATACAGGAACCCTCGGATCCCTTAGCTGGTTTTAACAGCATGCCCGGGAGGAAATGCAGCTGGCACATTCTATGTTTTTGTCTCGCTCCCAGTCCAGCATGGAAGTAAGTAAAATTTCAGTAAAAAACAATCATATAATCACGCCTTTATCCCTAATGGGGTAGGCAGAGCGTAAACGAGCTAAACAAAGGTTGTTGCGCCACGTCTGACAATATTTTGAGGGTTATTTAGATGATTTGCAGGTATATTGTTGTAGTGACAGGTTGTCATCCCATCGCCTAAATTGCAATATATAGAAACCCTTGGATCCCATAGCTGGTTTTTTCATTTTATGTTTTTCCCTCGCTCCCAGTCCAGCATGGAAGTAAAAAATGGCTTGTCAAATCCTTAATATCGCTTAATATTGCTCTCAATCTTGAGATCGCTTTACAAATACGAGCTGAACTATGTAATGGAATCTGAGGTAACTAATTCAACCATCTTCCAAGGATCGTAGCGTCATGAAAATTGGCAGCTGTATGTAGTTCTGATGACAGTACAATAATATAGTACTGTCGAACTGATCTGATGATGGAGCCGGAAGATATGTACTGGAACTTTATGATGGAACATCGTATCATATCCGCGTTTGAACTTATTAGAAAGTTCATAAAATGAACTTTCGTAAATTAGTTACGTAATGGCCTTTGAACATGATCAGGTTTCAAGGTTATAACAAACCTATTTTTTGTTTTTACGTGCATTTATAAAAACGTGCTTTTGTAGTGTTTTTCAAACTATTAATTTATTTATTTTTTTGGCTTATGGCACTAGTATTAGACTTTGTGCCAGTGTTAAGTTGATATAGTTGATTGTTTACTTACCAGGGTTCGAGGATATACAGGGTGTAAACAAAAGTACCGCGTATCTTCAAAGCACGTTATATATTGGTAATAAAATGGTATACCTCAAAAACACGCGTTAAACTACAGTATTCTAGGATCGATAGTTTCCGACATATGTTTTACATCCCCTTCGCTTTAGGCTTTGCATCCCCTTTGCTCGTGTTACAGAGCAATGACCTGGCGGGCCGCACGCTCGCCTTGCCGATCGTCGCCGCGTTCTGTTCGGCGACGGAAGCAGTCCCGCCGCCCGGCATGCATCAAGAACATATCTTCAACTTCTTGGGTAAGTGTGTGTGTGTGTATGTGTGAGAGAGAGAGAGAGTGTTCGGTGACGGAAGCGGTCCCGCCGCCCGGCATGCATCAAGAACATATCTTCAACTTCTTGGGTAAGTGTGTGTGTGTGTATGTGTGAGAGAGAGAGAGAGTGTTCGGTGACGGAAGCGGTCCCGCCGCCCGGCATGCATCAAGAACATATCTTCAACTTCTTGGGTAAGTGTGTGTGTGTGTGTGTGTGTATGTGAGAGAGAGAGAGTGTTCGATGACGGAAGCGGTCCCGCCGCCCGGCATGCATCAAGAACATATCTTCAACTTCTTGGGTAAGTGTGTGTGTGTGTATGTGTGAGAGAGAGAGAGAGTGTTCGGTGACGGAAGCGGTCCCGCCGCCCGGCATGCATCAAGAACATATCTTCAACTTCTTGGGTAAGTGTGTGTGTGTGTGTGTGTGTGTGTGTGTATGTGAGAGAGAGAGAGTGTTCGATGACGGAAGCGGTCCCGCCGCCCGGCATGCATCAAGAACATATCTTCAACTTCTTGGGTAAGTGTGTGTGTGTGTATGTGTGAGAGAGAGAGAGAGTGTTCGGTGACGGAAGCGGTCCCGCCGCCCGGCATGCATCAAGA